>JAFHAW010000230.1:0-43387 GCA_019022515.1 Quercus aquifolioides
AGAATTAAGTTTTTTAATTTTTGAATTTTTTTGCTATTTTTTTCGGAATTCTGTAGTTTGGGTCGTGTGGAAACGGTCTGGAACGAGAATTTCTTTTTCTCTCATTCTCGGCCTGTCCCGACCGGTTTTGGCTTGAAATAATGCTAGAATGATGTTTTTTAATTTTTGGAATTGTTTTGCTATTTTTTTCAGAATTCTCTAGTTTGGGTCGGGTGGAAACGGTCCGCAACGAGAATTTCTTTTTCTCTCTTTCTCGGCCTGTCCCGACCGGTTTTGGCTTGAAATAATGCCAGAATGATGTTTTTTAATTTTTGCTATTTTTTTCGGAATTCTCTAGTTTGGGTCGAGTGGAAACGGTCCGGAACGAGAATTTCTTTTTCTCTCTTTCTCGACCTGTCCCGACCCGTTTTGGTTTAAAATAAAGCCAGGATGATTTTTTTTTTAATTTTTGCAATTTTTTTGTTATTTTTTTCCGAATTTTCTAGTTTGGGTTGGGTGGAAACGGTCCGGAATGAGAATTTCTTTTTCTCTCTTTTTCCACCTGTCCCGACCAGTTTTGGCTTGAAATAATGCCAGAACAAAGTTTTTTAATTTTTGGAATTTTTTTGCTATTTTTTTTTCAGAATTCTCTAGTTTGGGTCGGGTGGAAACTGTCCGGAACGAGAATTTCTTTTTTTTCTCTTTCTCGGCCTGTCCCGACCCGTTTTGGCTTGAAATAAAGCCAGAATGATGTTTTTTAATTTTTGCTATTTTTTTCGGAATTTTCTAGTTTGGGTCGAGTGGAAACGGTCCGGAACGAGAATTTCTTTTTCTCTCTTTCTCAGCCTGTCCCGACCCGTTTTGGCTTGAAATAAAGCCAGAATGATGTTTTTTAATTTTTGCAATTTTTTTGCTATTTTTTTCGGAATTCTGTAGTTTGAGTCGGGTGGAAATGGTCCGGAACGAGAATTTCTTTTTCTCTCTTTCTCGGCCTGTCTCGACCCGTTTTGGCTTGAAATAATGCCAGAATGATATTTTTAATTTTTGGAATTTTTTTGCTATTTTTTTTCGGAATTCTCTAGTTTGGGTCGAGTGGAAACGGTCCGGAACGAGAATTTCTTTTTCTCTCTTTTTCGGCCTGTCCCGACCCGTTTGGCTTGAAATAATGCCAGAATGATGTTTTTTAATTTTTTTGCTATTTTTTTCGGAATTCTCTAGTTTGGGTAAGCTTTATTCATAAATAAATTTGTATGATTTAATTTTAGTGTCACATGTTCAACATATCATTCATGACATGCATAAAATGGTACATAGGTCACAAGAGTCTGAAAGACCAGACTCTGTCTGGGCGGAATGGGTGTCTAACACCTTCCCATTCCGTAACCTAGCCTCCGGATTTAGGTCTTTGGCTAGGTAGATCTAGCCTTGTCTTTATTTATTTTGGGTAGAATGTAACTAGGACAAAAAGCCTTGTATTTTGGTAGTTTGTTACTAGGACCCAAAGCCATGTAATCTTTCAATTTTTCCAATTATGTATTTTCTTTTATTCAATTAATAAAGAGAACAATTCAGTCATGTATTTATTTTTTCTTATTTTTTGTATAAAAAAATAAGTGGTGACTCCATACCACTTACCCAAAAAGAGAGGCGCCCTGAAAGGTACTCGAATCTCTTTTTTTGAGGGACACTTTTTTTGAGGTCTCTCACATTATTCAAGGCAAGTTTTTTGCGTTTATGTTGAGGTTTGGAATGAATCCCACATTGTCTGGGAATCATTCCAAACCCCTTTTTTAACACGATAAAAAGCCTTACACGGTATATTTTCAAAACACACAGAAATCCCAAGGGAAAACACTAAGATTCACTAGAAATAGTGAATCAAAAGGAAAATTTTCACAAAACACCCTCAAGTCAATTTTCTTTTGATTAGGGCATTTTCTGGCCTTGATCTTTAAGTTTAATATTACTAATCACTCTCTTATTGGCTAAGTGTGAAACCTTGACCAGAAAGCTACAGCACATTCATATTAATTTGGGTAAGAGTTTTTACTTTTTAGAGTGAGTCACTCACACAGGGTAAAAAAACAGATAAGGGTCTCTTTGGAGTCTTTTTATTTTTTTAAAATTGGTCTATCCTTTTTCTTTCTTTTTTAAATCCAATAGAAGCATAGCTGTATTTAGGAAAAAAAATTGGTTTTCAAAACTTTAATGAGTTGGCAATGAAGATAAGCTAGATTTTAAATGCATGTAAACATACACTAAATATGAAAAGTATATAAAAGAGAAATATTATGTTAGAATATTTTCACAGCACTTTCACAATAGATTTTAAGTGGTACATTGTTACTGATGGGCAAAAAAATAGTTTTAGTAGTGGATTCAAATTAAAAACCCGTAACTATCTGCCAATTAGAATTTGTTGTGAAAGTGTTATATAAAAACATGTTAGTCTTTTCAAACCTAATGCATACGTAAAAGAGGTTGAACGGACCAAAATAGTAACAAAGTTTTGCTAAGGGCAAGTTAAAATTCTCTAGTTTCAATTCTTTCTATTCCCTAAAATATTTACTGACCAAAATATTATATAAAATAATAATAATAATAAAATAAAAGAATATGCTTTCCATTAAGATTAATTACTTAAGATTTTTTTAGATTATTGCAAAAGTAAGAAATAAATAAATAAATTCTCTCCCGAGTTGCCCTTTTGAATATGAAGGCTTTGTTTGAAAAAAAAAATGAAAAATTATACAATAAGTTAGTGCAATGGAAACCTGAATTAGAGAAGCTATTTATATTTATTATCCAAGAAAATCTTAACGGTTACTAAAAAAAAATCACATAATTGAATCACAAAGACTTCAGTTTAAGTAGTTAAATCAAAGTCGGGTCAATACATTTTGAGACCTAAGATATCATAGAGTAAACGCTATAAATTAAAATTCTAATATATCTATAAAAAAAAAAAGTAGGGAATTATTAATTTCTTCAAATATTCCAATAGTGGTCCTTGCTGAACACTTATTTGTAAAACCATCAATTTGATATTTGTGTTTTTTAACAACTTTAGTGTCGATTGAATTTATTTCTTTCCCTGTATTAAAAAAAGAAAAGAAAAAAAAAGATCATATTTTTTAATATAATTTTTACTATTAAAAAAGATCATAGTAATACGTAGCAACTGAATATACAACATTTGAAAATAGTATAATATTTTTTAATATAATTTTTACTATTAAATTTTTGGCCTTAATTAAAAATTTTATATTGTAAGATAAATGGACAAGATTGGTCAATAAAAGAGATTTTTTTTTTTTTTTTTTTAAATCTTTTTGCTAGGTGAGAGGCCTTACATTTTTATTACAAATAGCATATTATATTTTAGGAGGCTTCTTTCGTTTGAGGCCTTAGTCAATGCCCTAATAGTTGAGACCCGCCTAGTCAAATGAATATGTGTATCTAATCCCGTGGAGAAAGGCAAAGGACCAAGGAAATTGCCATTTAAGTGGCAAGGAATAAGGATATGTTATGCCAGCTTACACTCCTTACTCCCTACACTAGTTTATAGAGTCTTTTGGCTAAATATTGCTAAATTTAAAACATATTTGCATTATAGGTACTGATACAAGTTATTGAAGGGAATGAGGAGAGAGATTGAATTTCGGCAACAGTATTGCCGAAATTCAAGAAAAAGTAGGAGAGAGAATGAGAAAAACAGAGGAGAGAGAAAAAGCTTGAATTTCGGCAATAGTGTTGCTGTAATTCATCTGCCCAATTTTCCTCCCTGCCCGGATGTGTGAGTGTGAGAAGTGCAATGAGTGGGTGCCCAAAAAAAAAAAAAAAGTAATTGTGGCAATGGTATTGCTGAAAATGGTAGGGGAAAAAAAAAAAAGGTGAACGCCAAAATCTGGAGAAGAATTAAAGAAAAATATAATGTGCTACGTACACAATATTTTCACAATAAATCACAGGTAACTAGTTATTATTAGTCCAAATTTAAATTTGACATTGAGATTACTATTTTAATTTAACAATAACAACAAGTAACAGCCTGATACATAGAATTTGTTGTAAAAATATTGTAAAAATTGTGTGCACTTATTATTTCTAAAAAAAAAAAAGTGTAGAAAATTTTGTGACAATTGTGGCAATGGTATTGCCGAAATTGTGAGGAAAATTTTTTCCCCCCAATTTCGGCAATGCCATTGCCACAATTGGGAAAAAAAAGTAAAAAAAAAACTTTTTTTTTTCCCAATTTCGGCAATGCCATTGCCACAAAATTTTCTCCACTTTTTTTTTTTAGAAATAATAAGTGCACACAATTTTTACAATATTTTTACAACAAATTCTATGTATCAGGTTGTTACTTGTTGTTATTGTTAAATTAAAATAGTAATCTCAATGTCAAATTTAAATTTGGACTAATAATAACTAGTTACCTGTGATTTATTGTGAAAATATTGTAAAAATAGTGTGTACGTAGCACATTATATTTTTCTTTAATTCTTCCCCAGAATTTGGCGTTCACCTTTTTTTTTTTTTTTTTCCCCCTACCATTTTCGGCAATACCATTGCCACAATTTTTTTTTTTTTTTTTTTTTTTTTTTTGGCACCTACTCATTGCACTTCTCACACTCACACATCCGGGCAGGGAGGAAAATTGGGCAGATGAATTACGGCAACACTGTTGCCGAAATTCAAGCTTTTTCTCTTTCCTCCCTTTTTCTCATTCTCTCTCCTACTTTTTCTTGAATTTCGGCAACAGTGTTGCCGAAATTCAATCTCTCTCCTCATTCCCCTAAATAACTTGTAACAGTATCTATAACGCAAATATGTTTTAAATTTAACAATATTTAGCCAAAAGACTCCTAGTTTTTATATATATATATATTTTTTTTTTATCTCATTCTGATGATAGTGAAATAACCTTACCTTAGAGAGGCTCTCTGCCCAGTGCCCACTGCTTCTCTTCTGTTCTCTCTCTCTCTCTTTCTGGATGATGGAATTTTAGCATCCCAATGTAATTCCAATAAAAAGAAGAAGAAAAAAAAAATAAATAAATAAAGAAAGGAGATCACTGTACTAGACTGCTGCTGAAGCTGCGCAGCTTCTTTGGAAAGACCAAACAGGTTACGTTCTTGCATTTCAAATACCTTTCCCTTCTTCTGTACTCTCCCCTTTCACAGTTTGAATCCTTTTTAAATAAAGTCTACATTTTTCTAACTTGTTTGTGTGCACCATTGTAGAATGAAAGCCATTCTTTCTGTTTCTATCTCTCTTCATCTCACTTGTAAGGGTGGGTGTAGTAGTACCATTCAAAAACAAAGCAGCTATTATTGAAAGCCATTTGATTAAAAAAAGAACTGGGTATTTGAACTTTAGATATTGATTCGTGCCTATGGATAGGATATGGGTTTGGGTGAAAGTTTGGAATGGGTGACTGCTTACGGTAAGAAGCGATGCCAGAGCCTGTTCTGGAGGGTGAGAGCAGCAGTGAAGAAGGCTGTCAAGAATGCAGGGAAGCAACAGCTCAAGTTCCAGTATGATCCTTCTAGTTATGCTCTCAATTTCGATGATGGCTGTTGCCATTTGGGAAAGGGTGGTGTTGTAAATGACTCCAAACTTGCAAGACTTCAGGATTTTCCGGATATCAGAAAAGCTGAGTGATATATATATATATGTTCTTACATGTTTCTGTTTATGTTCTTCACTTCTAAAATAAGGAACGCCATAGTAGTGAATGATTTCATCATTTGTGACTCTTATTCATAATAAACTTTTACACTTTAGCATAAATTTAAGTTCTCAATAATATGGCAGACAGCAAGTCATTGAGAAAGGAACATTGCATCAATTGGAGTTCCTCTGTTTTTCTTCCAACAGTACATGTCAAAGAAATCTTCAACAACCTTTGCATTGAATATGAAAAGAGAAATATTCAAATATTTTGTACAACAGTACAAGGCTACTGAAAAGCTATTGAAAATAAATGAACCCCAATCTTAATCAAATGCAAGAGAGAACTAGTTACGGTCATTTTCAGAGAAACATAGATACATCATTTCTTCATTACGATCAAGCTTGATCTATTCACTCTAGAAACACCTAGATCCTACGCATAAGGACGTCAAAAGCCTTTTCAAACAGCAGGATCTTCAAGCTTGGCGGTAGACAAGTCATTTATGCGAGGATAAGCAGCCTTCTCATCAAGCTGGTTCTGGGCCCATATCAGCATCTTTAACAAGCTAGGAAGCTTTGGGTCTGTTGTTCAACCAAATAGTATAGAACTTATTAACTTGGAAATTTAAACGGAAATAAGTTTTCCAAAAATACGACATCTTAGTTCCAAACCTTTGGTTAATGAGATTTCAAAATTAAGATAATAATAGAAAGCTGGGTCAGCTAAATTAGCAGTGCCCCAAGAAAGCATCATCTAACATAGGCAAAAGGCCCTTTTTTTAAACCAACCCAAAAGACCCATCTTCCAATAACCAAAGCTTAAAACTTAAGTTCAGTTGTACAAGCACTTGCATTTCTTTCTTTTGCTATAATCCTTCTGTGGAATCTATATGACACGAAATGACTGAAAACTGACAATTGAACGTAAGAGTAAGTTTAGAAACAATAAAGGGCTAATGTAAAATGTCATTGCAAAACTGCCGTGTTATTCCCAGTTCACTGTCTGTTCACGAAGGTCTTCATTTCCAAGTACATTCTGCCCTAACATACTATGCAAATTTACCTAAAATCTTCATTCAAGTGAAAGTGGTTAAAGACTCAAGAACATCAGACTGTAGTTCAATGGTCACAAATGGCATTTTAATTGGAAGAACATTTTCTCACAATTTTTAGTCATAACAATGAAGACCAAGTTATTGAGAATTGTATGAACCAATCTAGGATGCATGGACGCTTCATTTGGAGTGCCGTAGCCGTGTCGTATCCGTGTCAAATTTACGGTATCATGTTCTAATTTTTCAAAAATTGCTCGTGTTGCCATATCATACCTGTACCTATACCCATGTTTGTGTCCATGCATCCTAGGAACCAATACTCCATTGATGGCAACTTATAAGGTACGAATACAAAGGGCATCTCTAGTTTGGGCTTCTTCCAACCATCTTGTTAGAAGTATGTGGTTAAATATATGGTATCAGAGCAAGAGGTACTGAGTTCAATCCATGTCTCCTCCACTCTATCTCTCATTTAAATTCTCACGTGTTAGGCCTCACCTATTAAAAGGTAATTTCGGCTCACACGTGAGGAGAAGTGTTAGAAGTATGTGGTTAAATGATTAAATTTATCATATCTCAATAGCTTAAACTTTTGGAAAACCAATAATTTAACACATCCCAATGTCAGTTCTCATTTGATGATTTTAGCTAATAATAAAATCATGGTTAAATTGCATTTTTTATCCCTAAAATTTGGGATAAGTTCGATTTGGTCCTTCAAGGTAATAAAGTTCAGATTTGACCTCTAAATTTGTGGTGAGGTTAATTTTAGTTCCTTAGGCCTTGTTTGGGAGGAGAGAAAGGAATGGAATGGAAAGGAATGAAAAGAATAATTTTAGAATATTCTTCCCTTCCCTTGTTTGGGAGTTTTAGTGGAGGGAATGGAAAATTCATTCCCTTGTTTGGGAGTTTAAGTGGGAGGGAATAGAATGGGTAGGAGACAACACTCATTCCTCTCTATTCCCTTAAAACCTCAAATTTTCATTCCCTCCGAAATTGGAAGGAATGGGAGGGAATGAAATTAAATTTAATGAATTTTTTACTAAAACTCTCAAAATACCCCTATATATTCAACCTTTTATTTTAAAATAGGGGTCTAATAGTAATATTGTCATAAAATGATTCTATTACATTCCCTCCATATTACTCCCAAACAAGATTACTTAAATTCCATTCATTTTCATTCCTTTATTTTAAAACATCCAATCAAAGTTACTTAATTTCATTCCATTCCATTCTTTTCCCTTACTTAAATACGTTCCATTCATTTCCATTCCCATAATCATTTTATTTTATTCCCTTATAAACTCCCAAACGAAGCCTTAATAAGGGTTAATTTGATTTTGGTCCCTTAAATATGTGGTTGCCATTGGTTTGATTTTGGTCCCTAAAAAATTGAGTGCCCCAGCATCCTGTTAGTCCGTAAACAGGAAAATACTTTGAGCCTTGAGGGACCAAATTCTTCCCTTTTTGAAATTGGGGGATCAAAATCAAACAGACCCAACACTTGATGGATCAAAAATGCAATTTATCCTAAAATCATTGGAGGAACTCAATCAACAATGTGAAACCATCACTATTTTTGTAAAGGTAAATACAAGATTTCCCTAAGAGGCTTTTTAAAATAAAATAAAATAAAAATCTCAAACTAGTAACTCAAGAAGTGAACTAGAAGAGCTATAATTGCATTTATACAGTTTTTTTTTTTTTTTTTTTAATAATAGATCTGGGCAGCAGTATTTTATAACAATAGAACCATAATATATTAATTCAAGACCCTGGAATTTTATTGTTAATAGAAAATACACTAACCTTTTTCATGGCTCTGGCTAGTAAGGATAGCTGCATTCACCTCACTTGCTGTTTTTAAGCGCTGTGATATGTCCAGAAGCTCTCCAACAGGACAATTGGAAACGTCTTCAAAGGCCAGAAGTGCAACAGTCTTCTCCAACTCTTCTAAAAAGCTTTGCTGCAAAACAACTAATGTCCTTAAGCCAAGTATTAGCACCAATTGAATGCAATGAAGCAAAGTTGGATGGTGGAATAGTATAGCAGGCACAAGTAAATTTCCATGGAGACAAACCCATGTTCATGTTTGGCATTATTTCAATGTTTCAATTTTTTTTTTATTGGTATGCTACACATGCATCCAGAGGACTTTGAACCCATGACCTCACCCTCCATCCCATTATTATGGAAATGTTATTTGAGCATTGGCTCAACATTTGAACATTAACAATTATTAAACACATATAATGCAACCATGGACTTCATCACACGATGAAGGAAACCAGAAGAGACTTCAATGATAAAACTATGCAAGCATGACTGCAAACCAAAACAAAGTCATAAATACATTTTCTTCTCCCCTTGGTGCAAGCTCCTCTTGTGCAAACTCCAGAGCCTCTTCTACTTTCCCATTCCGAATTAGTTCTATCAACCTTTGCTGTTGAAGATGGAAAAACAACTGGGGATTGGTATCCAGTATCTGCATATAAAATTTTCACATGATGAACAATTTAGGGAAAAAAAAAAAAAAAAAAAAAAAGCATGACAACATCCCTTCACTGATATGTGTTGTCAAGGTTCAGGTTCAAAAAGAAAAAGGACACAACAAATTTTCTTCTCAAGGTTCTGCTTTAGAAAGAAGAAAGGACACAATAATATTCTCAGCAGCAAGTTGATAAAAGAAAGTGAAAACAGCACATAAATAACAAGCAAACTTCAGAAAAATGGGTTTAACTACAGAAAGACATGGGTGCAAGTACAATTTCTAATTCCTTGTATATTTTCACAACTACTTATGTGGAGTATAGAGTTAGAACCTTTATCAGATAAAATCCCACCCCCACCCAAGTCCTATTGTCACTACCTTTACCCCCATTCTGTACTCTGACACTGACAAAAATAAAATTCAAATTATTCCTAAATCATGACTCAATTGGAGACAATTTTTTTTTTTTTTTTTTTGATAAGTAAGAAAAAATAATATTAATAGAAAACTACTCCATTAAAGAAATGACGTAGGTAAAGAGAATATGTACAAGCAGCAAAAGAAACAGAAAATTATGGAGACATTTATTTCACGGGTATTCTTTATATGATCCTCCTCAAAATTAGAAAGTTTTACTGTTTCTGGAGTACCTTAAAGTCTACATGATGTGGAAAGCCTTTCTGTTAATCTAGGGTGCTCAGATACAACTCAAGGATTTTTAATATATGGCCCAAGAAAATTAGGTAGTTTCATAAAAAATTACTTTGATCCCAGCTGTCATGTATACTTGGGTGATTCTTTTTTAATATTTGAATAAAATTTTCATTGCTTATCAAAAAAATATCTTTAGGAAGATTTCAGAGTTTTATGAATAATATTAATATACATGGGTTCCAATCTGTAACAATATAGGATATGGTTTGGTTAAATGGATTCCACATGTTTTTAAGGTTCATTAGATGGTTCCAATCTGTTGTTGAGTTACTAGCTTGCTGGCAAGGTCAATTTGGTCGTCATCAGAATGGTTATATATGGACGGCCACCCCCCATAGTTTGAAGTTGTTCTTCGGAAGGAAATAAATAACAGGTCTTTGGAGAATACAAGGGACTAGCTTTAAGCTTATTTTATTGGTACTTTGTTTGATTGGGCTCACGCATGGGGACACACAAATAGAGATTCCACTCCTATGTTTATTGAGTCTCTATCTCTTTGTATAGTCTTTCATATTTTTTTTGTAATTCTTTACACTACTTCATGCCTTTCTTTGTACGAAGTAGTCTCCTTTTAATAAAAATTTTATTACCTATCAAAAAAAAAAAAATTGGAGCTATGAAGATACAAAGAGAATCATGCATGATCTCAAGTTATTCTACTTTAGAACTTTATTGGATTGGTTGTCAATTTCACAGAGTCATCTTTATATTTAGTTGTTGCTTGATAGATTTATGTAATTTACACGATTTATTGAAATTGCTTATATATACAGAGAAGAATATTAGCCACTTGTGCGTAAAATTAGATGGAGAACTTCAGCGAATTATGAATAAGAGTTAATATTTCAAAAGAGTATATTCCCCCATCCCCCCCCCACCCCCCCAAAAAAAAAAAAAAAAAAAACCCAATCTCCCCTTATTTTCTAGCTTTTTTTCTTTTAACTGCCCCTCTTGCCCTTCTATGTCCTTTGATCCTTTCCTCTCTTCGGGTTATTCTCTTCCCTCTTTCATCTTGCTATCTCTTCTTGGATATGTTCATCTCTCTCTCTCTCTCTCTCACACACAAACAAGTTTGTGCCACCCATATGTTTGATTTTTTTTAATTTTTTATAAATAAGTAATAGTTCATTAATAAAAAGGAAAGTAAACAAAAAACCAAAGCACACAAGCAGTGTGCTAAGGACACAACAACAACAACAACAACAAAAAAAAAAAAAACTAAAGTGCTTGAAAATTACAACAATCAACCAAAATCAGCCAGGGAATCAAAAATAAAAGACCCAAGTCATTTGTCCACTTGAAAAGAGTCTAGAGAAAGAGCCACTTCAAGTCATGAATTGATCTCTCATCTCCTTCAAAAGTAAGAGCATTCATTTCTCTCCAAATACTCCACATGAGGCAATGAGGTATCATGACCCAAATTGCTGCAGCTCTGTGCCTAGAATTTGTGTAGCCAACTAGCTAAAAGACCCACAACCCAACTTGGCATCACCCACTACACCCCGAATAAAGAAACCATCAAGTTCCACCTCTCTAGTTATAAGGCAATGCATGAGTAAATGATCAATGGTTTCCCCATCTTTCTTACATGCAATACCAGTCAATCACAACAACTTGATGCCTACTTGTTAGGATTGTAAATTGTATTGCTGATGCAAGCTAGGGATATCAGTTACTGGCAGTTAGTACAGTTAGTTGCCAGCTGTAGGTGGTTATGACAGTTGTTTATCAGTTAGAGTAGGGATTGGTTGAGTAAGGAATGTATAAAGAAGGGGCACTACTGTTGTATTGAATTAGGCAATAAGATTGCACTCATTTCAGTACAACACATTGTCCAAGATTAACCTTAAATCCATCTACTCCATATGCAACTACGATAGTGTGAAGCTCATTGTAGAATTTAGAGACCTTAGGATAAACTATACCCAGGCTATGCATGGAGAGGCTGTCCAAGACCAAGTCTGGTTGGTTGCAAAGTATTCTTGGGCACTGCACTAGACATGAGAAATCATCGTGTTCTTCAGCTGCTGGTTCTTGGGGCTTCATTTGTTCCTCGGTCTCCATTGATGCAAGAGATTGTAACTCTTCTCTAGACATGTTCTCAAGATCCTCTTGCACTCTCAAAAGTTCTTCCTTCATGGTCATGTTAGATTCAACCAAGGCCTTGACCTTCTCTAAAACAACATTGTGAGATTCGTACAAAGCCTTAACATCCTCTGAGGTCTCCATTGATGCAAGAGATTGTAACTCTTCTCTAGACATGTTCTCAAGATCCTCCTGCACTCTCAAAAGTTCTTCCTTCATGGTCATGTTAGATTCAACCAAGGCCTTGACCTTCTCTAAAACAGCATTGTGAGATTCGTACAAAGCCTTAACATCCTTTGAAACTTTGTTCACCATTTGCCGTAATTCTTTCCAAAGTTCTCTTCGGTCACATTCGTACACCATCTCAAGATCGACGGCTCTAATACCACTTGTTAGGCCATGTAGGCCAATTAGGAACCTCTCCTAACAAGTGGTATTAGGGCCAACGATCTTGAGATGGCCTATCAAGCTTTATGAATTCTTTGCTCTAGACAACACACCACCACATCGCATGGTTTCCATTGCTTCTTATTACATGGAATGAGAAGCATGGGAATGGTTCACTTGTTAGGCCATATGGGCCAATTAGGAACCTCTCCTAACAAGTGGTATTAGGGCCAACGATCTTGAGATAGCCTATCAAGCTTTATGAATTCTTTGCTCTAGACAACACACCACCACATCGCATGGTTTCCATTGCTTCTTATTACATGGAATGAGAAGCATGGGAATGGTTCACTTGTTAGGCCATATGGGCCAATTAGGAACCTCTCCTAACAAGTGGTATTAGGGCCAACGATCTTGAGATAGCCTATCAAGCTTTATGAATTCTTTGCTCTAGACAACACACCACCACATCGCATGGTTTCCATTGCTTCTTATTACATGGAATGAGAAGCATGGGAATGGGCTTATGCACAAATTGGGTGCATTTCATATGCGCCCTACAAGATTGGTTTTGAGCACCAATCCTTGATGCATCAATGGAGACTACCACCCAAGAATCTAAGATGAAAGAGCCCGCAAATTTCATGCCAGGGGACCAAGAACCAATTCTTGACGCACCAATGGAGGCTCCCACTCAAAAGTCCACGATTCAAGAATCAGCAATCCAAGTGTCGGTGATCCAAGAATCAAAGATGTAAGCGCCAACAATTCTAATGGTTCTAGAATCAAATGAGGTTTTGAGAATCCAAGAACGTTCCAAGGTCCAAAGAACCAATGAGACCTTGAAGATTGAAGAACCATTGAAGGCTCAAGAATTTGAGCGAAGTTTGAAGATCCACGAAGAAGGAACCTTCATGTGTATAGGATCGCTTGTCAAAGAGAAGTGCATGAATATGGTGATCAAAATGTCACTAAGCTATTGGTCCATTGGAAGATCTCCTTTGATGAAGATGCTACTTCACAACAACACCTTGTGGACAAGGTGTTTTGAAGGGGAGGGAAATGTTAGGAACCCCTATAGGTATATAGATAATAATTGTTGTAATGCTGCATTTAGTTTGTTAAAATTCCAAGCATGTTAATCACATTTAACACATGTTGGAATTATTAATGCACATTAGGATAAGGCCATGTGGGCCAATAGAATAGTTTTATGCCCAGGCCCCCATTTCTCATCACAATTGTAACACAATACCTTTTTCTTCCTCTCCTCCATTTGAGTAGGAGATATTCTTTTAACAGGGATTTTAGTCTTAGTTTCCAATAGAGTTCTAACTATGGGTAACCCCAATATTGAAGGTTTACCTTTTTCTTGCTGAATTTTGGAGTTGTTCTTACAACTCAGCATGTATTCCTCTTGAATCTTGGCTAAACCAAAGGCTACATTCAGGAATTATGGGTTCAGCATCCTAACTGGAAGTCGTATCTCATCCTTCAAACCACTCAAGAAGCAACTGAGCTTATGTAAGGGAGATAAGCCCTTGATTCTGTTGGACAAAACTTCAAATTCAGCCTTATACACACCCACTGCTGATGTCTATCTTAGCCTAGTCAAGGCCTCCATAGGATCATCATAAGCTGTAGAGCCAAACCTTACATGTAATGCTTGTACCAATGTTTCCCAGTCCAAGAACACCCTAGCCTTTTCAGCTTCTTGATACCAGACCAGAGCTTCTTGCTCCATATGGAAAGAAGCAATTAACAACTTCTCTGCAATTGGGGTTTAATAATAGCCAAAGTATTGATTAGCTTTATAATCTCAGATAGCAGGATCTTCCCCTAAAACACAAGGGAATTCAAGCTTAATGGGTTTTATGAGGGATAAAGCTAAAGAATTTCTTATTGAGGTTACAGGACTCTAGGGGGAATGTGATCTAGCTTCCTTGGAATTTAGCTTCTGCAGAATGGCAGTGACGTTCTGATTCATCTCGTTCAAGGTCCGAGTGTGAATTCCTTGAATCTTTTGGATTTCTTGGATGTCTTTACCGTGGTGATCTGAAGTAGTACGAAGGGAAGCAATAGCTTCATTTGTCATGGCCATGGCAGCAGAATGGTTTCAGCCATTGTTGTCACAGGATTGAAGCTCTGATACCACTTGTTAAGATCAAGAAGCATTATAGAATTGAGTAGTTGGTTTCAAGGTCAGCTGGGCCTCCTAAGAAGAAAGAAAGATTAGAGAAGATTTAGAGAGTTAGAGAGAGAGAGAGAGAGAGGAACTGAAATGAGTTCAATCTTATTGCCTAATTCAATACAACAGTAGTGCCCCTTCTTTGTACATTCCTTACTCAACCAATCCCTACTCTAACTAATAACTAACTGTCATAACCACCTACAGCTGCCAACTAACTGTACTAACTACCAGTAACTAATTTCCCTAGCTTGCATCAGCAATACAATCTACAATCCTAACACTCCTCAAGTTATCAATGTCTAATACGCTCTTGTTAACTTGAGTTAAAACACTCTCTCAAGCGATGAGTGCTCCCCCTCCACCACCGCCACCATCACACCCACAAATTTTCCCATTCTATGCTCCTCCACATTTTTTTTCCAACACAGCAACCTTTCTCCCTCCCCATGCCCCCTTTTTTTCTTCCACAATCTTATTATTGGCTGAACCTGTTTGGGCAGTATATACCACATCCTATCTACCCTTGGCCAATAAGAATCCTAAATCCCCCACTATACAGCCACCTACAAAAAAAATAAATAAATAATCCCACCATCCACCACTATACAGCCACCTACAAAAATAAATAAATAAATAATCCCACCCTCTTCCACAACCTAAGCCTCTTCCTAGCCCAAGGGTGATTAAAGGGAACTCAGCCTTTTTTTGAATTGATTCAAAAGCTTTTTCTTTGGCTTTTGATGGGGGTCGAATGGATTCCTATTCCATTAATGAATGTCGGGGTAA
Source organism: Quercus aquifolioides (assembly GCA_019022515.1). Taxonomy (NCBI): domain Eukaryota; kingdom Viridiplantae; phylum Streptophyta; class Magnoliopsida; order Fagales; family Fagaceae; genus Quercus; species Quercus aquifolioides. Next base: position 15,371 of record JAFHAW010000230.1, read on the forward strand.
GTTTCAGGGTTCTATTTGAGTGGGAAGGTTGGGTTTGGATTGGAGTATTGCATGTTTGGCAGAATTATGCCAATGGAATTTTAGTAAGCAACATTTTGTCAAACGGTTTCATGAGAGATAATTTTGGAGATTACTAGCAGATCAAATAAGGGTGGTATGTTTGTGGAAATTTCCAAGAATCACAATGGGGCAAAACATGGTTGCCTGCATGTTCCTGAAGATGATAATAAGGGTGGTTAGGACCTTCTTGAAGTGAAATTATGAGATTTTTTCTAGGGAAAATCTATTCCTAGGCCTGGAAAAGTGGTGGTGGCCGGTGGTGGTGGGTTTGAAAAATCTTCTGGCAATCATAGCACACAAGTTTGGGAAATACTAAATGACCACGTGAAATCAAGGAGAGATATAAGTTCAGAGAAGCAGTTTCCAAAACTAACTAGTAATTTTAGACAGATGGATAGATTTGGGGGATTTGATTTTATCTAAAAGTCAAATGTCCCGACTCATTTAAAATCGAGCAAACCACTGTGTGCAAATCATATAAAATGGACTCAGGCCCATTTTGCTTTAAAAATCACAACTGTTTTAGAAGGTAAAGGTAAAAGATCCATTTGCTGGGCCAATAAGACCCAGCCCATTTGTGTTGGGTCTGGTATTTCGGCTGCAACCTGCGATATTGGGCTAAATGTTGAGAAGCAGGCCCAACCCAATAGCACAAACATAAAACCAAGCATCTCGAGATTAGTCCCAGGTGCTCGTCAAAGTTTTTGGGAGGTGGGGGGAAGGATCAGGTGCTCAGGTCCCAGAATCGACACCACCGAAGCGTCTCCCGAGCTCCAACACTTAGGTTGGTCTTCTCTCCAATGTTGTTTTGATACCCACAGTGCATATCGTTTGTCGGTACTATGGTTGACAAGCCAGTTGTGGGTTTTCTGTCATCTTTTATTGGTTTTTAAGTTCTCCAATTTGCTTCGTCGACACCACATTTTGGGTCCAAACCAATTCTCCCCTCTCTGTGAACCATTGGCTCAGTGAGATCCTAATGGAGATATGGTTTTGGCTACAAAGGAGGGTGATTTTGATGGGGTTCTCTCGGAAGAAGATATGGAACCTTCAAAATTGATGAGTAAGATCGTCAAGGGCTTTGGCAAGTTTGTGGGTTTTCCTATTACATCCTCTAAGAATCAGTATATTACTTTCTTTCAGCAACTTGAGAGAGCTTGGGAAAAACAGACTCTTGTTACAATCCCACGTCAGGTGAGTAATTCAAGCCAAAAAGGTACGAAGGAATTACGTAACTTGATTTCCACGATTAATTATGATGGGAAGGCTGGGAGAAATACCAAAGGTAGTATGAAATCCATTAGGATGAGCTCAAATCATTGCCCATGACTTTGAAGCTTCTATCTTGGAATGTGAGGGGATTGAATAATCCTCATGGGAGGGATATTTTAAAGAAATTACTTAAAGGAGTAGAAGAGTGATATTGTTTGTCTTCAAGAAACTAAACTGGACAGTACCAACTCTACCACTGTGAAGAGTCTATGGGGCAATCCATTTGTAGATTGGGTAGTTTTGGATGCCAATCACACTGCTGGGGTGTTTTAATGGTGTGGGATAGAAGGGTGTTTGAGAAAGTGGATTGCATAGTAGGTAGATTCTCTGTTTCTATTTTGTTGAAGGGTGTGCTAGATGGTTTTGAATGGGATTGTTCGGGGGTGTATGGATCAACTGAAGATAGTCTTAGGGATGCTATGTGGGCAGAATTGGATAACGTGAGACTAAGGTGGAGTTCTACTTGGTTCTTCTTTGGTGATTTCAACATTATCAGATATTCGGTGCAGACTTGGATGTACTTCTTTCAGTCCAGCCATGTTTAAATTCTCAGATTTTATTGAGAAACACCTTTTGGTTGATTTACCATTATTGGTGTGGGGGGGTTGATTATACATGGTTTCGAGAGACTAACAATCTTTCCATGTCCAAAATTGATAGAATTCTGGTTTCAACAGATTGGGAGGACCACTTCTTGGATGTGCCCAGAGGCTTCTTCCTTATGTGGTGTCGGGTCATTTTCCTCTTCTTGTGGAGGCGGGTGACATGTCGAGGGGGAAGAGTGCCTTTAAATTTGAGAATTCGTGGCTAAAATTTGAGGGATTTGTGGATAGAGTTCGTCAGCGGTGGACTGGTTATCACTTTGTTCGGCCTAGTTATGTTCTAACTTGTAAGCTGAAGGCTCTTCAAGGGGAATTGAAGCATTGGAACAAGCATGTTTTCGGGGATGTGTCTTTTAGAAAAAAATGCTTACATTATGAACTTTTGGATTTAAATTTGAGAGAAGGATTGCAGGTTTTGACCCAAGAGGAGAGAGCTAGAATAATGGTGATAAAAGCTTAATTGAGTATTTGGCTTCACTGGAGGAGATTTCTTAGAGGCAGAAATCTAAAGCTTTGTTTATAAAAGAAGGGGACAACAATACTCCGTTCTTTCATAGACTTGCTAACTCTCACAAACAAACCAATCACATTAGGGGTGTGGAGGTGGATAGTGTTTTTTATGAGGGCAATTTAGTGGGTCCAAATCAAGTGGTGGAATTTTATAACAAACTATATCGGGAGCCGGAATATTGGAGGCCTACTATTGATGGCTTAGTGTTTGATTGTCTAGATGAAACTGAGAGGCTTTCAATAGAGAAGGAATTTGAGAAGTAGGAGACTCTTAAGGCACTTAAGGAAGTTGAGGGCGACAAGAACCCTGGGCATAATGGGTTTACTATGGCTTTCTTTCAAAAATGCCAGTGTGTTGGAAGGGGATTCTATGGCTTTTTTCATAGATATTGCATCTTTGAAAAATCTCTCAATGCCACTTTTCTTTTTTTGATCCCTAAGAAGACCAATACTATCAACATTAAGGACTTTCGCCCTATCTGTGAGTAACATGTATAAGCTTTTGGCTAAGGTGATGGCACATACACTTCGAGGTGTTCTAGATAAGCTCATCTCTGACTTTAAGAATTCTTTTGTTAGGGGGAAACAGATCCTTGATTCAGTCCTTATTGCAAATGAATGTCTAGATAGCATAGTGAAGAGTGGATCCTAGGTGAGATTGTCAAGCTAGATATTGAGAAGGCTTATGATCATGTGAATTGGAATACTTTATTTTACCTTATGGAGAGAATGGGTTTTGTGGAGAAGGATGAAGGCTTCTATATCCGCAGATAGGTTCTCAGTTTTGGTCAATGGAACTCCAGCGGGTTTTTGTGGCTACTCTCACGGTCTTTGTCAAAAGGACCCCTATCTCCACTCTTATTCCTCTTGGTGATGGAGGTGCTAAGCAAACTGTTGAAGAGAATGGCAGAGGGTGGATTCCAAGAGTGCAAGGGGGTTTAATTTCATCTTCTCTTTGCTGATGATACTATCTTATTCTACAATGTTTCCGAGGAACAAGAGCAATTATTATATAAACAGATGATGTTGATTTTCTTTAAGGCTATCATAAGCTTAAGAGTCAATGTTGGCAAGAGTGAGATTGTTCCAGTAGGTGAGGTAGGGAATTTGTCTACCCTGACTCATGTTTTATGTTGCAAGATGGGTAGCCTGCCTATGAAATACTTGGGTATACCCCTCGGTGCTCATTACAAGGCTCCCTCAATATGGTTTAGAAAATATGGAAAGGAGGCTATCTGGATGGAAAAGTTTATACCAGTCTAAGGGTGGCAGACTTAGTTTATTAAAGAGTACTCCATCGAGCCTCCCTACCTATTATTTATCCCTGGTCACTATCCCTCAAGATGTGGTAGCTAGAATAGAAATGATTCAGAGGAATTTTCTTTGGGGGACTTCTGAGGAAGTTTTTAAACAGCCTTTGGCAGCATGGGATAAGGTTTGTTTACTAGTGGAGGTAGATGGTATGGGGATCCAAAGGGTTGGGTTGCTTAACCAAGCCCTTTTTTATTCTTGATAGGTAATAAGACTTTTATTGAAAAAACTAAACATAATGTTCACGATTGTGAATACTCTGAACAAGAAACAAATACAAGAAGTTCAAGAACTAAAGCTAACAAATTGTAAGAATTTAGAAATTGAGATACAATGCGTAAAACCCTAAGTCTTACTTGGAAATTGGTTATGGCGTTTCAAGAAGGAAGTTAACAGGCTATGGCGACAAGTTATAGCAAACAAATATCGTGGCTTGTGGGGGCTAGTGTACTGGTGATATTCAAGGGACACACGATTGTGGGATGTTAATGAATATTAGGGCTGGTGCTGATAGTTTCTTTGGACAGGTGGAGTATGTTGTGGGGGAGGGTAATCGTATCCGCTTTTGGCACGATCCTTGGAGTGGGCCTATTCCTCTAAAGGATCTCTATCTAGATTTGTTTGCATGCTCTATGACTAAAGAAGCTTGTATTTTTTAATTGGTTACTTCTGCATCCGAAAGGGGAAATAGGAGCTAGAATTTATAATTCCGTCGAGCTTTTCATGACTAGGAATCAATGTTGTTAAAGGCGTTCCAAGAGCTCGGCTAGGCGCCCAGGCGAGGCGAGGCAAGGCACCAGAAAAGCGCCTCAAAGGCATCGAGGCGAGGCGCCTTTAGTGAGGCACTCGCCTCTAGAGCCTAGGCGCTCGCCCAGATATATTTTGTGATGCGAGAGGCAAGAGCCTCAGTAAATTTTGGCATTTTAAAGCCACTAATGGCATGTTTTGTAAATTTAAAAGGGTGCATGGTTGGTTTTAAACTTGTTATCCTTAGTGAGGATGAGTTGTCACCCACTAGTGCAAATAAATTAATTAAAAAAAAAGCATAAAACAAAAGATCCAAAAGAATTTTCGGGAGCCACTCTTCTTCAGCAACTTTCAAAGCAAAGCATTGGTCTTTCTTCTTCTTCTTCTTCTAGGGTGGCGAAATGCAACATATTTGCCTGAGGTGGCTGCTCATGAAGGTAACAATTCTTACTTCGGACAAATCAATTGGGTGAAATTTTTTAATTATTTTGAGAGGCCTGGCTACCTCGGACTAGTCACAAAATTCTCTGGTTTTTTCATTTTCTCGATTATCATGGGAGGTTCCATTTTCTTTTTCGTCGAGTCCAAAACGTTTGAATTTTCAGTTGAGGAGGGAGGTACTTACTACATGTTACGTATATATGAAAGAAATAAGGATTCTCTACGGTCGGTTTTCATGGGTAAAGAGAGTGCTAAACGTTTGCTAACTTATGTGGAGGATCTCCTGTCAAATATACCTCCTAAAAAATTTGCAAGAACCTTCAGGGATGGTAATGAGGTTTTTATTTTGCAACTGGGATTCAATGCACATGGAAGCTTTCTTATGATCTCTGAACTTGTTCATGGTCGTCAGAAGGGTTTCATCATTGCGCCGGAAGGAAAGCTGGGTAGTGGGTGGAGAGGATTTGGATTTCATCTACGTAAGGCTATTGCTCCTGACACACTTGTCGTCAAACCGCCATCTCAATCTGTCTCGAACCCGACAGTGCAAAAGTTCAAACAACAAAAATCCTTTTTGTCAGCAGCGGTGGATGGTGATCAAAAAAACAATGGTGGAAGCAGAAAAGAAAAGCAATTAATGCCCAATATTCAAAATTCAAACAAATCAAGCTTGAGCAATTAGAACCATGATTCACACGATAGGGGTGCTGGAAAGGAAAGAGCGGTACCTAGGGCTGAAATCATGCTTGAAATTAAGGACGATGCTCTTAATGGCACTAATTCTCCTTTGTCGCTAGAAGTATCTTTAAGTTTGGAGCGTGGGCTGAATGGTAAGTGGGAAATTAAGTGCTCCAACATTAAGGAAGTGGGTTGTGTAAGTCCTTCTGGTGTTGGGCCCACGCAAGCTTTCTTTAGGCCCAATGCACTTGCTGAAGCTATTCCACTTAACCCACCTCATGTCCACAAATTTAAGCCCAAGCCCACTTTGGTCTGGCAGCCCAAAAGAAAAGAACTGACCACCAGGTCTTTCCCAATGCGAGAGACCCAACCTCCAAGGAAGTCTTCGTTGTGTCCATCGGTCTCGGCGTGCTTTGCTATAGATACTCTGAGCACCGATGTGATGGTTGAGCCGATAATGTTGTTGATGTCATCGACGGTCTCCGATGTCGCCGTTGCTCAATTTCTCAACTCCGATAAGATCGATGAAGCCAGGTATGAGTTATCAGCGCTGATTGACTCGAATCAAGTCTCCGGTGTAGTTGAGTCTAAGCTTCTCGGCTCAGACGAGGCCGAGGAGGCCAAGAATGGGTCGGCATGTACCACAAATAGCGACGAGAGCTTAGAGTGTGACCTTCGACTGATTCTCCAGGAGCATTCCGGCAATATAGTCAAGAAATGGGGGAATTTGGAGCAGTGGGTACTTGAATTACGTGATGGGAGGAGGGTTGCAGTTCCGATTCAAATCTTTGCCTCGGTGTGAAGCTACAGAGGTATTGGAAAAGCAAAAACAGCTGGCCTTAGTTCTGTTGGAGTCTTCTGACATTACGAATGTGTCATCGGCTCTTATCGAAGAGGATGAAGTATTGGTGGAGGACTGGGTTTCGGATACCCACTCGGAGGAAGCTGATCAGCCCCTAGATGTTGAACCACTTGCTTTTTCTCTACCTTTGGCCATGGCAAAGCAGTCAGTTGTGGATGTGGAAAGGTTTGTGGGTGTGGATACTTCAGAGAGTCAAGAACCTTATTCCGAGTGGTTTCAAAAGAGATTCAATAATTTCGATAGCTTCCTTGGCACGTCCGGGTTTGGAAGATCAAGCAACAAAATTTTTATTGGCTGTTGAAGCTGAATTAAATCAAAGGGCAGAGGTGAACAAGAAAACATGTGGTTTAAAATGTTCGGGGTTGAATGTATGAGAAAGCTTAAGGACTCTTTGGCATTCCATTAGTGGAAAGATCAAGAAAGACAAGGGCTCCAGGTAAGAAAGCATTTATATCTAACTTAAAGTGATTAGAGCAATGGCACTTTTTACAAATAAAAAATCTGACATCTATGATATATCATATATCATTACTCATACTTACTTTTTTAACATAGCTGAATGGTGGAGTTTGTATGGGAGCTCAACTCCGAATTTGCAACAGTTGGCTATAAAAATCTTGAGCTTGACTTGTCGTGCATGTGGTTGTGAGCATAATTGGAGTGTGTTTGAGCTGGTGAGTTTTTTAGTATAATAAGTAGATTTTATCTTTTGATGTGCTACTTTATTTCATAGAAAATTCCAATGGTTTAATTATTCACTAATAGTCTAATACTTAGTTTTCATAAATGCTTGTAGATTCACACAAAAAGAAGGAATAGACTTGCACAAAAACGACTAAAGGATCTGGTCTTTGTGAAGTATAATCAAAGATCAAGGCACAATATGATAAGCGTGATGTTATTGATCCCATCTACTTAGATGATATAGATGGAAGTAATGAATGGTTGTTGGGGGAAATGAGTGATGAACCATCGATAAATGTTGAAGATGAGTTGGTTTTTTATGACGATGATGATGGTTTGACATGGGGTGTAGTGGCAAGAGTTGCTGGTGTTGGAGAACCAAGGAAGAATGCTAGATTCCAAACAAAATCAAGGGCAAGCTCAAAGGCCTCTACATCACAACCTAATATTGAAGAGGAAAATGTTGATTCTGATGAGACCGAGGAAGAGAATGTTGATGGTTATAAATCTAGTTCAAGTGGCTTTGAAAGAGATGGAAACTTGAGTGAAGAGTCTGATGATGAACTTTAGATTAAAACTAACAACCACATTCAAGCTATTAGCCTATTAGAATGTTCAGTCTTCAAATGCTTTTGTTTTGTCATGGATAGTCATGAAGTTCAATGTTTTGTTTAGGAGTTTTCTTTTTTCTAATATGAAGTTATGAACAATATTTTGGTTTAATATTCAGATTTAGTTGTTATTTGGATGGAGACTAATTTTTTAATGGTGATTTATGGTTTAATATTCAGACTTAGTTGATATTTGATTATTATTCAGACTTAGTTGATATTTGGATGAAGACTAATTTTTTTAGTTGGGATTCAAACCCAAAAACTGGTTTTATAGACCAGCTCATATCCATTAGGAACGGAGTCAGATTTGTTTATATAATATTCTTATACATCTAGCATAGACATCAAAGAATCTACAGGTCTATCTATATCTTCAAAAATACAGGTATTATGTTCCCGCCAGATTAACCATAGTAGACAAGTTGGAACCATATCCAAACATTTGATAAATGTTTTCCAAACCAATTCATCCATCCATAAAGAAGAGAGGCAACTGTTTTAGGCATCACCCATTGGATCCCATAAATACTTTCACACAATGTATTTCCATTTCATATTTTATACTATCTGCCAGTTTCTCTTATTGAGTTACTTGTATTTGTTTTAAGCGCAGAGTGCTCACCATCATGTACACGATGTTCTCTTTATTCAAAGAAACTTTGATTACCTATCAAAAAAAAAAAAAGATCCTTCCCAAAGTAGCAACATATGTTTGATCAAATGACATATCAACCAAAAGTTAAAAAGTAGAGGCACTAACCAATTAACAATAGGATTTACTTACAAGAATGATAAATTCCTTATGGTGGTCAAACATGGTGCTATGAGCCAATCAATATATGATCTTAATCATTCTAGGCTAACCGTACTTAATAGTTAGAACGAGAGTTCTTATGGAGTGGGTTAGGTGATGAATCCAAGTTCCAATTGGTAAACTAGTCAAAGATCCTTTTCAAGATGTTTTTTTTTTTTTGGGGGGGGGGGGGGGGGGGGTGGTGGCGGGGGGAGTTAGGTGTCAGGAATATTTAATCAAGCTTTAATCGGGAAGTAGTTGTCAAGATATGGTACAAAAAGAGCTACTTTGATGGAGGTGATAGAGGTGAAGTATGGGAGTGCATAGGGGTTTGGTGCACTAAAGTGGTGTCAAGAGTTAGCCTGTGGAAAACTATAACACAGGAGTTTCTCAATATCTTCAGTATGAGGAGGGAGATGGAACTAAAGTGATGTTTTGGCATGATTTATGGTGCGAAGATTGTTCGCTAAAGGAGACTTATCCAAATTTTTTAGGAAATAGTCGTGACAAGGATTCTTTTGGTGACTTGTGAACCTTTGTTGACTTTTCTAGATCTAATTTATTCCAATTCAGTGAGAGGAAGTAGGAAAGATAAACTTTATTGGAAGCCAGCTAAGGGTAGGGGTTTCAAAGTTGGAGGGTACCTTTGTTCTTTAAAGCCTACTATTGTTGTGTCTTTTCCATGGAAGATTATTTGGAGATTGAAGGTACCACCTAGCATTGCTTTCTTTTCGTGGATTGTTACTTAAGGGAAATTTTTTACTATCAATAATTTGTGGAACAAACATATTAGTGTTAAATTGGTGTTATATACTTATATGTGCAAAAGTAGTGGGTAGACCATGGATCATCTACTTCTTCATTATAGCTACAAAGATGTGGCACTTTGGTATGTTTGATGTCCAATGGGTTATGACACGGAGTGTTCCAACTATACTAGCTTCTTAGCAAGGACAGTTTGGTTGTCACCAGGATATAGAAATTTGGAAAGAGGTGTCTTATTGCCTAATGTGGTGCATATTGTAGGAACGGAATGCTAGCTTTGAATTCATTTTCTTTTACTTCTCTCTTAGATCTGATTGACAATTGCAACTTGAGAGCTTAATTGTGATATTCCCATAGTATACTTCCTGTGTACTTGGGCTACCTTTTTCAATAATAAAGTTATGTTATTTATATAAAAAAGAGAATCATAGATGTTCCTTTTGATTTGTAAGACATACATGCATTGGTTGGGTCTTGAGCTAGCGACCTCATCCTCCATTTAAGATAGAGCTTACTGGCATTATACCTAGAGACATCTTTGTAAGTACCTATCCTTTTCTATTTGGAAAGGATTCCAACAGTAAATCAGGGCTAATTAACAGGCAGCTATTCTTATACCTAGATGCATCTAAAAAAATTTGAGGCACTTTTCAATGACCGATCAGAAAGAGTATTAGAAATAATCAATATAGTTCCATAGATTCTCTAATACACTGAATGGGCAATCTGGCAATCTCTATCAAAACTATTAGTAATAAAACAAAACTGCCAAATTCCTTTCCCCTATACCATATAAAGGACAGATATGAGTGAATTATTTTTCAGCACTTTCGAGTGGAAGTCCTAACAGATTTTCTTTTATAGTTAAACCCCAAAAGTCTACAACTATCATCTCTGAACCCCGGTCCTTTCTTCCGCATATGAGCAACAAGAATAATTGATAGATTGAAGGTCTTGAAAGATAATAGATCCACCTCTTATGCATTTAAGAATGGATCTTTCAAACAATCAAGTTTCACTTGATAACAAAAAAGAACTAAAGAGGATCATGGATAAGAAAGGCAATAAGGACAAGAGTTGAGTTACATAGTGACAATGAGACAAAGGTCTCATGCACCGGCGCATGAGATGCCTTCTCCACATGTGTGTGTGATCACATAACTTTTGACGACTTAAGCTCTAGCTTTTCTCATTTCTATATTCATAATTATTACTATTCATTTGATATCCATATATCCATGATGCAATAAATGAAGGATGGAAATGAAGTATTGTAGCAACCTAATTCAATAAAGTTGCATAATCCATGATGATAACTAACAATGTAAAATTTTGTAGAGGCATGGCCTAAGTAATAAAGTCATAACTATAATTGCCAGTAACATATGTAAATATGCCAAAAGAAGAGCAACAAGTTTAGAGATTAGGATATCCAACCTCGGGATTTAAGTCGTTAACTTTCTCAATTGCATCCTCCACATTACCACTCTGAACTGCCTTCTTAACAGCCATGCGATCTGTGATTGTTGCAAGATCTATGTCTGCTATGTAAACATAAGGAGAAACAACATAAACAAAACAAAAAAGAAGAAAAAAGAAAGAAAGAAAACAGAAAATCATCAACAATGAAGACAAACAAAATAAGAAATAAACTGAGGATACGTTCCGTTCCGGATTCCAACCGGAATTTCTCAGCAGCATCAACATAACCCTCTGTGACAAGGAAATTCATCACCAATTTATTCATGTCTTCTTTCCCAATCTTTACATCCTTAAGCTTTTTTTCCCATTCTTCCTTGGTTATCACTTTCTTTGATGTAGCCTGTGCACAGATAAATTAAGTCACATCGAAAATCACTTTTAGGGCCATGTTTATAAAACTGAAACTTGCTGCTCAATTCTTTCAGGCGACATTTTACACACTTGTAGAAAAACAAAATTCCTCTTAAATAATAAAACTAGTTAGTTAGTTAGTCTCTGAATGTTCCCTTAAGATTCCAACAAACAAAACAGATAAGAGTAAAATGCAAACATTCACACAATTCCATTGGAATCAGTGAAACACTAAAAAGAAAGAAAAAAAGAAAAAAAAAATTACCATGGCTTCGATCTCCGCAAGCTGACGAATCACAATCCAGAACAGTGACATCAGTGCTGCACTGACTTAAAAGCCATCCCAAAAAAATTCTCCCTAGAAAAAAAAATAAATAAAAAAAATCAGATTTTGAATCGAAAAAAACCCTAGTTCTATCAATGAAAAAAACAACCAAGAGAAGAGGCGAGTCTGTATAGAACTGTAGTCGAGTCCCGGGAATTAGAGGAGAAAATAAATGGTAGTACCTTGGTGTTAATGAGTATAGAGTGCAGGGTGTCTGTGTTGGACTTCTTGCTGTATTATAAAAAAATGGAGTTTCGTCTCTTCGATTCTCCACTCTCGCTGCCTCTGCTTCTAGGTTTTTTACTTTTCTTTTCCGCCTTTTTTAAATCTAATGTTTCTGTTTCTGTTTCTGTTTCTGTTTCTGTAGTCTGTACCGCTGCTTCGGTTGACGTATTTCCTCCTCCTCTCCCTCCTCCGTTGGTTATAGACACACACACTCCCTCTCTCTCTCTCTCTCTCTCTCTCTATTTATATATATATATATATATATATAACAAAAATAATAATGATAAATTAATAAAGGCCAAAAATGTAAAATTTAACCTTTAAGTTTCAACATTTTTTATTTCAATATTCTAAATTTACATTATGTCTAAGTTTTTTTTTTTTTATAAGAGTCCTCTAAGTTTTAATTCTCCTCAATTCAGTTGTCCATTAAAATTCCATTTATTTCTACTGTTAATTTAATATATAATATTTATTATATTATTTATTTCTTAATTTTTTAATAAAAAACCAGAAGTTAAAATATAAATCACGTCGTCGTCACTCCCCCATTGAAGAACACGAATAGAAAGTAGAAACCCACCATTAGAAAGTAGATGGTAAAGGGATTTTTTTTTTCTTTCAAAATAATACCAATTTTCAAACAATTTTGTTAGTTAGCATCATCTCCAAACTATTTATGAAACTGACATCTCGAGTATAAAATACTCGAGTTCACTATAGCAACTCGAGACTGTATGAATCGATTTCCAATGGAACTCGAGTATTAGAGACTCGAGTTCTTGCTCTGCACAAATAAAAAAAGAGAGAAATAGAGGGAAAAACGACATTCGCCTGAGGATTACACACATTCGTGGGTTTAATCCAAGCTTGGGTTCGTGGGTTTTGTCGCTTGGGTCGTGGTTTCACCACCTAGGTTCGTGGGTTCGCCGCCTAAGTTCGTGGGTTTTGTTGCTTGGGTTCGCCGCCTAGGGTCGCTGGTTCGTGGGTTCACCGACTGGGTTCTCCACTAGGTTTGTGGTTGATCTCTTGCTTCATGTGATTTCTACTTTGATCTCTTGTTTGTGTTTGTGTTTTTGTTGTTTCTTTGGTTGTCATGGATTTTTTTTTTTTTAGAGGGGAGAAGGGTTCGTGGATTTTTTTCAAAGGAAGAAGAAGACTGAGGCATTTTGGTTTTCTTTTGTGGAACTCGAGTGTGTAGAACTCAAGTTCCAGGAGAATTTTCAATGAAATCGAGTATGTGATACTCGATTTGCTATAGTGATCTTGAGATGTTAGTTTGCTAAATAGTTAAAAAATGATGCTAACTAATAAAATTGTTTAAAAATTGGTGTTATTTTGAAAAAAAAAAATCCATGGTAAAGAGTCCTCATGGGTGTAATGGATTCATCCCAAACTAGACCATTTGAAAATGTTGACACCTCTCATGGGTTTAGCCGTGCAAAAAGTCACATGGTCTTGCATTGATTCAAGGGAGATTGGGCAAATAAACACAAATTGAACCTCGTATAAGTCCAGCTCTTCAATCATCTTCTTCAAATCCAATTTCTCTACATTAGCTCCAACAACCCCACCACCAACCCCACCTAAAACCCCATATTTGACAGCAGTGTCCAGATCTAGAACATGCCTATCTCCACCACCATTACCTTCATGCCTAACAACTTCATCTTTCTTTTCGTTGATTTGTCTCTCCTCTCCCTCTCAGTCTCTTGATCTCTCTTTCTCTCTCTTAGTCTCAGTTATCAATGGGTTAGGTTGGGGTGGAAGGGTTTCTATTTGTGTTCTTTAGATAAGGAGGACAACCATGTGAACTTAGAGCTATAAACCCAAGGTTTGTCGAGTAGTGCATGTTCAAGTTTGGCTCGTCAGGAAAAGTCAAAAGCTCAAGCTTGGCTTGAGCTCATGACAAGCCTAAGAATAGTGTTTGAGCTTGAGCTTGAGCTCATGAGAAAAACAAAAAGCTTGAACTTGGCTTGGCTTGGCTTAGTTTGATTAATTAGTCAAGCCAAGCTCAAGCTTAATATCAAACTCAAACTCAAACTCGAGCTTAGGTCAAGCTTTTGAGCTTAAGATCTAAAAAAATTACATTATCAAATGCTTGAATCTATAAAATTAAGAAAAAAGAAAATAGTAAATTCATTTTATCATGCATCTAGTTCAACTTATGATTAGTCATTATTCAAATTAAAATTTTACATAATTAAATTAATTCATTCATCATTCCCTGTCTACAATTTCAACAATTATTCAAATACAATTTTTACATTCACGTTAAATGGTGAAGAACTAGAAAAATATTTATTTGTAACTATTATGAATAAGAAAATACTAATATATTTCATAACTTTACATTAGATAATTGATAGGGAATGATCATATGTGGCCAAATTAATTAATTAATTTATTTTTAAATATAATTATAATCTAAAGTGGTTCTTGGTCAGTTGTTGGGGGCCGTTTTTCGATGCGCAGTCACGTGTTGTCTACTAGGGGGTGACTTTGCTAGACCCGAGTTTGTATGGGGAGTTACGTCCAGAACTCAACATTGGGTCAAGTAGTCCAACAGCTTCTGGCGTATTTTTAGGCCTACAAAATTGTTAAAACCCAAAGTCTAAGAATCGTGATAATAGTTGAATAAATAAATAATATGTGTTTAATATAATAGCTTTGATTAATAGTTGAAATAAAGTAATATGTATTTAAAGAAAGTAATCATGTATTCAATAATGTAAATTTATAGACATGGAAACGTGGTGACTTATCTTTGTATGGTTTGTAGCTCCAGTTATGTAGCATCAGTGAGTTGATAGCATTCTAGCAGGATGACTCCAGCGGTAGAGAGGCAGTTTGTCATGATAACTTTAAGATTGAAGGGAAAAAATGGGTTCAACTGCAGGGAGAGAAAGTATGTCCAACTGTGTGTAGAGGCTGGTCAAGTTTGTCCCCTTTATCATGCACTTAAATGAATTTCCCCTTACTAATGCTCTTTTAGTTATTGTGAAGTTATGAATAGTATTGTCTTCCAAGGGAAGGGTGACTTTTGTAAGATAAGTTTGTGTCTTCTATGAGAAGGGCTTTTGTAAGAAGTATTTGTGTCTTCTAGGAGAAGGGCTTTAGTATTAGGAGGTAAGTCTTCCATGAGAAGGGTTTTTAGTACAAGTGTTTTGATATCTCTTGAGAAGTATGGAGATGGTAAAAGATATAGATGTTTCTTGGGATGTAATATTTGTAATTTATGAGTAATAAGTATGGGTATTTAGTGAGAGATGAGTTTGTAATATATATGAGAAATATGTATGGATACATTGTGAGAGATATAATTTGTAAGACGTATGAGAGATGTATAAGATGGTAAATGAATGATATTAGAGCTGCTGAAGAGATTATAGTAATAGCTTGTGTTGCTTTCCAAGAGGAAAGATTTTGTAAGAGAAGAGGTTTTGTAAGAGAAGTGAAGAGGGAGATGTGTCTAGAGGATATGAGCAACAAGATAAATGTATTTTCTGAATGTGGAGAGTGAGAGAATAAGCATAAGAAGAGTAATGGTGTTGTAGTTTGTTTAGCAACATTGCTGAGATTTTCTGCTAAAGGATGGAATGAGTAGTGATATGATAGGCATTTATGAGCTAAGAGCTGAAGAGCTTAGATTCTAATTTGAAAACTAAGAACTCAGAAGCTTAGAATCTCATTGATAGCTTAAGAAGATAATTAGAGGGATAGGGAAAATAGAGAAGTTTATGAGAGAGTTATTCTTCTTTATTGGGGTGCTTTGGTGTGTTGATGAAGGATCTATTTTATAGCTAAGTGTAAGGGGGTATTTAGTAAAGAATTTCAGTCAAAATATGTCTTAATCAGTAATAAATTTTCAGAAAATTCATCCTAGGATTTGGCTGAAAATGGCATGTTTAGCTTTAAGAGGTTTTTGTTGTTTTGGGTAATATCAGCTGGAGGAAAAACCAGCAAAAAATGAAAGGACTTAAGCAAGAAAAAGATTGTTTCTTTGGTTGGTTTTGGTTTTTAGCTAAATAAGGAAATTCAGTAATGTTAAGGCTGCTGGGTTAACTATCCCATCGATTCTGAAATAGCTGTCTAAAGAAAATGTCACAGATGTCTGAAAAGGCTGTCACAATTTGATGGATATAAAGATAAATGCAGCGGAAAATAAGTTTTAAACGGATCTACTTCATTCGATATTGATAACACGTACAAAGTAAATTTCAGAATTAGAGAAACAAGAGATCGTACCTTGAAGCGGTGAATTTCAAAACAAAGATTGAAGCACTTGGGACTACTTTTAATCTTCACTCCAATTCCACTAACGCCCAAGATGTGTGGTCTCTCGATTGGTAATAAAGGGATGACTTGTGAGTGACAAAAACTCACATGCACACCATTTTCATGATGTTTTTCTTACCCTTATTTTTCTGTACGTTTTTCCCTTTGTATCTAACCAATTTATCTAATTGGGCTGGCCTTTTGGGCCTTACCAATTGGGCTTAAGTGTGTGGCTTGGAGTGGGACCAAAAGGGACCAATAAGACACTAGCTCCAATGGGCTTTGGGCTTTTCTGTCAACTCTTGACAAGTCCAAAGTTACCATTAACTATTTTTAATACCACTATATAAAAATAGTTGCACTCTAGGTCTTATCTATAAATTATATCCCAAGACTTTATTATACATGAAACCCCTTCATAAAATATTCGTAGTAATACAAAGTCATTAATGTAGACTGCCACTTTGTAAATTACTACATCTTAATCCTTGAGTACCCGGTTTAATCCTTTAATGTTATTCATTATATATTTATGAAATCCAATTCCATAAATATATACTTTAGTCTTACTAAAGTGGTTAGGCCTAACTCTCTGAATAACAAACCCATTAAACTTATCTCAAGGGAATACTTTATATCTCCGTTAAGAGATTATGAATTTCATCTTGAGAATACATGTTCCATCAACACTAAATGTGGCTGCCCAACATACTGAGGTTTCGACCATTACTTTAGATCTCACTCCTGATATATCAAAGCAACCTACACCTCATGATCAGGTCCATTATTCTCTCAGGATTAAGAGTTCATGCAAATGTAAGTCATGAGATTTATTATTCATTTGACAGTCTTTAGGAGAATAATAAACCTCACAGCGGTCCAGTTCAATATGTCTTAACTCTTAAAACATATTAACACATCAACCAGAAGTCTCCACTTCCATGATCAAGACAAATCATCATGGTTGATATGTTATAGTCTTCGCAGATGAAATGTCCAATTTCATCACCGACTACGAACTATAATTCTGAGTTTACAAAGAACTTGTGATTTATATCTTCTGTGACTCTTCACATAAATCACATACTATGCATCTCATGGACTTATTGATAATGTCCGAATATTCATGTTACCATTATTTCAGATAATAATAAAACAAATTTATTAAACATAATATTAAGTCATACATAATGTCAAACACAATGTCACATTTAATATCATACATAGCATCATACAATAGGATTTAAGGGCACTAAT
This sequence comes from Quercus aquifolioides, assembly GCA_019022515.1. NCBI lineage: Eukaryota > Viridiplantae > Streptophyta > Magnoliopsida > Fagales > Fagaceae > Quercus > Quercus aquifolioides. The sequence continues at coordinate 32,628 of JAFHAW010000230.1, forward strand.
CCTAACAATCTCCCACTTGCCCTAAAGACTATTGTGCACTAATCTAACTCCCATTCTTTCCAAATGCGACTCAAAAATCCTTTGAGGCAAAGCTTTAGTAAATGGATCTGCCAGATTGTTTGCACTTTCAATCTTTGCTACCACCACATCTCCACGAGCAACAATATCTCGAATGATATGGTACTTCCTCTCAATGTGCTTTCCTTTCTTGTGATTCCTTGGATCTTTAGATTGTGCAACTGCTCCACTGTTATCACAAAACAATGTGATTGGAACTTGCTCCATTCTTATTACACCAAGGTCAGAAAGGAACTTCTTGAGCCATACAGCTTCCTTTGCTGCCTCACAAGCAGCAACATATTCTGCTTCCATGGTAGAGTCTGCAATACAAGATTGCTTAATACTCCGCCAACTTATGGCTCCACCTCCCAAGGTGAAAACACATCCTGAAGTGGATTTTCTGAAATCTAGATCAGATTGAAAATCTGAATCTGTATAGCCAATGGGAATCAAATCCTCACAACGGTAAACAAGCATATAGTCTCTCGTTCTCCGTAGATACTTGAGAATATGCTTTATAGCTTGCCAATGTTTTGGTCCTGGATTTGATTGATATCGGCTGACCATGCCAACTGAATAGCAGATATCAGGTCTAGTACAAAGCATGGCATACATGAGACTTCCTACTGCACAAGCATAAGGAACTTGTCTCATCATTTCTTCTTCCTCTTGAGTCTTAGGCCTTTGGTCATCAGACAGAGGAACTCCATGTCTGAAAGGAAGTAATCCTTTCTTGGAGTTTTGCATGCTAAACCGTTCTAGAACCTTATCTATATATCCAGCTTGTGATAAGCCTAACATCTTATTCTTGCGATCTCGCCAAAGCTTGATCCCCAGAATAAAGTTAGCCTCACCCAAGTCCTTCATATCAAATTGGCTTGACAACCAAACTTTTACCGATGACATTGCCCCTACATCATTTCCAATGAGTAGAATATCATCAACATAAAGCACTAGGAACATTACTACTTTATCTTGATGTCTTTTGTACACACATGGTTCATCAAGATTTTGTTCAAAACCAAATGTCTTGATTGCTTGATCAAATCTGATGTTCCATGACCTAGATGCTTGCTTAAGTCCATAAATGGACCTTTGCAACTTGCATACCATATGCTCTTGATTCTTTGCTATGAAACCTTCCGGTTGCATCATATAGATTTCCTCTTCAAGATTGCCATTAAGAAATGCAGTCTTGACATCCATTTGCCAAATCTCATAATCAAAATGAGCAGCAATGGATAAGAGAATTCTGATAGATTTAAGCATTGCTACTGGAGAAAAGGTTTCATCATAATCAATACCTTCTTTTTGTGTATACCCTTTCGCCACTAGCCTTGCTTTAAAGGTTTCAACCTTTCCATCTATCCCTCTCTTCCTCTTGTAAACCCATTTGCAACCAACAGGTTTAATGCCGTTAGGCGCCTCTACAAGATCCCAAACTTGATTGGAATACATGGAATCTAATTCAGATTTCATAGCTTGGACCCAATGATGTGCATCTATATCATTCATTGCTTCATCATATGTGTAGGGATCCGATTCAACCTCTTCTGAGATAGCTTCATAAGTTTCTCCCAAACCTATGAATCTTATAGGAGGCCGAACAATTCTCCCACTACGACGAGGCACCTGAGTACTAGACATGTCATGAGTAGTATCTAGTGGTGTATCTAATACAGCCACATCATCCCTAGTTTCATCTATTGGTTGTTCATTTACAGATTCATTCATTTCAGCCAACACAACTCTACTTCTAGGAGTAAAATTATTCATATAGTCATTTTCCAAGAATTTAGCATTTGTACTAACAAAAACTTTGTTATCTTTACGACTATAGAATAAATAACCCCTAGTTTCTTTTGGATAACCTACAAGCAAACACACTTCTGATTTTGGTTCCAACTTATCAGGCTTCCCTTTTAACACATGTGCAGGACAACCCCAAATGTGGAGATATTTCATACTAGGCTTACGCCCACTCCACAATTCCATGGGTGTTTTGGGAACAGATTTTGATGGGACTAAATTCAAAAGATGTATTGCTGTATTTAAGGCATAACCCCAAAAAGAAATCGGTAAAGTTGAGTAACTCATCATGGACCTAACCATTTCTAAAAGAGTCCTATTCCTTCTTTCTGCTACACCATTCTGTTGAGGAGTTCCAGGTGCAGCCAATTGGGATACAATCCCATTTTGAGTTAAGTAATCCTTGAAAACCCCAAGAAGGTATTCACCACCACGATCAGATCGAATGACTTTTATGCATTTACCCAATTGATTCTCTACTTCAGCCCTAAACTCTTTGAACTTTTCAAAGGCTTCGGACTTCCGTCTCATTAGGTACACATAACCATACCTTGAGTAATCATCAGTAAAAGTGATGAAATACTCAAAACCTCCTTTTGCTTGGATTGACATAGGACCACATACATCAGAATGCACTAGCTCTAGCAAATCTTGAGCTCTTCTACCTTTTGCATTAAAAGGTCGTTTGGTCATTTTACCTTCCAAACAAGATTCACAAACTGGAAATTCATCAAAGTCCATGGGCTCTAAGAGTCCATCTTTGATTAGTCTTTGAATCCTATTTGAATTAATATGACCCAAACGCAAATGCCAAAGATATGCATTACTAGTAGAAGGAAACTTTCTCTTTAATGATTTTACATGTGAGTTATTATCTAATTCAGAATTATATAATTCATGCTTATCAGGAGTTAAAATATAAAGACCATCAACAATATTGCCAGAACAGATAAACACTTTATCCTTCTTTATTACAACATTGTCTTTCAGGATAACACAATATCCATGTTTACCTAAGTAAGTAGCTGAAATTAAATTCCTACGAACATTAGGTACATACAAACAGTCTTCTAATATTAGAACTCTAGATTCAAAACATAAATTACAAACACCAACAGCTACAACTGGAATCTTGCTCCCATCAGCCAAAGTAAGAAACAACTCCCCTTCTTTAAGCTTTCTGGTCTCCTGGAACCCCTGCAAAGAATTGCAGATATGATTAGTACAACCTGAATCCACACACCAGGAATCCGTGGGATTCTGTACCAAACATATTTCAAGAAGGAATGTATTAATTATACCTTTGTTCTTGGCAGCCTTGAATATTGGACAATTTCTCTTCCAATGTCCTTTCTCACCACAATGGAAACACTTTCCTTTGATCTTCTTTCCTTTATCAGCAACCCCTAAGGCAATTTGTTTACCCTCTTGCTTGGTGAAGTCCTTCTTCTTCTTCTTACCCTTGCCTTTCGACTTAGGTTGAGAAGTAGAAGCTTCACCAACATTGGCTTCAACATGGGAAGTACCAAGAATGCCTTCTGCCGCTACCAATTCATTCATTAATTCAGACAATGTATAAATCTTTTTATTCATATTATAGTTAAGTTTGAATTCCTTGAATGATTCTGGTAGCGACTGGAGTATCATATCCACTTGGGATTCTCCATCTATATCGGCACCTAAAACTTCCAATGTATTCAGATTAGAGATCATTGTAAGACAATGCTCTCTCACTGAACTTCCTTCAGCCATTCTGGTATTATAAATTTGCCTCATGGTCTCTTGCCTTGCAGAACGACCTTGCTCACCAAACATCTCCTTCAGACTTTGCATTATGTCTGAAGCTAGTTCTACATCCTGCATTTGATGCTGTAGAACATTTGAGATAGATGCTAGGATGTAGCACTTGGCCATCTCATTAGATTTCTGCCAACGATCATATCGTTGTTTTACCTCAGGAGGTGCATCTAATGAAGGAAAGCTAGGACAGGGTTTAGTAAGAACATACTTATGCTCTTCAGCAGTAAGAACAATGTCCAGATTTCTTTTCCAGTCAACATAGTTGGATCCAGTCAGTTTGTTTTGATTAAGAATAGTTACAAGTGGGCTAAATGATGCCATGTTCAAATCTGAAAACAATAAACATGAATATAATAAGTAAATTGGACATTATCTATTTAGCATATAAACATATAGTATGGAACCTTAATAAAACCATAATATAATATATGCAACGACAACCCAATCTCGTAATTAATATTCCTCGGAAGCGAGGTCATACCAATCACTATGATCAGGCGAGAATTATTCTCATTATTAATGCTATCATGGTAACTCTTACCAAACAAAAATAATTTGCCGCTATTCCTTTAGCCTCTAAGTAATAATGACATAGCTCCGAAGGGAGGTTAACATCACACTTAGTCTAGTGTACACCATTGCCTAGAATCAATGTGAATCACCAAGTAACTCCACGGAAGCGTGGTCGTTCTCAATGTAAAAACACATTTCATCTATCTTTAAGAAGTTTAACCTGTAGTACCATGAATCAATCACCCTCCGAAGGGAGCAAGGCATATACGCCAAGGCGAGGTGCTTAATCACACTACTTTAAACCGACAATGGAGGCCGTGAGATGCAACCCTTGTATCTCTCTCCCACTAGATGTCTTTAAATAAAGGTTTTTAATCTCAAAATATGCATAATCTAATTACACATAATCTTAGTACTTTTACATGTGAAAACACTTAGAAAAAATTCTGATTTTCTTTCTTTCGATCGATCGAAAATGCCCCTCGATTGATCGAAAAAATTAAGAAATTCAAACTTGATCCTCTGACTCCTTCGATTGATACTCGATCGACTCTCGATTGATCGAAAAACAAATTCGATCGATCGACTAACAATCGAAAATCTATCGTTCTAAGACGTCTGATCACTGTCTCATTCGATCAATCGAAAATGATTTTCGATCGATCGAAAATCGTGAAACTTGAATTTCCAGAAATTTTTCTAAGACAGTTTTCTTCGTTTTTCATGAACAAACATCTTTCATACGAACATGATAGACAGAGTTTGATGTCAAAACTGAATTCTATTGATGCCATAGCCTTAAAACTCAATTTAACATACTTAAATTTAAATTTAAACAACATCATAACATCAATTCCAGTTTTCATCAAATCATAGTTCCAACAACATGCAGAAAATTAAAACTTAATCTTCTAACAATATGAAACTATCTTCTCCAATTCTAAAACTCACAAAACATGTTAAACAATACGAAATTGAAGACCGCTCTGATACCATTTGATGGATATAAAGATAAATGCAGCGGAAAATAAGTTTTAAACGGATCTACTTCATTCGATATTGATAACACGTACAAAGTAAATTTCAGAATTAGAGAAACAAGAGATCATACCTTGAAGCGGTGAATTTCAAAACAAAGATTGAAGCACTTGGGACTACTTTTAATCTTCACTCCAATTCCACTAACGCCCAAGATGTGTGGTCTCTCGATTGGTAATAAAGGGATGACTTGTGAGTGACAAAAACTCACATGCACACCATTTTCATGATGTTTTTCTTACCCTTATTTTTCTGTACATTTTTCCCTTTGTATCTAACCAATTTATCTAATTGGGCTGGCCTTTTGGGCCTTACCAGTTGGGCTTAAGTGTGTGGCTTGGAGTGGGACCAAAAGGGACCAATAAGACACTAGCTCCAATGGGCTTTGGGCTTTTCTGTCAACTCTTGACAAGTCCAAAGTTACCATTAACTATTTTTAATACCACTATATAAAAATAGTTGCACTCTAGGTCTTATCTATAAATTATATCCCAAGACTTTATTATACATGAAACCCCTTCATAAAATATTCGTAGTAATACAAAGTCATTAATGTAGACTGCCACTTTGTAAATTACTACATCTTAATCCTTGAGTACCCGGTTTAATCCTTTAATGTTATTCATTATATATTTATGAAATCCAATTCCATAAATATATACTTTAGTCTTACTAAAGTGGTTAGGCCTAACTCTCTGAATAACAAACCCATTAAACTTATCTCAAGGGAATACTTTATATCTCCGTTAAGAGATTATGAATTCCATCTTGAGAATACATGTTCCATCAACACTAAATGTGGCTGCCCAACATACTGAGGTTTCGACCATTACTTTAGATCTCACTCCTGATATATCAAAGCAACCTACACCTCATGATCAGGTCCATTATTCTCTCAGGATTAAGAGTTCATGCAAATGTAAGTCATGAGATTTATTATTCATTTGACAGTCTTTAGGAGAATAATAAACCTCACAGCGGTCCAGTTCAATATGTCTTAACTCTTAAAACATATTAACACATCAACCAGAAGTCTCCACTTCCATGATCAAGACAAATCATCATGGTTGATATGTTATAGTCTTCGCAGATGAAATGTCCAATTTCATCACCGACTACGAACTATAATTCTGAGTTTACAAAGAACTTGTGATTTATATCTTCTGTGACTCTTCACATAAATCACATACTATGCATCTTATGGACTTATTGATAATGTCCGAATATTCATGTTACCATTATTTCAGATAATAATAAAACAAATTTATTAAACATAATATTAAGTCATACATAATGTCAAACACAATGTCACACTTAATATCATACATAGCATCATACAATAGGATTTAAGGGCACTAATCCTAACACAATTGTCATAAGATAGTTGTTACTTGGGGCTAAAGTAGATGAGGTCAGCTAGATGATGATAGGCTGCTGGAGAGAATATTCAGCACTTATTTCATGGATTTGTCTAAAAATAGTAAGATCTCTTTTAAGGGTATATTGCTATTTTGAGTATAGCAGCTGGCTGTTGGGATTTGAGCAATATTTGTGGCTGGTGATGTCATTGTCAGCCAGGTGTCAAGTGCTGAACAAACTACTGGTGTTCTGCTGGAAAGGTTTCCCTTTTTGAGTATTTATATTTTTGGTCCAAGATTCTATTACAATACTTTTTAGTAAGTAATAGAATGATTGATTGATAGTTAATGAAGTTTTAGAGATCTAGTCAAGGTCTTATTGTGTTGTGATTTAATCTTGGTGAGCAAGAAGAGCATTTAATGCTTTGCTCTAACAGTTGGCAAGGGAATATTTGGTCTGATTATGGCATATGACAGTTGGGTATTAAAGATATCATGAATATTTTATATTTGAATATTGAAGATAGCCAATCAGATTTAGCCATGTGTTTGAGTTGGATTTTAGCTGAAAATAGTAATGCAGTTTATGTGAAATAATAAGATTGGGTTTCCAAATTTGTATAAAAACAACTGGAGATTGAATGAATAGTTATTTTGTCAGCATTTAGATGGCTGGAGTTGTTGAGTGTTTGCCATGTGGTGAATATTAAGTTTTAGGAAAAGAGCAATGGAGAGTTTTATCATTTCAAGTGCTATGTGATAAGAAAGGCTTACTATATGTTACTAGCTACACATTGACTCATCAGAATTCAAGGAGTTGAAGAAGACACGCCAAGCAACATGTTTCTTTTATCAACTTTAAACCGCTAGAGCTTTATTGAACATACCTCTTGGCCCTCCAAACCACGACTCCAAAAAATTTTCCTGAAGAGACTCGTGAGCTTGGATCATGAGCCAAAGATGAGATGACATACCTTGGGCTTTGTTGTCATTTTGTGTAAATATGAGCTTTTGTTGGAGAAGCTACTTTCCATGAAAATGAGAGATGTAGTATGGGCTGTGAGATTTGATTCATTGATTGAGCCCGGTCCATATGTTAATGTTAATGATGTCGTGGAGTATGATCCCAATTGATAAGAGGAAATATGGACCATGAATCCGCCTCTTGAAGGATCTTGTGGGCTATGTGAGCCCAATTCATGTAGTTAGATAAGAAATAAGCTTATTTTGGACTTTAAAGGAGATTTACCTAAAATTCAATAATATGTTGATATGACGTGGGTTGCTAATGAAGTAATGCCATGTGGCATGAAAAAGAGTCCTCAACATCAATTTAGAGAGAAGGAAAAAATTAAGATAATGGGTAGTGGTCCCATGTTGACCATGTCATTATTAAAATATGTGTAATGAATATATTTAGCTAACACATATAAGCTTATAAATGAATCTATGCTTGAATTGTTTTGTATCAAGCCTAATAGCTCACGAGCTCGTTCGTGAACAAATTTTTTTGCATGGGCTCGGCTTATTTATTAAACAAGCCTAAAACTAAGGCTCAAGCTTAGCTTATTTATAAACAAACAAACACAAACAAGCTTTTTATCGAGTTGAGCCCGAGTTGTTCATGATTGGCTTTGTTCATTTATAGCCTTACATGTGGTTTGCTATTTTAATTTTCGGGTTTTTTTAATTGACGTTTTTTAAAATTAAGAAATAAATACTAAAATAAATATTGTATATTAAATTAATGGTAAGAATGGATGGAATTTTAATGGAAGATTGAATTGAGATGGATTAAAACTTAGAGGATTGAAATGACAGAATACAAATTTAGAACACTAAAATGAAAAGTGGTGAAACTTAGAGGGTGAATTTTGCATTTTGACTATCAATAAACCTTATTAGGTTTATGAAAGTGCACGTCAATATCTATACTATCTATAAGACTAGCCTTTGAGCACGCACTCACGTTTTTGCTCAAATGCTCTTCTATTTTTTTAGTAAAGGTTAATAATTTGCATCAATTATAATTTGGGATTACTACATTTTTCAATCAAAAGAAGAAAAAACCCTAAGGGTGTGATGAGAGTATTATGCATTTGTGGGTAAAATAATTTGTTCATCACACTCCCAGTTTTTTTTTAATGATTGGAAAATGTAGTAATTCCAAATTATAATTGATGCAAATCATTAACCATTACTAAAAAATAGAAGAGTTTCTGAGCATGTGTGTGAGGGCGTGCTCAGAAGTTAGTATTACTTATAACTCAATTGGTTGAAATTTCCCTACCCTAAATATTAAATAGTATTATTTTTTTTTTTTATAGGAAAGGCTCTCATGTTATGAATTTTTTTTTTTGGTAATGGAAGTTGTGAAGTTATCTTTAAAATTGTATCAAACTTTTTTAAACATCATTAATACCATTTGAAAAGTCCACCTATTCTCAAAGTTAAAATCAAGTCACATAAATTTTTATTTTTTGTATTTTGGTGCATCTATTATTTTTTTGATCCCAAACCTAGAAGTTTGTTTGTTTTTCTTATAAACCAGCACAATTCTAAAAGCAAAAGTTTTCAATTACCTAAAAATAATTAAAACACCAAGAATACCGTTTGAGAAGGCCACCTATTCTCAAAGTTTAATATCAAGCCACATAATTTTTTTTTTTTTTTGCATCTTTTTTTTTTTTTTGAACCCAAGCCCAAAAGTAATTTATTTTTTAAAACTAGCACAATTCTAGCATAAAATTTCAAATGCCTAAAAAGAAAAAAAAATTTAAATAGAATTAAATTTTTTTAATATGGGAAAGGCTCACGATTGTGAAGTTTTTTTTTTTTTTTTTTAATGATAGTTATTGTAAGTGCTCTGAAATTAAAGGCCCAAGTCCACTCAAAACGGTGATGCCTTGTCCTCTAAATCAAGCCCAACAACAAAAAATTTTTAGAGAGTGGGCAAATAATTCAATTGCAATTTCACTATAAGTTTGACTTAAAGATCGAAGAGCCTAGGAAAACAGAAAGGCATAACATAAGTTGGTAATGAGGAAAAGAGTTCTCCTCAGGAAGGTTCGAGGTTTAGTTCTTATATATGAAGTTAGAATTTTACATCAAACAAAGCACTGTTCACTTTCTCTTTTCTCTAATTTCTTACCCAGAATGCTTATCCCCCTCTTTTGGGAGGCCCCCCCTCCTTTTATATCCCTCTTACTTGCATCCTAGCCCTTCATCTGTATGCCTCCAAGCATTCTTAAGGACACTTGTCCCATCAATACTCTGCTGAAGGTGGTAGAAAGGGCTAATAGTTGTACAGTTACTGTTCATGGGTCATTTCCTCATTAATGCAGCTGATAAGGTTGGTGCAGGGCATTCAATGTGGAGGAGAAAATTGTTCCTTCCAAGAAACTTCCTCTTCTCTTCCTCGATCTGCTGCTACCCCCCTCCTCATCCCAGAACATTACAAGAGGCCCATTGCTTTAATTATGCTTCCATCCTCGGATGAGTGAGATCCTCGGAATGCGTTTATCTCCTCGGATGTGGGTTAGGCAATCTAATCTTTAATCCGACCCTCCTCGGTCCCCGGACCCCCCACAGTTATCAAGGTTTTTTTTAATCCTAAAAGGTAGCCACTTAGTCCTAAAATATAGCCACTTAGTACACATTTATAACAAAAGTTTGAAATGCCTAAAAAAACAAAAACAAAAAATTTAAATACTATTTTTTTTTATGAGAACGCCTCTCAGGCTCTCACTAGGTCTTTTTTTTTAATCCTAAAAGGTAGCTACTTAGTCCTAAAATGTAGCCATTAAGTACACATCCATAACAAAAGTTTCAAATGCCTAAGAAAGCAAATAATAATAATAAATAAATAAATAAATAGTTTAATTTTTTTTTTTATGGGAAAGGCTCGCATGTGAGCAATATTATCTTTTAATTTTAAAAATGAATTTTCTTGTAAAAAATTGAAAAGAAGTTGTAGTGAAAGGCACAACAATTGTTAGGGATAATTAATTTCATATGGAAAAGATGTGATTGAGAAAAATAAAGTTAAACTAAAGGAGTTTCAATTAATAATGATATGTACATTACCATTCCAAAAAACAGTAAATTGAATCCAATGTAGAATTACACAAATTGATAAATATAGACATAGGTAGGATAATTTATTTATTTAATCATTTTTAA
>JAFHAW010000110.1:0-52752 GCA_019022515.1 Quercus aquifolioides
TTTGATTTGAAATATTTGCCAGGATGGGTGTTTTTTAGGTTTTGAATTTTTTTGCTATTGTCTTCTTCGGAATTCCTAGTCTGGGACGGGTAGAAACCGATCCAAACGAGAACTTTTTTTTCTCTCTTTCATGGCCTCTCCCGACACTTTTTTGGCTTGAAATAGTGCCAGGATAAGGTTTTTTAATTTTTTGCAATTTTTTTGCGGAATTCTCTACTTTGGGTCGGTAGAAACCGCTCGGATCGAAACCTTTTTTTTTTTTTCTCTTTCTCGCGTGTCCCAACTCGTTTTGGCTTGAATAATGCCATGATGAGGTTTTTGATTTTTTTTGCTATTTCATTCAGAATTCTCTTGTTTGGTCGGGTAGAAACCGCTCGGATCGAAAACTTTTTTTTTTACTCTATTTCTCGGCCTCTCCTGGCCCCGTTTCGGCTTGAAATAGTGGCAGGATAATGTTTTTTAATTTTTTGATTTTTTTTGCTATTTTTTTCGGAATTCTCTAGTTTGATTCAGGTAGAAACCCCTCGGATCGATATTTTTTTTTTCTCTCTCTTCTCGGGCTGTCCCGACCTTTTTTGTTTTAAATAATGCCAGGATAAGGTTTTTTAATTTTTTGATATTTTTTGGAATTCTCTAGTTTTGGTCGGGTAGAAAACGCTCGGATCGAAAACTTTTTTTTTTCCCTTTCTCGGCCTCTCCCAACCCATTTTGGGTTGAAATAGTGGAAGAAAATGTTTTTTAATTTTTTTGCTATTTTTTTTCGGAATTTTCTACTTTGGGTCGTAGAACCGCTCGGATCGAAAAAAAATTTCTGTCTTTCTCGGCCTGTCCTGACTCGTTTTGGCTTGAAATAATTCCTTGATGAGGTTTTTGAAATTTTTTGCTTTATTTTTTCATAATTCTCTAGTTTGGGTCGTTAGAAACCGCTTGGATTGAAATTTTTTTTTTCCCCTCTTTCTCGGCCTCTGCCGTCCTTTCGGCTTGAAATAATGCCAGGATGAGGTTTTTAAATTTTTGCAATTTTTTTTCGGAATTCTCCAAATTGGGTCGAGTAGAAACCCGCTCGGATCGAAACCTTTTTTTTTTTCTCTTTCTCGGCCTGTCCCGACCCACTTTTGCTTGAAATAATGCCAGGATGATGTTTTTTTAGGTTTTTTGAATTTTTTGTGCTATTTTCTTCGGTATTCCCTTGTTGGGGGTCGGGTAGAAAACCCCTCGGATCGAGAACCTTTTTTTTTCTTTTTGGTTTGGCCTCTCTTTTTTGGCCTCTACCGCGACAATTTTTGGCTTGAAATAGTGGTCAGGATAGGTTTTTTAATTTTTTTGCATTTTTTTTTCGGATTCTCAAAATTGAGTCGAGTAAAACCGCTCGATCGAAAATCTTTTTTTTTTTTTTCTCTTCTTCGGCCTGTCCAAACTCGTTTTGGCTTGAAATAATGCCATGCACGATAAGGTTTTGAATTTTTTCAATTCTTTTGCAATTTTTTTCGGAATTCTCTGGTTTGAGTCGGGTAGAAACCCCTCGGATCGAAATTTTTTTTTTTTTCTTCTCAGGCCTTCCCGACCCCGTTTTTGCTTGAAATACGCCAGGACAGGTTTTTTAATTTTTTTGATTTTTTTTGCCATTTTTTTTTCGGAATTCTCCATTTTGGGGTCAGGTAGGAAACCGCTCGGATCGAAAACTTTTTTTTCTCTCTTTCTAACCTGTCCCAACGCTTTTTGGGCTTGAAATAATGCCAGGATGGAGGTTTTTAATTTTTGAAATTTTTTTACACTATTTTTTTTTCGGAATTCGCTAGTTTGGGTTGGGTAGAATACCGCTCGGTTCGAAAACTATTTTTTCTCCTTTCCTCGGCTTGTCCCGACCCATTTTGGGCTTGAAATAACGCCATGATATGTTTTTTATTTTGAATTTTTTTGCTATTTCCTTCGAATTGTCTAGTTTGGGTCGGGTATAAACCGCTCCGATCGAAACAATTTTTTCTCTCTTTCTTGGCCTCTCCCGACCCGTTTGGCTTGAAATAGTGCCAGGATGAGGTTTTTGAATTTTTTCAACTTTTTTGCTATTTTTTTCGGAATTCTCTAGTTCGGTCGTAGAAACCGCTCGATTCGAAACTTTTTTTTCTCCCTTTCTCAGCCTCTGCGACCCGTTTTGGCTTGAAATACTGCCAGGGATAAGTTTTTTTTTTAATTTTTTGAATTTTTATTGCCATTTTTTTTGAAATTCTCTAGTTTGGGTCGGGTAGGAACCGCTCGGATTGAAAACTTTTTTTTTCTTCTCTTCGGCCTGTCCCGGCTCATTTTGGCTTGAAATAATGCCGGGATAATTTTTTTTTAATTTTTTGAATTTTTTTGCTATTTTTTTCGGAATTTTCTAGTTTGGGTCGAGTAGAAACCGCTCGATCGAAAACTTTTTTTTTTCTCTTTCTTGGGCTGTCCAAACTCGTTTTGCCCTGACATAATGCCATGATGAGGTTTTGAATTTTTCAATTTTGTTGCTATTTTTTTTGGAATTCTCTAGTTTGGGTCGGGGTAGAAACCGCTCGGTATCGAAACTTTTTTTTTTCTCTTTTTCTCAGCCTCTCCTAACCCGTTGTGGCTTGAAGTAGTGTCAGGGTAATGTTTTTTAATTTTTTTGATTTTTTTGCAATTTTTTTCGGAATTCCTCTAGTTTGTTTCGGGTAGAAACCGCTCAATCGAAAACTTTTTTTCTCCTCTTTCTCGCTGTCCCGACCTGTTTTGACTTAAATATGCCAGGATTCTCTAGTTTGCGTCGGGATGAATCCGCTCCGATCGAAAACTTTTTTTGTGTCTCTTTCTTGGCCTCTCCCGACCCGTTTCGCTTGAAATACGTGCCAGGATAAGTTTTTTTAGTTTTTTGAATTTTTTGCTATTTTTTTCGAATTCTCTAGTTTGGGTCGAGTAGAAACCGCTCGGATCGAAAACTTTTTTTGTTTCTCTTCTTGGCTGTCCAAACTCGTTTTGCCCTGACATAATGCCATGATGAGGTTTTGAATTTTTCAATTTTGTTGCTATTTTTTTTGGAATTCTCTAGTTTGGGTCGGGTAGAAACCGCTCGGATCGAAAACTTTTTTTTCTCTTTTTCTCAGCCTCTCCTAACCCGTTGTGGCTTAAGTAGTGGCAGGGTAATGTTTTTTAATTTTTTGATTTTTTTTGCAATTTTTTTCGGATTCTCTAGTTTGGTTCGGGTAGAAACCGCTCAGATCGAAAACTTTTTTTCCTCTCTTTCTCGGCCTGTCCCGACCTGTTTTGACTTTAAATAATGCCAGGATGAGGTTTTTCAAGTTTTTAAATTTTTTTGCTATTTTTTTCGGAATTCTCTAGTTTTGCGTCGGGATGAAACCGCTCCGATCGAAAACTTTTATGTGTCTCTTTCTTGGCCTCTCCCGACCCGTTTCGGCTTGAAATAGTGCCAGGAGAAGTTTTTTTAGTTTTTGAATTTTTTTGCTATTTTTTTTTCGAAATTCTCTAGTTTGGGTCGGATAGAAACCGCTCGGATCGAAAACTTTTTTTTTTTTTCTCTTTCTCGGCCTATCCCTACCCCATTTTTCTTGAAATAATGCAGGGATGAGGTTTTTAATTTTTTAATTTTTTTGCTATTTTTTTCAAAATTCTCTAATTTGGGTTAGGTAGAAACCGCTTGGATCGAAAACTTTTTTTCCCTACTTTCTCGGCCTGACCCGACCCGTTTTGATTTGAAATATTGCCAGGATGGTGTTTTTTAGTTTTTTGAATTTTTTTGCTATTTTCTTCGGAATTCCCTAGTCTGGGACGGGTAGAAACCGATCCAAACGAGAACTTTTTTTTCTCTCTTCATGGCCTCTCCCGACACTTTTTTGGCTTGAAATAGAGTGCCAGGATAAGGTTTTTTAATTTTTTGCAATTTTTTTTGCGGAATTCTCTACTTTGGGTCGGTAGAAACCGCTCGGATCGAAACCTTTTTTTTTTTCTCTTTCTCGGCGTGTCCCAACTCGTTTTGGCTTGAAATAATGCCATGATGAGGTTTTTGAATTTTTTGCTATTTCATTCAGATTCTCTTGTTTGGGTCGGGTAGAAACCGCTCGGATCGAAAACTTTTTTTTTCTCTATTTCTCGGCCTCTCCTGGCCCGTTTTCGGCTTGAAATAGTGGCAGGATAATGTTTTTTAATTTTTTGATTTTTTTGCTATTTTTTTCGGAATTCTCTAGTTTGATTCAGGTAGAAACCCCTCGGATCGATATTTTTTTTCTCTCTCTTTTCTCGGGCTGTCCCGACCTTTTTTGGCTTTTAAATAATGCCAGGATAAGGTTTTTTAATTTTTTGATATTTTTTTTCGGAATTCTCTAGTTTTGGTCGGGTAGAAAACGCTCGGATCGAAAACTTTTTTTTTCCCTTTCTCGGCCTCTCCCAACCCATTTTGGGTTGAAATAGTGGAAGAATAAGGTTTTTTAATTTTTTTGCTATTTTTTTTCGGAATTTTCTACTTTGGTCGGGTAGAAACCGCTCGGATCGAAAAAAAAATTTCTGTCTTCTCTCGGCCTGTCCTGACCGTTTTGGCTTGAAATAATTCCTTGATGAGGTTTTTGAAATTTTTGCTTTATTTTTTCATAATTCTCTAGTTTGGGTCGTGTAGAAACCGCTTGGAATGAAATTTTTTTTTCCCTCTTTCTCGGCCTCTGCCGTCCCGTTTCGGCTTGAAATAATGCCAGGATGAGGTTTTTAATTTTTTGCAATTTTTTTTCGGAATTCTCCAAATTGGGTCGAGTAGAAACCGCTCGGATCGAAAACTTTTTTTTTTTCTCTTTCTTCGCCTGTCCCGACCCACTTTTGCTTGAAATAATGCAGGATGATGTTTTTTAGTTTTTTGAATTTTTTTTGCTATTTTCTTCGGAATTCCCTTGTTTGGGTCGGGTAGAAACCCCTCGGATTGTGAACTTTTTTTTTTTTTCTCTTTTTTGGCCTCTACCGACACTTTTTGGCTTGAAATAGTTCAGGATAAGGTTTTTTAATTTTTTGCAATTTTTTTTCGGAATTCTCAAAATTGAGTCGAGTAGAAACCGCTCGGATCGAAATCTTTTTTTTTTTTCTCTTTCTCGGCCTGTCCAAAACTCGTTTGGCTTGAAATAATGCCACGATAAGGTTTTTGAATTTTTTCAATTCTTTTGCAATGTTTTTTCGGAATTCTCTGGTTTGAGTCGGGTAGAAACCCCTCGATCGAAATTTTTTTTTTTTCTTTCTCAGCCTATCCCGACCCCGGTTTTTGCTTGAAATAACGCCAGGACGAGGTTTTTTAATTTTTTGATTTTTTTGCCATTTTTTTTCGGAATTCTCCAGTTTGGGTCAGGTAGAAACCGCTCGGATCGAAACTTTTTTTCTCTCTTTCTAAGCCTGTCCCAACTCTTTTTGGCTTGAAATAATGCCAGGATGAGGTTTTTTAATTTTTGAAATTTTTTTACTATTTTTTTTTTCGAATTCTCTAGTTTGGGTTGGGTAGAAACCGCTCGGTTCGAAAACTATTTTTTCTCCCTTTCTCGGCTTGTCCCCGACCCATTTTGGCTTGAAATAACGCCAGGATGATGTTTTTTAAATTTTTGAATTTTTTTGCTATTTCCTTCGGAGATTGTTCTAGTTTGGGTCGGGTAGAAAACCGCTCCGATCGAAAACAATTTTTTCTCTCTTTCTTGGCCTCTCCCGACCCGTTTTGCTTGAAATAGTGCCAGGAGAGGTTTTTGAATTTTTTCAACTTTTTTTGCTATTTTTTTCGGAATTCTCTAGTTCGGGGTCGGGTAGAAACCGCTCGATTCGAAAACTTTTTTTTCTCCCTTTCTCGCCTGCTGCCGACCCTTTTGCTTGAAATACTGCAGATAAGTTTTTTTTTAATTTTTTGAATTTTTATTGCCATTTTTTTTGAAATTCTCTAGTTTGGGTCGGGTAGGAACCGCTCGGATCGAAAACTTTTTTTTCTTTCTTCTTCGCCTGTCCCGGCTCATTTTGGCTTAAATAATGCCGGGATAATTTTTTTTAATTTTTTTGAATTTTTTTGCTATTTTTTTCGGAATTCTCTATTTGGGGCGATAGAAACCGCTCGGATCGAAAACTTTTTTTTTCTCTTTCTTGGGCTGTCCAAACTCGTTTTGTGCCCTGACATAATGCTATATGAGGGTTTTTGAATTTTTTTCAATTTTGTTGCTATTTTTTTTGAATTCTCTATTTTGGGTCGGGTAGAAAACCGCTCGGATCGAAAAACTTTTTTTTTCTCTTTTCTCAGCCACTGCCTAACCCTTGGTGGCTTGAAGTAGTGCAGGGTAATGTTTTTTAAGTTTTTGATTTTTTTTGCAATTTTTTTCGGAATTCTCTAGTTTGTCGGGTAGAAACCGCTCAGATCGAAAACTTTTTTTCCTCTCTTTCCCTCGCCTGTCCCGACCTGTTTTGACTTTAAATAATGCCAGGATGAGGTTTTAAAGTTTTTAAATTGTTTTTGCTATTTTTTTTCGAATTCTCTAGTTTGGGTCGGGATGAAACCGCTCCTATCGAAAACTTTTTTGTGTCTCTTTCTCGGCTCTCCGACCCGTTTTGGCTTGAAATAGTGCCAGATAAGTTTTTTTAGTTTTTTGAATTTTTTGCTATTTTTTTCGGAATTCTCTAGTTTGGGTCGGGTAGAAACCGCTCGGATCGAAAACTTTTTTTTTCTCTTTCTTGGCTCAGTTTTTCCTGACATAATGCCATGATGAGGTTTTTGAATTTTTTTCCTCTTTTTGTGTGGCTTGAAATAGTGGCAGGGTAATGTTTTTTTAATTTTTGATTTTTTTTGCAATTTTTTTCGGAATTCTCTAGTTTGGTTCGGGTAGAAACCGCTCAGATCGAAAACTTTTTTTCCTCTCTTTCTCGGCCTGTCCCGACCTGTTTTGACTTTAAATAATGCCAGGATGAGGTTTTTCAAGTTTTTAAATTTTTTTGCTATTTTTTCGGAATTCTCTAGTTTGGCGGGATGAAACCGCTCCGATCGAAAACTTTTTTGTGTCTCTTTCTTGGCCTCTCCCGACCCGTTTCGGCTTGAAATAGTGCCAGGATAAGTTTTTTTAGTTTTTTGAATTTTTTTGCTATTTTTTTCGAAATTCTCTAGTTTGGGTCGGGTAGAAACCGCTCGGATCGAAAACTTTTTTTTTTTTTCTCTTTCTCGGCCTATCCCGACCCCATTTTTCTTGAAATAATGCAGGGATGAGGTTTTTTAATTTTTTTTTTTGCTATTTTTTTCAAAATTCTCTAATTTGGGTTAGGTAGAAACCGCTTGGATCGAAAACTTTTTTTTCTTACTTTCTCGGCCTGACCCGACCCGTTTTGATTCGAAATATTGCCAGGATGGTGTTTTTTAGTTTTTTGAATTTTTTTGCTATTTTCTTCGGAATTCCCTAGTCTGGGACGGGTAGAAACCGATCCAAACGAGAACTTTTTTTCTCTTTTCATGGCCTCTCCCGACACTTTTTTGGCTTGAAATAGTGCCAGGATAAGGTTTTTAATTTTTTGCAATTTTTTTGCGGAATTCTCTACTTTGGGTCGGGTAGAAACCGCTCGATCGAAACCTTTTTTTTTTCTCTTTCTCGCGTGTCCCAACTAGTTTTTGCTTGAAAGAATGCCATGATGAGGTTTTTGAATTTTTTTGCTATTCATTCAGAATTCTCTTGTTTGGGTCGGGGGTAGAAACCGCTCGATCGAATACTTTTTTTTTCTCTATTTCTTCTTCCGGCCTCTCCTGGCCCGTTTTGGCTTGAAATAGTGGCAGGATAAGGTTTTTTAATTTTTTGATTTTGTTTGCTATTTTTTTCGGAATTCTCTAGTTTGATTCTGGTAGAAACCCCTCGATCGATATTTTTTTTTCTCTCTCTTTTCTCGGCTGTCCCGACCTTTTTTTGGCTTTTAAATAATGCCAGATAAGGTTTTTATTTTTTTGATATTTTTTTTGGAATCTCTAGTTTTGGTCCGGGGTAGAAAACGCTCGGATCGAAAACTTTTTTTTTCCCTTTCTCGCCTCTCCCAACCCATTTTGGGTTGAAATAGTGGAAGAATAAGGTTTTTTAATTTTTTGCTAGTTTTTTTCGGAATTTTCTACTTGGGTCGGGTAGAAACCGCTCGGATCGAAAAACTTTTTTTCTGTCTTTCTCGGCCTGTCTGACTCGTTTTGGCTTAAATAATTCCCTTGATGAGGTTTTTGAATTTTTTTTGCTTTATTTTTTCATATTTCTCTAGTTTGGGTCGTGTAGAAACCGCTTGATTGAAAATTTTTTTTTCCCCTCTTTCTCGGGCCTCTGCCGTCCCGTTTTGGCTTGAAATAATGCCAGGATGAGGTTTTTTAATTTTTTGCAATTTTTTTTCGGAATTCTCCAAATTGGGTCGAGTAGAACCGCTCGGATCGAAAACTTTTTTTTTTTCTCTTTCTCGGCCTGTCCCGACCCACTTTTGCTTGAAATAATGCCAGGATGATGTTTTTTAGTTTTTTGAATTTTTTTGCTATTTTCTTCGGAATTCCCTTGTTTGGGTCGGGTAGAAACCCCTCGGATCGAGAACTTTTTTTTTTCTCTCTTTTTTGGCCTCTACCGACACTTTTTGGCTTGAAATAGTGTCAGGATAAGGTTTTTTAATTTTTTGCAATTTTTTTTCGGAATTCTCAAAATTGAGTCGAGTAGAAACCGCTCGGATCGAAATCTTTTTTTTTTTTTTTCTCTTTCTCGGCCTGTCCAAACTCGTTTTGGCTTGAAATAATGCCACGATAAGGTTTTGGAATTTTTTCAATTCTTTTGCAATTTTTTTCGGAATTCTCTGGTTTGAGTCGGGTAGAAACCCCTCGGATCGAAATTTTTTTTTTTTTCTTTCTCAGCCTATCCCGACCCGTTTTTGCTTGAAATAACGCCAGGACGAGGTTTTTTAATTTTTTGATTTTTTTTGCCATTTTTTTTCGGAATTCTCCAGTTTGGGTCAGGTAGAAACCGCTCGGATCGAAAACTTTTTTTTCTCTCTTTCTAAGCCTGTCCCAACTCTTTTTGGCTTGAAATAATGCAGGGATGAGGTTTTTTAATTTTTTTTGCTATTTTTTTCAAAATTCTCTAATTTGGGTTAGGTAGAAACCGCTTGGATCGAAAACTATTTTTGCTCCCTTTCTCGGCTTGTCCCGACCCATTTTGGCTTGAAATAACGCCAGGATGATGTTTTTTGAATTTTTTTGCTATTTTCTTCGGAATTGTCTAGTTTGGGTCGGGTAGAAACCGCTCCGATCGAAAACAATTTTTTCTCTCTTTCTTGGCCTCTCCCGACCCGTTTTGGCTTGAAATAGTGCCAGGATGAGGTTTTTGAATTTTTTCAACTTTTTTGCTATTTTTTTCGGAATTCTCTAGTTTGGGTCGGGTAGAAACCGCTCGATTCGAAAACTTTTTTTTTCGCCCTTTCTCGGCCTCTGCCGACCCGTTTTGGCTTGAAATACTGCCAGGATAAGTTTTTTTAATTTTTTGAATTTTTATTGCCATTTTTTTTGAAATTCTCTAGTTTGGGTCGGGTAGGAACCGCTCGGATCGAAAACTTTTTTTTTCTTTCTTTCTCGGCCTGTCCCGGCTCATTTTGGCTTGAAATAATGCCGGGATAATTTTTTTTAATTTTTTGAATTTTTTTGCAATTTTTTTCGGAATTCTCTAGTTTGGGTCGAGTAGAAACCGCCCGGATCGAAAACTTTTTTTTTTTCTCTTTCTCGGGCTGTCCAAACTCGTTTTGCCCTGACATAATGCCATGATGAGGTTTTTGAATTTTTTCAATTTTGTTGCTATTTTTTTTGGAATTCTCTAGTTTGGGTCGGGTAGAAACCGCTCGGATCGAAAACTTTTTTTTCTCTTTTTCTCAGCCTCTCCTAACCCGTTGTGGCTTGAAATAGTGGCAGGGTAATGTTTTTTAATTTTTTGATTTTTTTTGCAATTTTTTTCGGAATTCTCTAGTTTGGTTCGGGTAGAAACCGCTCAGATCGAAAACTTTTTTTCCTCTCTTTCTCGGCCTGTCCCGACCTGTTTTGACTTTAAATAATGCCAGGATGAGGTTTTTCAAGTTTTTAAATTTTTTTGCTATTTTTTCGGAATTCTCTAGTTTGGGTCGGGATGAAACCGCTCCGATCGAAAACTTTTTTGTGTCTCTTTCTTGGCCTCTCCCGCCCCGTTTCGGCTTGAAATAGTGCCAGGATAAGTTTTTTTAGTTTTTTGAATTTTTTTGCTATATTTTTTTCGAAATTCTCTAGTTTGGGTCGGGTAGAAACCGCTCGGATCGAAAAACTTTTTTTTTTTTTTTTGCCTCTTTCTCGCCCTATCCCTACCCCAATTTTTCTTGAAATAATGCAGGGATGAGGTTTTTTAATTTTTTTTGCTATTTTTTTCAAAATTCTCTAATTTGGGTTAGGTAGAAACCGCGTGGATCGAAAACTTTTTTTCCCTACTTTCTCGGCCTGACCCGACCCGTTTTGATTTGAAATATTGCCAGGATGGTGTTTTTTAGTTTTTTGAATTTTTTTGCTATTTTCTTCGGAATTCCCTAGTCTGGGACGGGTAGAAACCGATCCAAACGAGAACTTTTTTTTCTCTCTTTCATGGCCTCTCCCGACACTTTTTTGGCTTGAAATAGTGCCAGGATAAGGTTTTTTAATTTTTTGCAATTTTTTTGCGGAATTCTCTACTTTGGGTCGGGTAGAAACCGCTCGGATCGACACCTTTTTTTTTTTCTCTTTCTCGGCGTGTCCCAACTCGTTTTGGCTTGAAATAATGCCACGATGAAGTTTTTGAATTTTTTTGCTATTTCATTCGGAATTCTCTTGTTTGGGTCGGGTAGAAACCGCTCGGATCGAAAACTTTTTTTTTCTCTATTTCTCGGCCTCTCCTGGCCCGTTTTGGCTTGAAATAGTGGCAGGATAATGTTTTTTAATTTTTTGATTTTTTTTGCTATTTTTTTCGGAATTCTCTAGTTTGATTCAGGTAGAAACCCCTCGGATCGATATTTTTTTCTCTCTCTCTTTCTCGGGCTGTCCCGACCTTTTTTGGCTTTTAAATAATGCCAGGATAAGGTTTTTTAATTTTTTGAATATTTTTGATATTTTTTCGGAATTCTCTAGTTTTGGTCGGGTAGAAAACGCTCGGATCGAAAACTTTTTTTTTTCCCTTTCTCGGCCTCTCCCAACCCATTTTGGGTTGAAATAGTGGAAGAATAAGGTTTTTTAATTTTTTTGCTATTCTTTTTCCGGAATTTTCTACTTTGGGTCGGGTAGAAACCGCTCGGATCGAAAAAAAAATTTCTGTCTTTCTCGGCCTGTCCTGACTCGTTTTGGCTTGAAATAATTCCTTGATGAGGTTTTTGAATTTTTTTGCTTTATTTTTTCATAATTCTCTAGTTTGGGTCGTGTAGAAACCGCTTAGATTGAAATTTTTTTTTGCCCTCTTTCTCGGCCTCTGCCGTCCCGTTTCGGCTTGAAATAATGCCAGGATGAGGTTTTTTAATTTTTTGCAATTTTTTTTCGGAATTCTCCAAATTGGGTCGAGTAGAAACCGCTCGGATCGAAAACTTTTTTTTTTTCTCTTTCTCGGCCTATCCCGACCCCATTTTTCTTGAAATAATGCAGGGATGAGGTTTTTTAATTTTTTTTGCTATTTTTTTCAAAATTCTCTAATTTGGGTTAGGTAGAAACCGCGTGGATCGAAAACTTTTTTTCCCTACTTTCTCGGCCTGACCCGACCCGTTTTGATTTGAAATATTGCCAGGATGGTGTTTTTTAGTTTTTTGAATTTTTTTGCTATTTTCTTCGGAATTCCCTTGTTTGGGTCGGGTAGAAACCCCTCGGATCGAGAACTTTTTTTTTCTCTCTTTTTTGGCCTCTACCGACACTTTTTGGCTTGAAATAGTGTCAGGATAAGGTTTTTTAATTTTTTGCAATTTTTTTTCGGAATTCTCTAAATTGAGTCGAGTAGAAACCGCTCGGATCGAAATCTTTTTTTTTTTTTCTCTTTCTCGGCCTGTCCAAACTCGTTTTGGCTTGAAATAATGCCACGATAAGGTTTTTGAATTTTTTCAATTCTTTTTGCAATTTTTTTCGGAATTCTCTGGTTTGAGTCGGGTAGAAACCCCTCGGATCGAAATTTTTTTTTTTTTCTTTCTCAGCCTGTCCCGACCCGTTTTTGCTTGAAATAACGCCAGGACGAGGTTTTTTAATTTTTTGATTTTTTTTGCCATTTTTTTTCGGAATTCTCCAGTTTGGGTCAGGTAGAAACCGCTCGGATCGAAAACTTTTTTTTCTCTCTTTCTAAGCCTGTCCCAACTCTTTTTGGCTTGAAATAATGCCAGGATGAGGTTTTTTAATCTTTGAAATTTTTTTACTATTTTTTTTTTCGGAATTCTCTAGTTTGGGTTGGGTAGAAACCGCTCGGTTCGAAAACTATTTTTTCTCCCTTTCTCGGCTTGTCCCGACCCATTTTGGCTTGAAATAACGCCAGGATGATGTTTTTTAAATTTTTGAATTTTTTTGCTATTTTCTTCGGAATTGTCTAGTTTGGGTCGGGTAGAAACCGCTCCGATCGAAAACAATTTTTTCTCTCTTTCTTGGCCTCTCCCGACCCGTTTTGGCTTGAAATAGTGCCAGGATGAGGTTTTTGAATTTTTTCAACTTTTTTGCTATTTTTTTTCGGAATTCTCTAGTTTGGGTCGGGTAGAAACCGCTCGATTCGAAAACTTTTTTTTCTCCCTTTGTCGGCCTCTGCCGACCCGTTTTGGCTTGAAATACTGCCAGGATAAGTTTTTTTAATTTTTTGAATTTTTATTGCCATTTTTTTTGAAATTCTCTAGTTTGGGTCGGGTAGGAACCGCTCGGATCGAAAACTTTTTTTTCTTTCTTTCTCGGCCTGTCCCGGCTCATTTTGGCTTGAAATAATGCCGGGATAATTTTTTTTAATTTTTTGAATTTTTTTGCTATTTTTTTCGGAATTCTCTAGTTTGGGTCGAGTAGAAACCGCTCGGATCGAAAACTTTTTTTTTTTCTCTTTCTCGGGCTGTCCAAACTCGTTTTGCCCTGACATAATGCCATGATGAGGTTTTTGAATTTTTTTCAATTTTGTTGCTATTTTTTTTGGAATTCTCTAGTTTGGGTCGGGTAGAAACCGCTCGGATCGAAAACTTTTTTTTTCTCTTTTTCTCAGCCTCTCCTAACCCGTTGTGGCTTGAAATAGTGGCAGGGTAATGTTTTTTAATTTTTTTTGCAATTTTTTTCGGAATTCTCTAGTTTGGTTCGGGTAGAAACCGCTCAGATCGAAAACTTTTTTTCCTCTCTTTCTCGGCCTGTCCCGACCTGTTTTGACTTTAAATAATGCCAGGATGAGGTTTTTCAAGTTTTTAAATTTTTTTGCTATTTTTTCGGAATTCTCTAGTTTGGGTCGGGATGAAACCGCTCCGATCGAAAACTTTTTTGTGTCTCTTTCTTGGCCTCTCCCGACCCGTTTCGGCTTGAAATAGTGCCAGGATAAGTTTTTTTAGTTTTTTGAATTTTTTTGCTATTTTTTTCGAAATTCTCTAGTTTGGGTCGGGTAGAAACCGCTCGGATCGAAAACTTTTTTTTTTTCTCTTTCTCGGCCTATCCCGACCCCATTTTTCTTGAAATAATGCAGGGATGAGGTTTTTTAATTTTTTTTGCTATTTTTTTCAAAATTCTCTAATTTGGGTTAGGTAGAAACCGCTTGGATCGAAAACTTTTTTTTCTTACTTTCTCGGCCTGACCCGACCCGTTTTGATTCGAAATATTGCCAGGATGGTGTTTTTTAGTTTTTTGAATTTTTTTGCTATTTTCTTCGGAATTCCCTAGTCTGGGACGGGTAGAAACCGATCCAAAGGAGAACTTTTTTTTCTCTCTTTCATGGCCTCTCCCGACACTTTTTTGGCTTGAAATAGTAGTGCCAGGATAAGGTTTTTTAATTTTTTGCAATTTTTTTGCGGAATTCTCTACTTTGGGTCGGGTAGAAACCGCTCGGATCGAAACCTTTTTTTTTTCTCTTTCTCGGCGTGTCCCAACTCGTTTTGGCTTGAAATAATGCCATGATGAGGTTTTTGAATTTTTTTGCTATTTCATTCGGAATTCTCTTGTTTGGGTCGGGTAGAAACCGCTCGGATCGAAAACTTTTTTTTTCTCTATTTCTCGGCCTCTCCTGACCCGTTTTGGCTTGAAATAGTGGCAGGATAATGTTTTTTAATTTTTTGATTTTTTTTGCTATTTTTTTCGGAATTCTCTAGTTTGATTCAGGTAGAAACCCCTCGGATCGATATTTTTTTTTCTCTCTCTTTCTCGGGCTGTCCCGACCTTTTTTGGCTTTTAAATAATGCCAGGATAAGGTTTTTTAATTTTTTGAATATTTTTGATATTTTTTCGGAATTCTCTAGTTTTGGTCGGGTAGAAAACGCTCGGATCGAAAACTCTTTTTTTTTTCCCTTTCTCGGCCTCTCCCAACCCATTTTGGGTTGAAATAGTGGAAGAATAAGGTTTTTTAATTTTTGCTATTTTTTTTCGGAATTTTCTACTTTGGGTCGGGTAGAAACCGCTCGGATCGAAAACTTTTTTTTCTGTCTTTCTCGGCCTGTCCTGACTCGTTTTGGCTTGAAATAATTCCTTGATGAGGTTTTTGAATTTTTTTGCTTTATTTTTTCATAATTCTCTAGTTTGGGTCGTGTAGAAACCGCTTAGATTGAAATTTTTTTTTTCCCTCTTTCTCGGCCTCTGCCGTCCCGTTTCGGCTTGAAATAATGCCAGGATGAGGTTTTTTAATTTTTTGCAATTTTTTTTCGGAATTCTCCAAATTGGGTCGAGTAGAAACCGCTCGGATCGAAAACTTTTTTTTTCTTCTCTTTCTCGGCCTGTCCCGACCCATTTTTGCTTGAAATAATGCCAGGATGATGTTTTTTAGTTTTTTGAATTTTTTTGCTATTTTCTTCGGAATTCCCTTGTTTGGGTCGGGTAGAAACCCCTCGGATCGAGAACTTTTTTTTCTCTCTTTTTTGGCCTCTACCGACACTTTTTGGCTTGAAATAGTGTCAGGATAAGGTTTTTTAATTTTTTGCAATTTTTTTTTCGGAATTCTCTAAATTGAGTCGAGTAGAAACCGCTCGGATCGAAATCTTTTTTTTTTTTTCTCTTTCTCGGCCTGTCCAAACTCGTTTTGGCTTGAAATAATGCCACGATAAGGTTTTTGAATTTTTTCAATTTTTTTGCAATTTTTTTCGGAATTCTCTGGTTTGAGTCGGGTAGAAACCCCTCGGATCGAAATTTTTTTTTTTTTCTTTCTCAGCCTGTCCCGACCCGTTTTTGCTTGAAATAACGCCAGGACGAGGTTTTTTAATTTTTTGATTTTTTTTGCCATTTTTTTTCGGAATTCTCCAGTTTGGGTCAGGTAGAAACCGCTCGGATCGAAAACTTTTTTTTCTCTCTTTCTAAGCCTGTCCCAACTCTTTTTGGCTTGAAATAATGCCAGGATGAGGTTTTTTAATTTTTGAAATTTTTTTACTATTTTTTTTTTCGGAATTCTCTAGTTTGGGTTGGGTAGAAACCGCTCGGTTCGAAAACTATTTTTTCTCCCTTTCTCGGCTTGTCCCGACCCATTTTGGCTTGAAATAACGCCAGGATGATGTTTTTTAAATTTTTGAATTTTTTTGCTGTTTTCTTCGGAATTGTCTAGTTTGGGTCGGGTAGAAACCGCTCCGATCGAAAACAATTTTTTCTCTCTTTCTTGGCCTCTCCCGACCCGTTTTGGCTTGAAATAGTGCCAGGATGAGGTTTTTGAATTTTTTCAACTTTTTTGCTATTTTTTTCGGAATTCTCTAGTTTGGGTCGGGTAGAAACCGCTCGATTCGAAAACTTTTTTTTTCTCCCTTTGTCGGCCTCTGCCGACCCGTTTTGGCTTGAAATACTGCCAGGATAAGTTTTTTTAATTTTTTGAATTTTTATTGCCATTTTTTTTGAAATTCTCTAGTTTGGGTCGGGTAGGAACCGCTCGGATCGAAAACTTTTTTTTCTTTCTTTCTCGGCCTGTCCCGGCTCATTTTGGCTTGAAATAATGCCGGGATAATTTTTTTTAATTTTTTGAATTTTTTTGCTATTTTTTTCGGAATTCTCTAGTTTGGGTCGAGTAGAAACCGCTCGGATCGAAAACTTTTTTTTTTTTCTCTTTCTCGGGCTGTCCAAACTCGTTTTGCCCTGACATAATGCCATGATGAGGTTTTTGAATTTTTTTCAATTTTGTTGCTATTTTTTTGGAATTCTCTAGTTTGGGTCGGGTAGAAACCGCTCGGATCGAAAACTTTTTTTTTCTCTTTTTCTCAGCCTCTCCTAACCCGTTGTGGCTTGAAATAGTGGCAGGGTAATGTTTTTTAATTTTTTTTGCAATTTTTTTCGGAATTCTCTAGTTTGGTTCGGGTAGAAACCGCTCAGATCGAAAACTTTTTTTCCTCTCTTTCTCGGCCTGTCCCGACCTGTTTTGACTTTAAATAATGCCAGGATGAGGTTTTTCAAGTTTTTAAATTTTTTTGCTATTTTTTCGGAATTCTCTAGTTTGGGTCGGGATGAAACCGCTCCGATCGAAACCTTTTTTGTGTCTCTTTCTTGGCCTCTCCCGACCCGTTTCGGCTTGAAATAGTGCCAGGATAAGTTTTTTTAGTTTTTTGAATTTTTTTGCTATTTTTTTCGAAATTCTCTAGTTTGGGTCGGGTAGAAACCGCTCGGATCGAAAACTTTTTTTTTTTTTTTTTTCTCTTTCTCGGCCTATCCCGACCCCATTTTTCTTGAAATAATGCAGGGATGAGGTTTTTTAATTTTTTTTGCTATTTTTTTCAAAATTCTCTAATTTGGGTTAGGTAGAAACCGCTTGGATCGAAAACTTTTTTTTCTTACTTTCTCGGCCTGACCCGACCCGTTTTGATTCGAAATATTGCCAGGATGGTGTTTTTTGAATTTTTTTGCTATTTTCTTCGGAATTCCCTAGTCTGGGACGGGTAGAAACCGATCCAAAGGAGAACTTTTTTTTCTCTCTTTCATGGCCTCTCCCGACACTTTTTTGGCTTGAAATAGTAGTGCCAGGATAAGGTTTTTTAATTTTTTGCAATTTTTTTGCGGAATTCTCTACTTTGGGTCGGGTAGAAACCGCTCGGATCGAAACCTTTTTTTTTTCTCTTTCTCGGCGTGTCCCAACTCGTTTTGGCTTGAAATAATGCCATGATGAGGTTTTTGAATTTTTTTGCTATTTCATTCGGAATTCTCTTGTTCGGGTCGGGTAGAAACCGCTCGGATCGAAAACTTTTTTTTTCTCTATTTCTCGGCCTCTCCTGACCCGTTTTGGCTTGAAATAGTGGCAGGATAATGTTTTTTAATTTTTTGATTTTTTTTGCTATTTTTTTCGGAATTCTCTAGTTTGATTCAGGTAGAAACCCCTCGGATCGATATTTTTTTTTCTCTCTCTTTCTCGGGCTGTCCCGACCTTTTTTGGCTTTTAAATAATGCCAGGATAAGGTTTTTTAATTTTTTGAATATTTTTGATATTTTTTCGGAATTCTCTAGTTTTGGTCGGGTAGAAAACGCTCGGATCGAAAACACTTTTTTTTTTCCCTTTCTCGGCATCTCCCAACCCATTTTGGGTTGAAATAGTGGAAGAATAAGGTTTTTAATTTTTGCTATTTTTTTTCGGAATTTTCTACTTTGGGTCGGGTAGAAACCGCTCGGATCGAAAACTTTTTTTTCTGTCTTTCTCGGCCTGTCCTGACTCGTTTTGGCTTGAAATAATTCCTTGATGAGGTTTTTGAATTTTTTTGCTTTATTTTTTCATAATTCTCTAGTTTGGGTCGTGTAGAAACCGCTTAGATTGAAATTTTTTTTTGCCCTCTTTCTCGGCCTCTGCCGTCCCGTTTCGGCTTGAAATAATGCCAGGATGAGGTTTTTTAATTTTTTGCAATTTTTTTTCGGAATTCTCCAAATTGGGTCGAGTAGAAACCGCTCGGATCGAAAACTTTTTTTTTCTTCTCTTTCTCGGCCTGTCCCGACCCATTTTTGCTTGAAATAATGCCAGGATGATGTTTTTTAGTTTTTTGAATTTTTTTTGCTATTTTCTTCGGAATTCCCTTGTTTGGGTCGGGTAGAAACCCCTCGGATCGAGAACTTTTTTTTCTCTCTTTTTTGGCCTCTACCGACACTTTTTGGCTTGAAATAGTGTCAGGATAAGGTTTTTTAATTTTTTGCAATTTTTTTCGGAATTCTCTAAATTGAGTCGAGTAGAAACCGCTCGGATCGAAATCTTTTTTTTTTTTTCTCTTTCTCGGCCTGTCCAAACTCGTTTTGGCTTGAAATAATGCCACGATAAGGTTTTTGAATTTTTTCAATTTTTTTGCAATTTTTTTCGGAATTCTCTGGTTTGAGTCGGGTAGAAACCCCTCGGATCGAAATTTTTTTTTTTTTCTTTCTCAGCCTGTCCCGACCCGTTTTTGCTTGAAATAACGCCAGGACGAGGTTTTTTAATTTTTTGATTTTTTTTGCCATTTTTTTTCGGAATTCTCCAGTTTGGGTCAGGTAGAAACCGCTCGGATCGAAAACTTTTTTTTCTCTCTTTCTAAGCCTGTCCCAACTCTTTTTGGCTTGAAATAATGCCAGGATGAGGTTTTTTAATCTTTGAAATTTTTTTACTATTTTTTTTTTCGGAATTCTCTAGTTTGGGTTGGGTAGAAACCGCTCGGTTCGAAAACTATTTTTTCTCCCTTTCTCGGCTTGTCCCGACCCATTTTGGCTTGAAATAACGCCAGGATGATGTTTTTTAAATTTTTGAATTTTTTTGCTGTTTTCTTCGGAATTGTCTAGTTTGGGTCGGGTAGAAACCGCTCCGATCGAAAACAATTTTTTCTCTCTTTCTTGGCCTCTCCCGACCCGTTTTGGCTTGAAATAGTGCCAGGATGAGGTTTTTGAATTTTTTCAACTTTTTTGCTATTTTTTTCGGAATTCTCTAGTTTGGGTCGGGTAGAAACCGCTCGATTCGAAAACTTTTTTTTTCTCCCTTTGTCGGCCTCTGCCGACCCGTTTTGGCTTGAAATACTGCCAGGATAAGTTTTTTTAATTTTTTGAATTTTTATTGCCATTTTTTTTGAAATTCTCTAGTTTGGGTCGGGTAGGAACCGCTCGGATCGAAAACTTTTTTTTCTTTCTTTCTCGGCCTGTCCCGGCTCATTTTGGCTTGAAATAATGCCGGGATAATTTTTTTTAATTTTTTGAATTTTTTTGCTATTTTTTTCGGAATTCTCTAGTTTGGGTCGAGTAGAAACCGCTCGGATCGAAAACTTTTTTTTTTTTCTCTTTCTCGGGCTGTCCAAACTCGTTTTGCCCTGACATAATGCCATGATGAGGTTTTTGAATTTTTTCAATTTTGTTGCTATTTTTTTTGGAATTCTCTAGTTTGGGTCGGGTAGAAACCGCTCGGATCGAAAACTTTTTTTTCTCTTTTTCTCAGCCTCTCCTAACCCGTTGTGGCTTGAAATAGTGGCAGGGTAATGTTTTTTAATTTTTTTTTGCAATTTTTTTCGGAATTCTCTAGTTTGGTTCGGGTAGAAACCGCTCAGATCGAAAACTTTTTTTCCTCTCTTTCTCGGCCTGTCCCGACCTGTTTTGACTTTAAATAATGCCAGGATGAGGTTTTTCAAGTTTTTAAATTTTTTTGCTATTTTTTCGGAATTCTCTAGTTTGGGTCGGGATGAAACCGCTCCGATCGAAACCTTTTTTGTGTCTCTTTCTTGGCCTCTCCCGACCCGTTTCGGCTTGAAATAGTGCCAGGATAAGTTTTTTTAGTTTTTTGAATTTTTTTGCTATTTTTTTCGAAATTCTCTAGTTTGGGTCGGGTAGAAACCGCTCGGATCGAAAACTTTTTTTTTTTTTTTCTCTTTCTCGGCCTATCCCGACCCCATTTTTCTTGAAATAATGCAGGGATGAGGTTTTTTAATTTTTTTTGCTATTTTTTTCAAAATTCTCTAATTTGGGTTAGGTAGAAACCGCTTGGATCGAAAACTTTTTTTTCTTACTTTCTCGGCCTGACCCGACCCGTTTTGATTCGAAATATTGCCAGGATGGTGTTTTTTGAATTTTTTTGCTATTTTCTTCGGAATTCCCTAGTCTGGGACGGGTAGAAACCGATCCAAAGGAGAACTTTTTTTTCTCTCTTTCATGGCCTCTCCCGACACTTTTTTGGCTTGAAATAGTAGTGCCAGGATAAGGTTTTTTAATTTTTTGCAATTTTTTTGCGGAATTCTCTACTTTGGGTCGGGTAGAAACCGCTCGGATCGAAACCTTTTTTTTTTCTCTTTCTCGGCGTGTCCCAACTCGTTTTGGCTTGAAATAATGCCATGATGAGGTTTTTGAATTTTTTTGCTATTTCATTCGGAATTCTCTTGTTCGGGTCGGGTAGAAACCGCTCGGATCGAAAACTTTTTTTTTCTCTATTTCTCGGCCTCTCCTGACCCGTTTTGGCTTGAAATAGTGGCAGGATAATGTTTTTTAATTTTTTGATTTTTTTTGCTATTTTTTTCGGAATTCTCTAGTTTGATTCAGGTAGAAACCCCTCGGATCGATATTTTTTTTTCTCTCTCTTTCTCGGGCTGTCCCGACCTTTTTTGGCTTTTAAATAATGCCAGGATAAGGTTTTTTAATTTTTTGAATATTTTTGATATTTTTTCGGAATTCTCTAGTTTTGGTCGGGTAGAAAACGCTCGGATCGAAAACACTTTTTTTTTTCCCTTTCTCGGCATCTCCCAACCCATTTTGGGTTGAAATAGTGGAAGAATAAGGTTTTTTAATTTTTGCTATTTTTTTTCGGAATTTTCTACTTTGGGTCGGGTAGAAACCGCTCGGATCGAAAACTTTTTTTTCTGTCTTTCTCGGCCTGTCCTGACTCGTTTTGGCTTGAAATAATTCCTTGATGAGGTTTTTGAATTTTTTTGCTTTATTTTTTCATAATTCTCTAGTTTGGGTCGTGTAGAAACCGCTTAGATTGAAATTTTTTTTTGCCCTCTTTCTCGGCCTCTGCCGTCCCGTTTCGGCTTGAAATAATGCCAGGATGAGGTTTTTTAATTTTTTGCAATTTTTTTTCGGAATTCTCCAAATTGGGTCGAGTAGAAACCGCTCGGATCGAAAACTTTTTTTTTCTTCTCTTTCTCGGCCTGTCCCGACCCATTTTTGCTTGAAATAATGCGAGGATGATGTTTTTTAGTTTTTTGAATTTTTTTTGCTATTTTCTTCGGAATTCCCTTGTTTGGGTCGGGTAGAAACCCCTCGGATCGAGAACTTTTTTTTCTCTCTTTTTTGGCCTCTACCGACACTTTTTGGCTTGAAATAGTGTCAGGATAAGGTTTTTTAATTTTTTGCAATTTTTTTCCGGAATTCTCTAAATTGAGTCGAGTAGAAACCGCTCGGATCGAAATCTTTTTTTTTTTTCTCTTTCTCGGCCTGTCCAAACTCGTTTTGGCTTGAAATAATGCCACGATAAGGTTTTTGAATTTTTTCAATTTTTT
The DNA here is from genome assembly GCA_019022515.1 of Quercus aquifolioides. Taxonomy (NCBI): domain Eukaryota; kingdom Viridiplantae; phylum Streptophyta; class Magnoliopsida; order Fagales; family Fagaceae; genus Quercus; species Quercus aquifolioides. The sequence continues at coordinate 21,577 of JAFHAW010000110.1, forward strand.
TGCAATTTTTTTCGGAATTCTCTGGTTTGAGTCGGGTAGAAACCCCTCGGATCGAAATTTTTTTTTTTTTCTTTCTCAGCCTGTCCCGACCCGTTTTTGCTTGAAATAACGCCAGGACGAGGTTTTTTAATTTTTTGATTTTTTTTGCCATTTTTTTTCGGAATTCTCCAGTTTGGGTCAGGTAGAAACCGCTCGGATCGAAAACTTTTTTTTCTCTCTTTCTAAGCCTGTCCCAACTCTTTTTGGCTTGAAATAATGCCAGGATGAGGTTTTTTAATCTTTGAAATTTTTTTACTATTTTTTTTTTCGGAATTCTCTAGTTTGGGTTGGGTAGAAACCGCTCGGTTCGAAAACTATTTTTTCTCCCTTTCTCGGCTTGTCCCGACCCATTTTGGCTTGAAATAACGCCAGGATGATGTTTTTTAAATTTTTGAATTTTTTTGCTGTTTTCTTCGGAATTGTCTAGTTTGGGTCGGGTAGAAACCGCTCCGATCGAAAACAATTTTTTCTCTCTTTCTTGGCCTCTCCCGACCCGTTTTGGCTTGAAATAGTGCCAGGATGAGGTTTTTGAATTTTTTCAACTTTTTTGCTATTTTTTTCGGAATTCTCTAGTTTGGGTCGGGTAGAAACCGCTCGATTCGAAAACTTTTTTTTTCTCCCTTTGTCGGCCTCTGCCGACCCGTTTTGGCTTGAAATACTGCCAGGATAAGTTTTTTTAATTTTTTGAATTTTTATTGCCATTTTTTTTGAAATTCTCTAGTTTGGGTCGGGTAGGAACCGCTCGGATCGAAAACTTTTTTTTCTTTCTTTCTCGGCCTGTCCCGGCTCATTTTGGCTTGAAATAATGCCGGGATAATTTTTTTTAATTTTTTGAATTTTTTTGCTATTTTTTTCGGAATTCTCTAGTTTGGGTCGAGTAGAAACCGCTCGGATCGAAAACTTTTTTTTTTTTCTCTTTCTCGGGCTGTCCAAACTCGTTTTGCCCTGACATAATGCCATGATGAGGTTTTTGAATTTTTTCAATTTTGTTGCTATTTTTTTTGGAATTCTCTAGTTTGGGTCGGGTAGAAACCGCTCGGATCGAAAACTTTTTTTTCTCTTTTTCTCAGCCTCTCCTAACCCGTTGTGGCTTGAAATAGTGGCAGGGTAATGTTTTTTAATTTTTTTTGCAATTTTTTTCGGAATTCTCTAGTTTGGTTCGGGTAGAAACCGCTCAGATCGAAAACTTTTTTTCCTCTCTTTCTCGGCCTGTCCCGACCTGTTTTGACTTTAAATAATGCCAGGATGAGGTTTTTCAAGTTTTTAAATTTTTTTGCTATTTTTTCGGAATTCTCTAGTTTGGGTCGGGATGAAACCGCTCCGATCGAAACCTTTTTTGTGTCTCTTTCTTGGCCTCTCCCGACCCGTTTCGGCTTGAAATAGTGCCAGGATAAGTTTTTTTAGTTTTTTGAATTTTTTTGCTATTTTTTTCGAAATTCTCTAGTTTGGGTCGGGTAGAAACCGCTCGGATCGAAAACTTTTTTTTTTTTTTTTTTCTCTTTCTCGGCCTATCCCGACCCCATTTTTCTTGAAATAATGCAGGGATGAGGTTTTTTAATTTTTTTTGCTATTTTTTTCAAAATTCTCTAATTTGGGTTAGGTAGAAACCGCTTGGATCGAAAACTTTTTTTTCTTACTTTCTCGGCCTGACCCGACCCGTTTTGATTCGAAATATTGCCAGGATGGTGTTTTTTGAATTTTTTTGCTATTTTCTTCGGAATTCCCTAGTCTGGGACGGGTAGAAACCGATCCAAAGGAGAACTTTTTTTTCTCTCTTTCATGGCCTCTCCCGACACTTTTTTGGCTTGAAATAGTAGTGCCAGGATAAGGTTTTTTAATTTTTTGCAATTTTTTTGCGGAATTCTCTACTTTGGGTCGGGTAGAAACCGCTCGGATCGAAACCTTTTTTTTTTCTCTTTCTCGGCGTGTCCCAACTCGTTTTGGCTTGAAATAATGCCATGATGAGGTTTTTGAATTTTTTTGCTATTTCATTCGGAATTCTCTTGTTCGGGTCGGGTAGAAACCGCTCGGATCGAAAACTTTTTTTTTCTCTATTTCTCGGCCTCTCCTGACCCGTTTTGGCTTGAAATAGTGGCAGGATAATGTTTTTTAATTTTTTGATTTTTTTTGCTATTTTTTTCGGAATTCTCTAGTTTGATTCAGGTAGAAACCCCTCGGATCGATATTTTTTTTTCTCTCTCTTTCTCGGGCTGTCCCGACCTTTTTTGGCTTTTAAATAATGCCAGGATAAGGTTTTTTAATTTTTTGAATATTTTTGATATTTTTTCGGAATTCTCTAGTTTTGGTCGGGTAGAAAACGCTCGGATCGAAAACACTTTTTTTTTTCCCTTTCTCGGCATCTCCCAACCCATTTTGGGTTGAAATAGTGGAAGAATAAGGTTTTTTAATTTTTGCTATTTTTTTTCGGAATTTTCTACTTTGGGTCGGGTAGAAACCGCTCGGATCGAAAACTTTTTTTTCTGTCTTTCTCGGCCTGTCCTGACTCGTTTTGGCTTGAAATAATTCCTTGATGAGGTTTTTGAATTTTTTTGCTTTATTTTTTCATAATTCTCTAGTTTGGGTCGTGTAGAAACCGCTTAGATTGAAATTTTTTTTTGCCCTCTTTCTCGGCCTCTGCCGTCCCGTTTCGGCTTGAAATAATGCCAGGATGAGGTTTTTTAATTTTTTGCAATTTTTTTTCGGAATTCTCCAAATTGGGTCGAGTAGAAACCGCTCGGATCGAAAACTTTTTTTTTCTTCTCTTTCTCGGCCTGTCCCGACCCATTTTTGCTTGAAATAATGCGAGGATGATGTTTTTTAGTTTTTTGAATTTTTTTTTGCTATTTTCTTCGGAATTCCCTTGTTTGGGTCGGGTAGAAACCCCTCGGATCGAGAACTTTTTTTTCTCTCTTTTTTGGCCTCTACCGACACTTTTTGGCTTGAAATAGTGTCAGGATAAGGTTTTTTAATTTTTTGCAATTTTTTTCCGGAATTCTCTAAATTGAGTCGAGTAGAAACCGCTCGGATCGAAATCTTTTTTTTTTTTTCTCTTTCTCGGCCTGTCCAAACTCGTTTTGGCTTGAAATAATGCCACGATAAGGTTTTTGAATTTTTTCAATTTTTTTGCAATTTTTTTCGGAATTCTCTGGTTTGAGTCGGGTAGAAACCCCTCGGATCGAAATTTTTTTTTTTTTCTTTCTCAGCCTGTCCCGACCCGTTTTTGCTTGAAATAACGCCAGGACGAGGTTTTTTAATTTTTTGATTTTTTTTGCCATTTTTTTTCGGAATTCTCCAGTTTGGGTCAGGTAGAAACCGCTCGGATCGAAAACTTTTTTTTCTCTCTTTCTAAGCCTGTCCCAACTCTTTTTGGCTTGAAATAATGCCAGGATGAGGTTTTTTAATCTTTGAAATTTTTTTACTATTTTTTTTTTTCGGAATTCTCTAGTTTGGGTTGGGTAGAAACCGCTCGGTTCGAAAACTATTTTTTCTCCCTTTCTCGGCTTGTCCCGACCCATTTTGGCTTGAAATAACGCCAGGATGATGTTTTTTAAATTTTTGAATTTTTTTGCTGTTTTCTTCGGAATTGTCTAGTTTGGGTCGGGTAGAAACCGCTCCGATCGAAAACAATTTTTTCTCTCTTTCTTGGCCTCTCCCGACCCGTTTTGGCTTGAAATAGTGCCAGGATGAGGTTTTTGAATTTTTTCAACTTTTTTGCTATTTTTTTTCGGAATTCTCTAGTTTGGGTCGGGTAGAAACCGCTCGATTCGAAAACTTTTTTTTTCTCCCTTTGTCGGCCTCTGCCGACCCGTTTTGGCTTGAAATACTGCCAGGATAAGTTTTTTTAATTTTTTGAATTTTTATTGCCATTTTTTTTGAAATTCTCTAGTTTGGGTCGGGTAGGAACCGCTCGGATCGAAAACTTTTTTTTCTTTCTTTCTCGGCCTGTCCCGGCTCATTTTGGCTTGAAATAATGCCGGGATAATTTTTTTTAATTTTTTGAATTTTTTTGCTATTTTTTTCGGAATTCTCTAGTTTGGGTCGAGTAGAAACCGCTCGGATCGAAAACTTTTTTTTTTTCTCTTTCTCGGGCTGTCCAAACTCGTTTTGCCCTGACATAATGCCATGATGAGGTTTTTGAATTTTTTTCAATTTTGTTGCTATTTTTTTTGGAATTCTCTAGTTTGGGTCGGGTAGAAACCGCTCGGATCGAAAACTTTTTTTTCTCTTTTTCTCAGCCTCTCCTAACCCGTTGTGGCTTGAAATAGTGGCAGGGTAATGTTTTTTAATTTTTTTTGCAATTTTTTTCGGAATTCTCTAGTTTGGTTCGGGTAGAAACCGCTCAGATCGAAAACTTTTTTTCCTCTCTTTCTCGGCCTGTCCCGACCTGTTTTGACTTTAAATAATGCCAGGATGAGGTTTTTCAAGTTTTTAAATTTTTTTGCTATTTTTTCGGAATTCTCTAGTTTGGGTCGGGATGAAACCGCTCCGATCGAAACCTTTTTTGTGTCTCTTTCTTGGCCTCTCCCGACCCGTTTCGGCTTGAAATAGTGCCAGGATAAGTTTTTTTAGTTTTTTGAATTTTTTGCTATTTTTTTCGAAATTCTCTAGTTTGGGTCGGGTAGAAACCGCTCGGATCGAAAACTTTTTTTTTTTTTTTTTTCTCTTTCTCGGCCTATCCCGACCCCATTTTTCTTGAAATAATGCAGGGATGAGGTTTTTTAATTTTTTTTGCTATTTTTTTCAAAATTCTCTAATTTGGGTTAGGTAGAAACCGCTTGGATCGAAAACTTTTTTTTCTTACTTTCTCGGCCTGACCCGACCCGTTTTGATTCGAAATATTGCCAGGATGGTGTTTTTTGAATTTTTTTGCTATTTTCTTCGGAATTCCCTAGTCTGGGACGGGTAGAAACCGATCCAAAGGAGAACTTTTTTTTCTCTCTTTCATGGCCTCTCCCGACACTTTTTTGGCTTGAAATAGTAGTGCCAGGATAAGGTTTTTTAATTTTTTGCAATTTTTTTGCGGAATTCTCTACTTTGGGTCGGGTAGAAACCGCTCGGATCGAAACCTTTTTTTTTTCTCTTTCTCGGCGTGTCCCAACTCGTTTTGGCTTGAAATAATGCCATGATGAGGTTTTTGAATTTTTTTGCTATTTCATTCGGAATTCTCTTGTTTGGGTCGGGTAGAAACCGCTCGGATCGAAAACTTTTTTTTTCTCTATTTCTCGGCCTCTCCTGACCCGTTTTGGCTTGAAATAGTGGCAGGATAATGTTTTTTAATTTTTTGATTTTTTTTGCTATTTTTTTCGGAATTCTCTAGTTTGATTCAGGTAGAAACCCCTCGGATCGATATTTTTTTTTCTCTCTCTTTCTCGGGCTGTCCCGACCTTTTTTGGCTTTTAAATAATGCCAGGATAAGGTTTTTTAATTTTTTGAATATTTTTGATATTTTTTCGGAATTCTCTAGTTTTGGTCGGGTAGAAAACGCTCGGATCGAAAACTTTTTTTTTTTCCCTTTCTCGGCCTCTCCCAACCCATTTTGGGTTGAAATAGTGGGAGAATAAGGTTTTTTAATTTTTGCAATTTTTTTTCGGAATTTTCTACTTTGGGTCGGGTAGAAACCGCTCGGATCGAAAACTTTTTTTTCTGTCTTTCTCGGCCTGTCCTGACTCGTTTTGGCTTGAAATAATTCCTTGATGAGGTTTTTGAATTTTTTGCTTTATTTTTTCATAATTCTCTAGTTTGGGTCGTGTAGAAACCGCTTGGATTGAAATTTTTTTTTCCCTCTTTCTCGGCCTCCTGCCGTCCCGTTTCGGCTTGAAATAATGCCAGGATGAGGTTTTTTAATTTTTTGCATTTTTTTCGGAATTCCCTTTTGGGTCGAGAAACCGCTCGGATCGAGAAACTTTTTTTTCTCTCTTTTCGGCCTCTCCGACACTTTTGCTTGAAATAGTGCAGGATAAGTTTTTTAATTTTTTGCAATTTTTTCGGAATTCTCTTTGGTCGGGTAGAAACCCTCGGATCGAAACTTTTTTTTTTTTCTCTTTCTCGGCCTGTCCAACTTTTTGGCTTGAAATATGCCCATAAGGTTTTTGAATTTTTTCAATTTTTTGCAATTTTTTTCGGAATTCTCTCGTTTGGGTCGGGTAGAAACCCTCGGATCGAAATTTTTTTTTTTCTTTCTCGCCTGTCCACGTTTTGCTTGAAATAATGCCAGGACGAGGTTTTTAATTTTTTGATTTTTTTGCCATTTTTTTCGGAATTCTCCAGTTTGGGTCAGGTAGAAACCCTCGGATCGAAAACTTTTTTTTTTCTTTCTAAGCCTGTCCCACTCTTTTTGGCTTGAAATAATGCCAGGATGAGGTTTTTTAATCTTTTGAAATTTTTTTACTATTTTTTTTTTCGGAATTCTCTAGTTTGGGTTGGGTAGAAACCGCTCGGTTCGAAAACTATTTTTTCTCCCTTTCTCGGCTTGTCCCGACCCATTTTGGCTTGAAATAACGCCAGGATGATGTTTTTTAAATTTTTGAATTTTTTTGCTATTTTCTTCGGAATTGTCTAGTTTGGGTCGGGTAGAAACCGCTCCGATCGAAAACAATTTTTTCTCTCTTTCTTGGCCTCTCCCGACCCGTTTTGGCTTGAAATAGTGCCAGGATGAGGTTTTTGAATTTTTTCAACTTTTTTGCTATTTTTTTTCGGAATTCTCTAGTTTGGGTCGGGTAGAAACCGCTCGATTCGAAAACTTTTTTTTCTCCCTTTCTCGGCCTCTGCCGACCCGTTTTGGCTTGAAATACTGCCAGGATAAGTTTTTTTAATTTTTTGAATTTTTATTGCCATTTTTTTTGAAATTCTCTAGTTTGGGTCGGGTAGGAACCGCTCGGATCGAAAACTTTTTTTTCTTTCTTTCTCGGCCTGTCCCGGCTCATTTTGGCTTGAAATAATGCCGGGATAATTTTTTTTAATTTTTTGAATTTTTTTGCTATTTTTTTCGGAATTCTCTAGTTTGGGTCGAGTAGAAACCGCTCGGATCGAAAACTTTTTTTTTTTCTCTTTCTCGGGCTGTCCAAACTCGTTTTGCCCTGACATAATGCCATGATGAGGTTTTTGAATTTTTTCAATTTTGTTGCTATTTTTTTTGGAATTCTCTAGTTTGGGTCGGGTAGAAACCGCTCGGATCGAAAACTTTTTTTTTCTCTTTTTCTCAGCCTCTCCTAACCCGTTGTGGCTTGAAATAGTGGCAGGGTAATGTTTTTTAATTTTTTTTGCAATTTTTTTCGGAATTCTCTAGTTTGGTTCGGGTAGAAACCGCTCAGATCGAAAACTTTTTTTCCTCTCTTTCTCGGCCTGTCCCGACCTGTTTTGACTTTAAATAATGCCAGGATGAGGTTTTTCAAGTTTTTAAATTTTTTTGCTATTTTTTCGGAATTCTCTAGTTTGGGTCGGGATGAAACCGCTCCGATCGAAAACTTTTTTGTGTCTCTTTCTTGGCCTCTCCCGACCCGTTTCGGCTTGAAATAGTGCCAGGATAAGTTTTTTTAGTTTTTTGAATTTTTTTGCTATTTTTTTTCGAAATTCTCTAGTTTGGGTCGGGTAGAAACCGCTCGGATCGAAAACTTTTTTTTTTTTTTTTTTCTCTTTCTCGCCCTATCCCTACCCCAATTTTTCTTGAAATAATGCAGGGATGAGGTTTTTTAATTTTTTAATTTTTTTTGCTATTTTTTTCAAAATTCTCTAATTTGGGTTAGGTAGAAACCGCGTGGATCGAAAACTTTTTTTCCCTACTTTCTCGGCCTGACCCGACCCGTTTTGATTCGAAATATTGCCAGGATGGTGTTTTTAGTTTTTTGAATTTTTTTGCTATTTTCTTCGGAATTCCCTAGTCTGGGACGGGTAGAAACCGATCCAAACGAGAACTTTTTTTTCTCTCTTTCATGGCCTCTCCCGACACTTTTTTGGCTTGAAATAGTGCCAGGATAAGGTTTTTTAATTTTTTGCAATTTTTTTGCGGAATTCTCTACTTTGGGTCGGGTAGAAACCGCTCGGATCGAAACCTTTTTTTTTTTCTCTTTCTCGGCGTGTCCCAACTCGTTTTGGCTTGAAATAATGCCATGATGAGGTTTTTGAATTTTTTTGCTATTTCATTCGGAATTCTCTTGTTTGGGTCGGGTAGAAACCGCTCGGATCGAAAACTTTTTTTTTCTCTATTTCTCGGCCTCTCCTGGCCCGTTTTGGCTTGAAATAGTGGCAGGATAATGTTTTTTAATTTTTTGATTTTTTTTGCTATTTTTTTCGGAATTCTCTAGTTTGATTCAGGTAGAAACCCCTCGGATCGATATTTTTTTTTTCTCTCTCTTTCTCGGGCTGTCCCGACCTTTTTTGGCTTTTAAATAATGCCAGGATAAGGTTTTTTAATTTTTTGAATATTTTTGATATTTTTTCGGAATTCTCTAGTTTTGGTCGGGTAGAAAACGCTCGGATCGAAAACATTTTTTTTTCCCTTTCTCGGCCTCTCCCAACCCATTTTGGGTTGAAATAGTGGAAGAATAAGGTTTTTTAATTTTTTTGCTATTTTTTTTCGGAATTTTCTACTTTGGGTCGGGTAGAAACCGCTCGGATCGAAAACTTTTTTTTCTGTCTTTCTCGGCCTGTCCTGACTCGTTTTGGCTTGAAATAATTCCTTGATGAGGTTTTTGAAATTTTTTGCTTTATTTTTTCATAATTCTCTAGTTTGGGTCGTGTAGAAACCGCTTGGATTGAAATTTTTTTTTTCCCTCTTTCTCGGCCTCCCCCGTCCCGTTTCGGCTTGAAATAATGCCAGGATGAGGTTTTTTAATTTTTTGCAATTTTTTTTCGGAATTCTCCAAATTGGGTCGAGTAGAAACCGCTCGGATCGAAAACTTTTTTTTTTTCTCTTTCTCGGCCTGTCCCGACCCACTTTTGCTTGAAATAATGCCAGGATGATGTTTTTTAGTTTTTTGAATTTTTTTGCTATTTTCTTCGGAATTCCCTTGTTTGGGTCGGGTAGAAACCCCTCGGATCGAGAACCTTTTTTTTTTCCTCTCTTTTTTGGCCTCTACCGACACTTTTTGGCTTGAAATAGTGTCAGGATAAGGTTTTTTAATTTTTTGCAATTTTTTTTCGGAATTCTCAAAATTGAGTCGAGTAGAAACCGCTCGGATCGAAATCTTTTTTTTTTTTTTTTCTCTTTCTCGGCCTGTCCAAACTCGTTTTGGCTTGAAATAATGCCACGATAAGGTTTTGGAATTTTTTCAATTCTTTTGCAATTTTTTTCGGAATTCTCTGGTTTGAGTCGGGTAGAAACCCCTCGGATCGAAATTTTTTTTTTTTTTCTTTCTCAGCCTATCCCGACCCGTTTTTGCTTGAAATAACGCCAGGACGAGGTTTTTTAATTTTTTGATTTTTTTTTGCCATTTTTTTTCGGAATTCTCCAGTTTGGGTCAGGTAGAAACCGCTCGGATCGAAAACTTTTTTTTCTCTCTTTCTAAGCCTGTCCCAACTCTTTTTGGCTTGAAATAATGCCAGGATGAGGTTTTTTAATTTTTGAAATTTTTTTACTATTTTTTTTTTCGGAATTCTCTAGTTTGGGTTGGGTAGAAACCGCTCGGTTCGAAAACTATTTTTTCTCCCTTTCTCGGCTTGTCCCGACCCATTTTGGCTTGAAATAACGCCAGGATGATGTTTTTTAAATTTTTGAATTTTTTTGCTATTTTCTTCGGAATTGTCTAGTTTGGGTCGGGTAGAAACCGCTCCGATCGAAAACAATTTTTTCTCTCTTTCTTGGCCTCTCCCGACCCGTTTTGGCTTGAAATAGTGCCAGGATGAGGTTTTTGAATTTTTTCAACTTTTTTGCTATTTTTTTTCGGAATTCTCTAGTTTGGGTCGGGTAGAAACCGCTCGATTCGAAAACTTTTTTTTCTCCCTTTCTCGGCCTCTGCCGACCCGTTTTGGCTTGAAATACTGCCAGGATAAGTTTTTTTAATTTTTTGAATTTTTATTGCCATTTTTTTTGAAATTCTCTAGTTTGGGTCGGGTAGGAACCGCTCGGATCGAAAACTTTTTTTTTCTTTCTTTCTCGGCCTGTCCCGGCTCATTTTGGCTTGAAATAATGCCGGGATAATTTTTTTTAATTTTTTGAATTTTTTTGCAATTTTTTTCGGAATTCTCTAGTTTGGGTCGAGTAGAAACCGCCCGGATCGAAAACTTTTTTTTTTTCTCTTTCTCGGGCTGTCCAAACTCGTTTTGCCCTGACATAATGCCATGATGAGGTTTTTGAATTTTTTCAATTTTGTTGCTATTTTTTTTGGAATTCTCTAGTTTGGGTCGGGTAGAAACCGCTCGGATCGAAAACTTTTTTTTTCTCTTTTTCTCAGCCTCTCCTAACCCGTTGTGGCTTGAAGTAGTGGCAGGGTAATGTTTTTTAATTTTTTGATTTTTTTTGCAATTTTTTTCGGAATTCTCTAGTTTGGTTCGGGTAGAAACCGCTCAGATCGAAAACTTTTTTTCCTCTCTTTCTCGGCCTGTCCCGACCTGTTTTGACTTTAAATAATGCCAGGATGAGGTTTTTCAAGTTTTTAAATTTTTTTGCTATTTTTTCGGAATTCTCTAGTTTGGGTCGGGATGAAACCGCTCCGATCGAAAACTTTTTTGTGTCTCTTTCTTGGCCTCTCCCGCCCCGTTTCGGCTTGAAATAGTGCCAGGATAAGTTTTTTTAGTTTTTTGAATTTTTTTGCTATATTTTTTTCGAAATTCTCTAGTTTGGGTCGGGTAGAAACCGCTCGGATCGAAAACTTTTTTTTTTTTTTTTTTCTCTTTCTCGGCCTATCCCGACCCCATTTTTCTTGAAATAATGCAGGGATGAGGTTTTTTAATTTTTTTTGCTATTTTTTTCAAAATTCTCTAATTTGGGTTAGGTAGAAACCGCTTGGATCGAAAACTTTTTTTCCCTACTTTCTCGGCCTGACCCGACCCGTTTTGATTTGAAATATTGCCAGGATGGTGTTTTTTAGTTTTTTGAATTTTTTTGCTATTTTCTTCGGAATTCCCTAGTCTGGGACGGGTAGAAACCGATCCAAACGAGAACTTTTTTTTCTCTCTTTCATGGCCTCTCCCGACACTTTTTTGGCTTGAAATAGTGCCAGGATAAGGTTTTTTAATTTTTTGCAATTTTTTTGCGGAATTCTCTACTTTGGGTCGGGTAGAAACCGCTCGGATCGAAACCTTTTTTTTTTCTCTTTCTCGGCGTGTCCCAACTCGTTTTGGCTTGAAATAATGCCATGATGAGGTTTTTGAATTTTTTTGCTATTTCATTCGGAATTCTCTTGTTTGGGTCGGGTAGAAACCGCTCGGATCGAAAACTTTTTTTTTCTCTATTTCTCGGCCTCTCCTGGCCCGTTTTGGCTTGAAATAGTGGCAGGATAATGTTTTTTAATTTTTTGATTTTTTTTGCTATTTTTTTCGGAATTCTCTAGTTTGATTCAGGTAGAAACCCCTCGGATCGATATTTTTTTCTCTCTCTCTTTCTCGGGCTGTCCCGACCTTTTTTGGCTTTTAAATAATGCCAGGATAAGGTTTTTTAATTTTTTGAATATTTTTGATATTTTTTCGGAATTCTCTAGTTTTGGTCGGGTAGAAAACGCTCGGATCGAAAACTTTTTTTTTTTCCCTTTCTCGGCCTCTCCCAACCCATTTTGGGTTGAAATAGTGGAAGAATAAGGTTTTTTAATTTTTTTGCTATTCTTTTTCCGGAATTTTCTACTTTGGGTCGGGTAGAAACCGCTCGGATCGAAAAAAAAATTTCTGTCTTTCTCGGCCTGTCCTGACTCGTTTTGGCTTGAAATAATTCCTTGATGAGGTTTTTGAAATTTTTTGCTTTATTTTTTCATAATTCTCTAGTTTGGGTCGTGTAGAAACCGCTTGGATTGAAATTTTTTTTTTCCCTCTTTCTCGGCCTCCCCCGTCCCGTTTCGGCTTGAAATAATGCCAGGATGAGGTTTTTTAATTTTTTGCAATTTTTTTTCGGAATTCTCCAAATTGGGTCGAGTAGAAACCGCTCGGATCGAAAACTTTTTTTTTTTTCTCTTTCTCGGCCTGTCCCGACCCACTTTTGCTTGAAATAATGCCAGGATGATGTTTTTTAGTTTTTTGAATTTTTTTGCTATTTTCTTCGGAATTCCCTTGTTTGGGTCGGGTAGAAACCCCTCGGATCGAGAACCTTTTTTTTTTTCTCTCTTTTTTGGCCTCTACCGACACTTTTTGGCTTGAAATAGTGTCAGGATAAGGTTTTTTAATTTTTTGCAATTTTTTTTCGGAATTCTCAAAATTGAGTCGAGTAGAAACCGCTCGGATCGAAATCTTTTTTTTTTTTTCTCTTTCTCGGCCTGTCCAAACTCGTTTTGGCTTGAAATAATGCCACGATAAGGTTTTTGAATTTTTTCAATTCTTTTGCAATTTTTTTCGGAATTCTCTGGTTTGAGTCGGGTAGAAACCCCTCGGATCGAAATTTTTTTTTTTTTTCTTTCTCAGCCTATCCCGACCCGTTTTTGCTTGAAATAACGCCAGGACGAGGTTTTTTAATTTTTTGATTTTTTTTGCCATTTTTTTTCGGAATTCTCCAGTTTGGGTCAGGTAGAAACCGCTCGGATCGAAAACTTTTTTTTCTCTCTTTCTAAGCCTGTCCCAACTCTTTTTGGCTTGAAATAATGCCAGGATGAGGTTTTTTTAATTTTTGAAATTTTTTTACTATTTTTTTTTTCGGAATTCTCTAGTTTGGGTTGGGTAGAAACCGCTCGGTTCGAAAACTATTTTTTCTCCCTTTCTCGGCTTGTCCCGACCCATTTTGGCTTGAAATAACGCCAGGATGATGTTTTTTAAATTTTTGAATTTTTTTGCTATTTTCTTCGGAATTGTCTAGTTTGGGTCGGGTAGAAACCGCTCCGATCGAAAACATTTTTTTCTCTCTTTCTTGGCCTCTCCCGACCCGTTTTGGCTTGAAATAGTGCCAGGATGAGGTTTTTGAATTTTTTCAACTTTTTTGCTATTTTTTTTCGGAATTCTCTAGTTTGGGTCGGGTAGAAACCGCTCGATTCGAAAACTTTTTTTTCTCCCTTTCTCGGCCTCTGCCGACCCGTTTTGGCTTGAAATACTGCCAGGATAAGTTTTTTTAATTTTTTGAATTTTTATTGCCATTTTTTTTTGAAATTCTCTAGTTTGGGTCGGGTAGGAACCGCTCGGATCGAAAACTTTTTTTTTCTTTCTTTCTCGGCCTGTCCCGGCTCATTTTGGCTTGAAATAACGCCGGGATAATTTTTTTTAATTTTTTGAATTTTTTTGCTATTTTTTTCGGAATTCTCTAGTTTGGGTCGAGTAGGAACCGCTCGGATCGAAAACTTTTTTTTTTTTCTCTTTCTTGGGCTGTCCAAACTCGTTTTGCCCTGACATAATGCCATGATGAGGTTTTTGAATTTTTTCAATTTTGTTGCTATTTTTTTTGGAATTCTCTACTTTGGGTCGGGTAGAAACCGCTCGGATCGAAAACTTTTTTTTTTCTCTTTTTCTCAGCCTCTCCTAACCCGTTGTGGCTTGAAGTAGTGGCAGGGTAATGTTTTTTAATTTTTTGATTTTTTTTGCAATTTTTTTCGGAATTCTCTAGTTTGGTTCGGGTAGAAACCGCTCAGATCGAAAACTTTTTTTCCTCTCTTTCTCGGCCTGTCCCGACCTGTTTTGACTTTAAATAATGCCAGGATGAGGTTTTTCAAGTTTTTAAATTTTTTTGCTATTTTTTCGGAATTCTCTAGTTTGGGTCGGGATGAAACCGCTCCGATCGAAAACTTTTTTGTGTCTCTTTCTTGGCCTCTCCCGACCCGTTTCGGCTTGAAATAGTGCCAGGATAAGTTTTTTTAGTTTTTTGAATTTTTTTGCTATTTTTTTTCGAAATTCTCTAGTTTGGGTCGGGTAGAAACCGCTCGGATCGAAAACTTTTTTTTTTTTTTCTCTTTCTCGCCCTATCCCTACCCCAATTTTTCTTGAAATAATGCAGGGATGAGGTTTTTTAATTTTTTAATTTTTTTTGCTATTTTTTTCAAAATTCTCTAATTTGGGTTAGGTAGAAACCGCGTGGATCGAAAACTTTTTTTCCCTACTTTCTCGGCCTGACCCGACCCGTTTTGATTTGAAATATTGCCAGGATGGTGTTTTTTAGTTTTTTGAATTTTTTTGCTATTTTCTTCGGAATTCCCTAGTCTGGGACGGGTAGAAACCGATCCAAACGAGAACTTTTTTTTCTCTCTTTCATGGCCTCTCCCGACACTTTTTTGGCTTGAAATAGTGCCAGGATAAGGTTTTTTAATTTTTTGCAATTTTTTTGCGGAATTCTCTACTTTGGGTCGGGTAGAAACCGCTCGGATCGAAACCTTTTTTTTTTTCTCTTTCTCGGCGTGTCCCAACTCGTTTTGGCTTGAAATAATGCCATGATGAGGTTTTTGAATTTTTTTGCTATTTCATTCGGAATTCTCTTGTTTGGGTCGGGTAGAAACCGCTCGGATCGAAAACTTTTTTTTTTCTCTATTTCTCGGCCTCTCCTGGCCCGTTTTGGCTTGAAATAGTGGCAGGATAATGTTTTTTAATTTTTTGATTTTTTTTGCTATTTTTTTCGGAATTCTCTAGTTTGATTCAGGTAGAAACCCCTCGGATCGATATTTTTTTTTCTCTCTCTTTCTCGGGCTGTCCCGACCTTTTTTGGCTTTTAAATAATGCCAGGATAAGGTTTTTTAATTTTTTGAATATTTTTGATATTTTTTCGGAATTCTCTAGTTTTGGTCGGGTAGAAAACGCTCGGATCGAAAACTTTTTTTTTTTCCCTTTCTCGGCCTCTCCCAACCCATTTTGGGTTGAAATAGTGGAAGAATAAGGTTTTTTAATTTTTTTGCTATTTTTTTTCGGAATTTTCTACTTTGGGTCGGGTAGAAACCGCTCGGATCGAAAAAAAAATTTCTGTCTTTCTCGGCCTGTCCTGACTCGTTTTGGCTTGAAATAATTCCTTGATGAGGTTTTTGAAATTTTTTGCTTTATTTTTTCATAATTCTCTAGTTTGGGTCGTGTAGAAACCGCTTGGATTGAAATTTTTTTTTTCCCTCTTTCTCGGCCTCTGCCGTCCCGTTTCGGCTTGAAATAATGCCAGGATGAGGTTTTTTAATTTTTTGCAATTTTTTTTCGGAATTCTCCAAATTGGGTCGAGTAGAAACCGCTCGGATCGAAAACTTTTTTTTTTTCTCTTTCTCGGCCTGTCCCGACCCACTTTTGCTTGAAATAATGCCAGGATGATGTTTTTTAGTTTTTTGAATTTTTTTGCTATTTTCTTCGGAATTCCCTTGTTTGGGTCGGGTAGAAACCCCTCGGATCGAGAACTTTTTTTTTTTCTCTCTTTTTTGGCCTCTACCGACACTTTTTGGCTTGAAATAGTGTCAGGATAAGGTTTTTTAATTTTTTGCAATTTTTTTTCGGAATTCTCAAAATTGAGTCGAGTAGAAACCGCTCGGATCGAAATCTTTTTTTTTTTTTTCTCTTTCTCGGCCTGTCCAAACTCGTTTTGGCTTGAAATAATGCCACGATAAGGTTTTGGAATTTTTTCAATTCTTTTGCAATTTTTTTCGGAATTCTCTGGTTTGAGTCGGGTAGAAACCCCTCGGATCGAAATTTTTTTTTTTTTTCTTTCTCAGCCTATCCCGACCCGTTTTTGCTTGAAATAACGCCAGGACGAGGTTTTTTAATTTTTTGATTTTTTTTGCCATTTTTTTTCGGAATTCTCCAGTTTGGGTCAGGTAGAAACCGCTCGGATCGAAAACTTTTTTTTCTCTCTTTCTAAGCCTGTCCCAACTCTTTTTGGCTTGAAATAATGCCAGGATGAGGTTTTTTAATTTTTGAAATTTTTTTACTATTTTTTTTTTCGGAATTCTCTAGTTTGGGTTGGGTAGAAACCGCTCGGTTCGAAAACTATTTTTTCTCCCTTTCTCGGCTTGTCCCGACCCATTTTGGCTTGAAATAACGCCAGGATGATGTTTTTTAAATTTTTGAATTTTTTTGCTATTTTCTTCGGAATTGTCTAGTTTGGGTCGGGTAGAAACCGCTCCGATCGAAAACAATTTTTTCTCTCTTTCTTGGCCTCTCCCGACCCGTTTTGGCTTGAAATAGTGCCAGGATGAGGTTTTTGAATTTTTTCAACTTTTTTGCTATTTTTTTCGGAATTCTCTAGTTTGGGTCGGGTAGAAACCGCTCGATTCGAAAACTTTTTTTTTCTCCCTTTCTCAGCCTCTGCCGACCCGTTTTGGCTTGAAATACTGCCAGGATAAGTTTTTTTTTTAATTTTTTGAATTTTTATTGCCATTTTTTTTGAAATTCTCTAGTTTGGGTCGGGTAGGAACCGCTCGGATCGAAAACTTTTTTTTCTTTCTTTCTCGGCCTGTCCCGGCTCATTTTGGCTTGAAATAATGCCGGGATAATTTTTTTTAATTTTTTGAATTTTTTTGCTATTTTTTTCGGAATTTTCTAGTTTGGGTCGAGTAGAAACCGCTCGGATCGAAAAACTTTTTTTTTTTCTCTTTCTTGGGCTGTCCAAACTCGTTTTGCCCTGACATAATGCCATGATGAGGTTTTTGAATTTTTTCAATTTTGTTGCTATTTTTTTTGGAATTCTCTAGTTTGGGTCGGGTAGAAACCGCTCGGATCGAAAACTTTTTTTTTTCTCTTTTTCTCAGCCTCTCCTAACCCGTTGTGGCTTGAAGTAGTGGCAGGGTAATGTTTTTTAATTTTTTGATTTTTTTTGCAATTTTTTTCGGAATTCTCTAGTTTGGTTCGGGTAGAAACCGCTCAGATCGAAAACTTTTTTTCCTCTCTTTCTCGGCCTGTCCCGACCTGTTTTGACTTTAAATAATGCCAGGATTCTCTAGTTTGCGTCGGGATGAAACCGCTCCGATCGAAAACTTTTTTGTGTCTCTTTCTTGGCCTCTCCCGACCCGTTTCGGCTTGAAATAGTGCCAGGATAAGTTTTTTTAGTTTTTTGAATTTTTTTGCTATTTTTTTCGGAATTCTCTAGTTTGGGTCGAGTAGAAACCGCTCGGATCGAAAACTTTTTTTTTTTCTCTTTCTTGGGCTGTCCAAACTCGTTTTGCCCTGACATAATGCCATGATGAGGTTTTTGAATTTTTTCAATTTTGTTGCTATTTTTTTTGGAATTCTCTAGTTTGGGTCGGGTAGAAACCGCTCGGATCGAAAACTTTTTTTTTTTTTTTTGCCTCTTTCTCGCCCTATCCCTACCCCAATTTTTCTTGAAATAATGCAGGGATGAGGTTTTTTAATTTTTTAATTTTTTTTGCTATTTTTTTCAAAATTCTCTAATTTGGGTTAGGTAGAAACCGCGTGGATCGAAAACTTTTTTTCCCTACTTTCTCGGCCTGACCCGACCCGTTTTGATTTGAAATATTGCCAGGATGGTGTTTTTTAGTTTTTTGAATTTTTTTGCTATTTTCTTCGGAATTCCCTAGTCTGGGACGGGTAGAAACCGATCCAAACGAGAACTTTTTTTTCTCTCTTTCATGGCCTCTCCCGACACTTTTTTGGCTTGAAATAGTGCCAGGATAAGGTTTTTTAATTTTTTGCAATTTTTTTGCGGAATTCTCTACTTTGGGTCGGGTAGAAACCGCTCGGATCGAAACCTTTTTTTTTTTTCTCTTTCTCGGCGTGTCCCAACTCGTTTTGGCTTGAAATAATGCCACGATGAAGTTTTTGAATTTTTTTGCTATTTCATTCGGAATTCTCTTGTTTGGGTCGGGTAGAAACCGCTCGGATCGAAAACTTTTTTTTTTCTCTATTTCTCGGCCTCTCCTGGCCCGTTTTGGCTTGAAATAGTGGCAGGATAATGTTTTTTAATTTTTTGATTTTTTTTGCTATTTTTTTCGGAATTCTCTAGTTTGATTCAGGTAGAAACCCCTCGGATCGATATTTTTTTTTCTCTCTCTTTCTCGGGCTGTCCCGACCTTTTTTGGCTTTTAAATAATGCCAGGATAAGGTTTTTTAATTTTTTGATATTTTTTCGGAATTCTCTAGTTTTGGTCGGGTAGAAAACGCTCGGATCGAAAACTTTTTTTTTTCCCTTTCTCGGCCTCTCCCAACCCATTTTGGGTTGAAATAGTGGAAGAATAATGTTTTTTAATTTTTTTGCTATTTTTTTTCGGAATTTTCTACTTTGGGTCGGGTAGAAACCGCTCGGATCGAAAAAAAAATTTCTGTCTTTCTCGGCCTGTCCTGACTCGTTTTGGCTTGAAATAATTCCTTGATGAGGTTTTTGAAATTTTTTGCTTTATTTTTTCATAATTCTCTAGTTTGGGTCGTGTAGAAACCGCTTGGATTGAAATTTTTTTTTTCCCTCTTTCTCGGCCTCTGCCGTCCCGTTTCGGCTTGAAATAATGCCAGGATGAGGTTTTTTAATTTTTTGCAATTTTTTTTCGGAATTCTCCAAATTGGGTCGAGTAGAAACCGCTCGGATCGAAAACTTTTTTTTTTTCTCTTTCTCGGCCTGTCCCGACCCACTTTTGCTTGAAATAATGCCAGGATGATGTTTTTTTAGTTTTTTGAATTTTTTTTGCTATTTTCTTCGGAATTCCCTTGTTTGGGTCGGGTAGAAACCCCTCGGATTGAGAACTTTTTTTTTTTTTTCTCTTTTTTGGCCTCTACCGACACTTTTTGGCTTGAAATAGTGTCAGGATAAGGTTTTTTAATTTTTTGCAATTTTTTTTCGGAATTCTCAAAATTGAGTCGAGTAGAAACCGCTCGGATCGAAATCTTTTTTTTTTTTCTCTTTCTCGGCCTGTCCAAACTCGTTTTGGCTTGAAATAATGCCACGATAAGGTTTTTGAATTTTTTCAATTCTTTTGCAATTTTTTTCGGAATTCTCTGGTTTGAGTCGGGTAGAAACCCCTCGGATCGAAATTTTTTTTTTTTTCTTTCTCAGCCTATCCCGACCCGTTTTTGCTTGAAATAACGCCAGGACGAGGTTTTTTAATTTTTTGATTTTTTTTGCCATTTTTTTTCGGAATTCTCCAGTTTGGGTCAGGTAGAAACCGCTCGGATCGAAAACTTTTTTTTCTCTCTTTCTAAGCCTGTCCCAACTCTTTTTGGCTTGAAATAATGCCAGGATGAGGTTTTTTAATTTTTGAAATTTTTTTACTATTTTTTTTTTCGGAATTCTCTAGTTTGGGTTGGGTAGAAACCGCTCGGTTCGAAAACTATTTTTTCTCCCTTTCTCGGCTTGTCCCGACCCATTTTGGCTTGAAATAATGCCAGGATGATGTTTTTTAATTTTTTGAATTTTTTTGCTATTTTCTTCGGAATTCTCTAGTTTGGGTCGGGTAGAAACCGCTCCGATCGAAAACTATTTTTTCTCTCTTTCTTGGCCTCTCCCGACCCGTTTTGGCTTGAAATAGTGCCAGGATGAGGTTTTTGAATTTTTTCAATTTTTTTGCTATTTTTTTCGGAATTCTCTAGTTTGGGTCGGGTAGAAACCGCTCGATTCGAAAACTTTTTTTTCTCCCTTTCTCGGCCTCTGCCGACCCGTTTTGGCTTGAAATACTGCCAGGATAAGTTTTTTTTTTAATTTTTTGAATTTTTATTGCCATTTTTTTTGAAATTCTCTAGTTTGGGTCGGGTAGGAACCGCTCGGATTGAAAACTTTTTTTTCTTTCTTTCTCGGCCTGTCCCGGCTCATTTTGGCTTGAAATAATGCCGGGATAATTTTTTTTAATTTTTTGAATTTTTTTGCTATTTTTTTCGGAATTTTCTAGTTTGGGTCGAGTAGAAACCGCTCGGATCGAAAACTTTTTTTTTTTCTCTTTCTTGGGCTGTCCAAACTCGTTTTGCCCTGACATAATGCCATGATGAGGTTTTGAATTTTTTCAATTTTGTTGCTATTTTTTTTGGAATTCTCTAGTTTGGGTCGGGTAGAAACCGCTCGGATCGAAAACTTTTTTTTTCTCTTTTTCTCAGCCTCTCCTAACCCGTTGTGGCTTGAAGTAGTGTCAGGGTAATGTTTTTTAATTTTTTGATTATTTTTTGCAATTTTTTTCGGAATTCTCTAGTTTGGTTCGGGTAGAAACCGCTCAGATCGAAACTTTTTTTCCTCTCTTTCTCGGCCTGTCCCGACCTGTTTTGACTTTAAATAATGCCAGGATTCTCTAGTTTGGGTCGGGATGAAACCGCTCCGATCGAAAACTTTTTTGTGTCTCTTTCTTGGCCTCTCCCGACCCGTTTCGGCTTGAAATAGTGCCAGGATAAGTTTTTTTAGTTTTTTTGAATTTTTTTGCTATTTTTTTCGGAATTCTCTAGTTTGGGTCGAGTAGAAAACGCCCGGATCGAAAACTTTTTTTTTTTCTCTTTCTCGGGCTGTCCAAACTCGTTTTGCCCTGACATAATGCCATGATGAGGTTTTTGAATTTTTTCAATTTTGTTGCTATTTTTTTTGGAATTCTCTAGTTTGGGTCGGGTAGAAACCGCTCGGATCGAAAACTTTTTTTTTTCTCTTTTTCTCAGCCTCTCCTAACCCGTTGTGGCTTGAAATAGTGGCAGGGTAATGTCTTTTAATTTTTTGATTTTTTTTGCAATTTTTTTTCGGAATTCTCTAGTTTGGTTCGGGTAGAAACCGCTCAGATCGAAAACTTTTTCTCCTCTCTTTCTCGGCCTGTCCCGACCTGTTTTGACTTTAAATAATGCCAGGATGAGGTTTTTCAAGTTTTTAAATTTTTTTGCTATTTTTTCGGAATTCTCTAGTTTGGGTCGGGATGAAACCGCTCCGATCGAAAACTTTTTTGTGTCTCTTTCTTTGCCTCTCCCGACCCGTTTCGGCTTGAAGTAGTGCCAGGATAAGTTTTTTTAGTTTTTTGAATTTTTTTGCTATTTTTTTTCGAAATTCTCTAGTTTGGGTCGGGTAGAAACCGCTCGGATCGAAAACTTTTTTTTTTTCTCTTTCTCGGCCTATCCCGACCCCATTTTTCTTGAAATAATGCAGGGATGAGGTTTTTTAATTTTTTAATTTTTTTTGCTATTTTTTTCAAAATTCTCTAATTTGGGTTAGGTAGAAACCGCTTGGATCGAAAACTTTTTTTCCCTACTTTCTCGGCCTGACCCGACCCGTTTTGATTTGAAATATTGCCAGGATGGTGTTTTTTAGTTTTTTGAATTTTTTTGCTATTTTCTTCGGAATTCCCTAGTCTGGGACGGGTAGAAACCGATCCAAACGAGAACTTTTTTTTCTCTCTTTCATGGCCTCTCCCGACACTTTTTTGGCTTGAAATAGTGCCAGGATAAGGTTTTTTAATTTTTTGCAATTTTTTTGCGGAATTCTCTACTTTGGGTCGGGTAGAAACCGCTCGGATCGAAACCTTTTTTTTTTTCTCTTTCTCGGCGTGTCCCAACTCGTTTTGGCTTGAAATAATGCCATGATGAGGTTTTTGAATTTTTTTGCTATTTCATTCAGAATTCTCTTGTTTGGGTCGGGTAGAAACCGCTCGGATCGAAAACTTTTTTTTTTCTCTATTTCTCGGCCTCTCCTGGCCCGTTTCGGCTTGAAATAGTGGCAGGATAATGTTTTTTAATTTTTTGATTTTTTTTGCTATTTTTTTCGGAATTCTCTAGTTTGATTCAGGTAGAAACCCCTCGGATCGATATTTTTTTTTCTCTCTCTTTCTCGGGCTGTCCCGACCTTTTTTGGCTTTTAAATAATGCCAGGATAAGGTTTTTTAATTTTTTGATATTTTTTGGAATTCTCTAGTTTTGGTCGGGTAGAAAACGCTCGGATCGAAAACTTTTTTTTTTCCCTTTCTCGGCCTCTCCCAACCCATTTTGGGTTGAAATAGTGGAAGAATAAGGTTTTTTAATTTTTTTGCTATTTTTTTTCGGAATTTTCTACTTTGGGTCGGGTAGAAACCGCTCGGATCGAAAAAAAAATTTCTGTCTTTCTCGGCCTGTCCTGACTCGTTTTGGCTTGAAATAATTCCTTGATGAGGTTTTTGAAATTTTTTGCTTTATTTTTTCATAATTCTCTAGTTTGGGTCGTGTAGAAACCGCTTGGATTGAAATTTTTTTTTTCCCTCTTTCTCGGCCTCTCCCGTCCCGTTTCGGCTTGAAATAATGCCAGGATGAGGTTTTTAATTTTTTGCAATTTTTTTTCGGAATTCTCCAAATTGGGTCGAGTAGAAACCGCTCGGATCGAAAACTTTTTTTTTTTCTCTTTCTCGGCCTGTCCCGACCCACTTTTGCTTGAAATAATGCCAGGATGATGTTTTTTAGTTTTTTGAATTTTTTTGCTATTTTCTTCGGAATTCCCTTGTTTGGGTCGGGTAGAAACCCCTCGGATTGAGAACTTTTTTTTTTTTTCTCTTTTTTGGCCTCTACCGACACTTTTTGGCTTGAAATAGTGTCAGGATAAGGTTTTTTAATTTTTTGCAATTTTTTTTCGGAATTCTCAAAATTGAGTCGAGTAGAAACCGCTCGGATCGAAATCTTTTTTTTTTTTTCTCTTTCTCGGCCTGTCCAAACTCGTTTTGGCTTGAAATAATGCCACGATAAGGTTTTTGAATTTTTTCAATTTTTTTGCAATTTTTTTCGGAATTCTCTGGTTTGAGTCGGGTAGAAACCCCTCGGATCGAAATTTTTTTTTTTTTCTTTCTCAGCCTATCCCGACCCCGTTTTTGCTTGAAATAACGCCAGGACGAGGTTTTTTAATTTTTTGATTTTTTTTTGCCATTTTTTTTCGGAATTCTCCAGTTTGGGTCAGGTAGAAACCGCTCGGATCGAAAACTTTTTTTTCTCTCTTTCTAAGCCTGTCCCAACTCTTTTTGGCTTGAAATAATGCCAGGATGAGGTTTTTTAATTTTTGAAATTTTTTTACTATTTTTTTTTTCGGAATTCTCTAGTTTGGGTTGGGTAGAAACCGCTCGGATCGAAAACTTTTTTTTCTCTCTTTTTCGGCCTGTCCCGACCCGTTTTGGCTTGAAATAATCCCAGGATAAGGTTTTTGAATTTTTTGCTATTTTTTTCGGAATTCTCTAGTTTGGGTCAGTAGAAACCGCTCGGATCGAAAACTTTTTTTTCTCTTTTTCAAGGCCTGTCCCGACCAGTTTTGGATTGAAATAATGCTAGGATGAGGTTTTTTAATTTTTTGAATTTTTTTGCTATTTTTTTTCGGAATTCTCTAGTTTGGGTCAGGTAGAAACCGCTCGGATCGAAAACTTTTTTTTCTCTCTTTCTCAGCCTGTCCCAACTCGTTTTGGCTTGAAATAATGCCAGGATGAGGTTTTTTAATTTTTTAAATTTTTTTGCTATTTTTTTCGGAATTCTCTAGTTTGGGTCGAGTAGAAACCGCTCGGATCGAAAACTTTTTTTTTTCTCTTTCTTGGGCTGTCCAAACTCGTTTTGCCCTGACATAATGCCATGATGAGGTTTTTGAATTTTTTCAATTTTGTTGCTATTTTTTTTGGAATTCTCTAGTTTGGGTCGGGTAGAAACCGCTCGGATCGAAAACTTTTTTTTTCTCTTTTTCTCAGCCTCTCCTAACCCGTTGTGGCTTGAAGTAGTGGCAGGGTAATGTTTTTTAATTTTTTGATTTTTTTTTGCTATTTTTTTCGGAATTCTCTAGTTTGGTTCGGGTAGAAACCGCTCGGATCGAAAACTTTTTTTTCTCTCTTTCTCGGCCTGTCCCGACCTGTTTTGGCTTTAAATAATGCCAGGATTCTCTAGTTTGGGTCGGGTAGAAACCGCTCCGATCGAAAACTTTTTTTTCTCTCTTTCTTGGCCTCTCCCGACCCGTTTTGGCTTGAAATAGTGCCAGGATAAGTTTTTTTAGTTTTTTTGAATTTTTTTGCTATTTTTTTCGGAATTCTCTAGTTTGGGTCGAGTAGAAACCGCTCGGATCGAAAACTTTTTTTTTTTCTCTTTCTTGGGCTGTCCAAACTCGTTTTGCCCTGACATAATGCCATGATGAGGTTTTTGAATTTTTTCAATTTTGTTGCTATTTTTTTTGGAATTCTCTAGTTTGGGTCGGGTAGAAACCGCTCGGATCGAAAACTTTTTTTTTCTCTTTTTCTCAGCCTCTCCTAACCCGTTGTGGCTTGAAGTAGTGGCAGGGTAATGTTTTTTAATTTTTTGATTTTTTTTGCAATTTTTTTCGGAATTCTCTAGTTTGGTTCGGGTAGAAACCGCTCAGATCGAAAACTTTTTTTCCTCTCTTTCTCGGCCTGTCCCGACCTGTTTTGACTTTAAATAATGCCAGGATGAGGTTTTTCAAGTTTTTAAATTTTTTTGCTATTTTTTCGGAATTCTCTAGTTTGCGTCGGGATGAAACCGCTCCGATCGAAAACTTTTTTGTGTCTCTTTCTTGGCCTCTCCCGACCCGTTTCGGCTTGAAATAGTGCCAGGAGAAGTTTTTTTAGTTTTTTGAATTTTTTTTGCTATTTTTTTTCGAAATTCTCTAGTTTGGGTCGGATAGAAACCGCTCGGATCGAAAACTTTTTTTTTTTTCTCTTTCTCGGCCTATCCCTACCCCATTTTTCTTGAAATAATGCAGGGATGAGGTTTTTTAATTTTTTAATTTTTTTTGCTATTTTTTTCAAAATTCTCTAATTTGGGTTAGGTAGAAACCGCTTGGATCGAAAACTTTTTTTCCCTACTTTCTCGGCCTGACCCGACCCGTTTTGATTTGAAATATTGCCAGGATGGTGTTTTTTAGTTTTTTGAATTTTTTTTGCTATTTTCTTCGGAATTCCCTAGTCTGGGACGGGTAGAAACCGATCCAAACGAGAACTTTTTTTTCTCTCTTTCATGGCCTCTCCCGACACTTTTTTGGCTTGAAATAGTGCCAGGATAAGGTTTTTTAATTTTTTGCAATTTTTTTTGCGGAATTCTCTACTTTGGGTCGGGTAGAAACCGCTCGGATCGAAACCTTTTTTTTTTTCTCTTTCTCGGCGTGTCCCAACTCGTTTTGGCTTGAAATAATGCCATGATGAGGTTTTTGAATTTTTTTGCTATTTCATTCAGAATTCTCTTGTTTGGGTCGGGTAGAAACCGCTCGGATCGAAAACTTTTTTTTTTCTCTATTTCTCGGCCTCTCCTGGCCCGTTTTGGCTTGAAATAGTGGCAGGATAATGTTTTTTAATTTTTTGATTTTTTTTGCTATTTTTTTCGGAATTCTCTAGTTTGATTCAGGTAGAAACCCCTCGGATCGATATTTTTTTTTCTCTCTCTTTCTCGGGCCTGTCCCGACCTTTTTTGGCTTTTAAATAATGCCAGGATAAGGTTTTTTAATTTTTTGATATTTTTTTGGAATTCTCTAGTTTTGGTCGGGGTAGAAAACGCTCGGATCGAAAACTTTTTTTTTTTCCCTTTCTCGGCCTCTCCCAACCCATTTTGGGTTGAAATAGTGGAAGAATAATGTTTTTTAATTTTTTTGCTATTTTTTTTCGGAATTTTCTACTTTGGGTCGGGTAGAAACCGCTCGGATCGAAAAAAAAATTTCTGTCTTTCTCGGCCTGTCCTGACTCGTTTTGGCTTGAAATAATTCCTTGATGAGGTTTTTGA
Organism: Quercus aquifolioides; assembly: GCA_019022515.1. Classification (NCBI taxonomy): domain Eukaryota; kingdom Viridiplantae; phylum Streptophyta; class Magnoliopsida; order Fagales; family Fagaceae; genus Quercus; species Quercus aquifolioides. Next base: position 47,248 of record JAFHAW010000110.1, read on the forward strand.
AATTTTTTGCTTTATTTTTTCATAATTCTCTAGTTTGGGTCGTGTAGAAACCGCTTGGATTGAAATTTTTTTTTTCCCTCTCTTCTCGGCCTCTGCCGTCCCGTTTCGGCTTGAAATAATGCCAGGATGAGGTTTTTTAATTTTTTGCAATTTTTTTTCGGAATTCTCCAAATTGGGTCGAGTAGAAACCGCTCGGATCGAAAACTTTTTTTTTTTCTCTTTCTCGGCCTGTCCCGACCCACTTTTGCTTGAAATAATGCCAGGATGATGTTTTTTAGTTTTTTGAATTTTTTTGCTATTTTCTTCGGAATTCCCTTGTTTGGGTCGGGTAGAAACCCCTCGGATTGAGAACTTTTTTTTTTTTTTCTCTTTTTTGGCCTCTACCGACACTTTTTGGCTTGAAATAGTGTCAGGATAAGGTTTTTTTAATTTTTTGCAATTTTTTTTCGGAATTCTCAAAATTGAGTCGAGTAGAAAACCGCTCGGATCGAAATCTTTTTTTTTTTTCTCTTTCTCGGCCTGTCCAAACTCGTTTTGGCTTGAAATAATGCCACGATAAGGTTTTTGAATTTTTTCAATTCTTTTGCAATTTTTTTCGGAATTCTCTGGTTTGAGTCGGGTAGAAAACCCCTCGGATCGAAATTTTTTTTTTTTTCTTTCTCAGCCTATCCCGACCCCGTTTTTGCTTGAAATAACGCCAGGACGAGGTTTTTTAATTTTTTGATTTTTTTTGCCATTTTTTTTCGGAATTCTCCAGTTTGGGTCAGGTAGAAACCGCTCGGATCGAAAACTTTTTTTTCTCTCTTTCTAAGCCTGTCCCAACTCTTTTTGGCTTGAAATAATGCCAGGATGAGGTTTTTTAATTTTTGAAATTTTTTTACTATTTTTTTTTTTCGGAATTCTCTAGTTTGGGTTGGGTAGAAACCGCTCGGTTCGAAAACTATTTTTTCTCCCTTTCTCGGCTTTGTCCCGACCCATTTTGGCTTGAAATAACGCCAGGATGATGTTTTTTAAATTTTTGAATTTTTTTGCTATTTCCTTCGGAATTGTCTAGTTTGGGTCGGGTAGAAACCGCTCCGATCGAAAACAATTTTTTCTCTCTTTCTTGGCCTCTCCGACCCGTTTTGGCTTGAAATAGTGCCAGGATGAGGTTTTTGAATTTTTTCAACTTTTTTGCTATTTTTTTCGGAATTCTCTAGTTCGGGTCGGGTAGAAACGCTCGATTCGAAAACTTTTTTTTTCTCCCTTTCTCAGCCTCTGCCGACCCGTTTTGGCTTGAAATACTGCAGGATAAGTTTTTTTTTTTAATTTTTTGAATTTTTATTGCCATTTTTTTTGAAATTCTCTAGTTTGGGTCGGGTAGGAACCGCTCGGATTGAAAACTTTTTTTTCTTTCTTTCTCGGCCTGTCCCGGCTCATTTTGGCTTGAAATATGCCGGGATAATTTTTTTAATTTTTTGAATTTTTTTGCTATTTTTTTCGGAATTTTCTAGTTTGGGTCGAGTAGAAACGCTCGGATCGAAAACTTTTTTTTTTTCTCTTTCTTGGGCTGGTCCCAAACTCGTTTTGCCCTGACATAATGCCATGATGAGGTTTTTGAATTTTTTCAATTTTGTTGCTATTTTTTTTGGAATTCTCTGTTTGGGTCGGGTAGAAGAACCGCTCGGATCGAAAACTTTTTTTTTCCTCTTTTTCTCAGCCTCTCCTAACCCGTTGTGGCTTGAAGTAGTGTCAGGGTAATGTTTTTTATTTTTTGATTTTTTTTGCAATTTTTTTTCGGAATTCTCTAGTTTGGTTCGGGTAGAAACCGCTCAGATCGAAAACTTTTTTTCCTCTCTTTCTCGGCCTGTCCCGACCTGTTTTGACTTTAAATAATGCCAGGATTCTCTAGTTTGCGTCGGGATGAAACCGCTCCGATCGAAAACTTTTTTGTGTCTCTTTCTTGGCCTCTCCCGACCCGTTTCGGCTTGAAATAGTGCCAGGATAAGTTTTTTTAGTTTTTTGAATTTTTTTGCTATTTTTTTCGGAATTCTCTAGTTTGGGTCGAGTAAGAAACCGCTCGGATCGAAAACTTTTTTTTTTTCTCTTTCTTGGGCTGTCCAAACTCGTTTTGCCCTGACATAATGCCATGATGAGGTTTTTGAATTTTTTCAATTTTGTTGCTATTTTTTTTGGAATTCTCTAGTTTGGGTCGGGTAGAAACCGCTCGGATCGAAAACTTTTTTTTTTCTCTTTTTCTCAGCCTCTCCTAACCCGTTGTGGCTTGAAGTAGTGGCAGGGTAATGTTTTTTAATTTTTTGATTTTTTTTGCAATTTTTTTCGGAATTCTCTAGTTTGGTTCGGGTAGAAACCGCTCAGATCGAAACTTTTTTTTCCTCTCTTTCTCGGCCTGTCCCGACCTGTTTTGACTTTAAATAATGCCAGGATGAGGTTTTTCAAGTTTTTAAATTTTTTTGCTATTTTTTCGGAATTCTCTAGTTTGCGTCGGGATGAAACCGCTCGATCGAAAACTTTTTTGTGTCTCTTTCTTGGCCTCTCCGACCCGTTTCGGCTTGAAATAGTGCCAGGAGAAGTTTTTTTAGTTTTTTGAATTTTTTTGCTATTTTTTTTTCGAAATTCTCTAGTTTGGGTCGGGTAGAAACCGCTCGGATCGAAAACTTTTTTTTTTTTCTCTTTCTCGGCCTATCCCTACCCCATTTTTCTTGAAATAATGCAGGGATGAGGTTTTTTAATTTTAATTTTTTTTGCTATTTTTTTCAAAATTCTCTAATTTGGGTTAGGTAGAAACCGCTTGGATCGAAAACTTTTTTTCCCTACTTTCTCGGCCTGACCCGACCCGTTTTGATTTGAAATATTGCCAGGATGGTGTTTTTTTAGTTTTTTGAATTTTTTTGCTATTTTCTTCGGAATTCCCTAGTCTGGGACGGGTAGAAACCGATCCAAACGAGAACTTTTTTTTCTCTCTTTCATGGCCCTCTCCCGACACTTCTTTGGCTTGAAAATAGTGCCAGGAATAAGGTTTTTTAATTTTTTGCAATTTTTTTGCGGAATTCTCTACTTTGGGTCGGGTAGAAACCGCTCGGATCGAAACCTTTTTTTTTTTTCTCTTTCTCGGCGTGTCCCAACTCGTTTTGGCTTGAAATAATGCCATGATGAGGTTTTTGAATTTTTTTTGCTATTTCATTCAGAATTCTCTTGTTTGGGTCGGGTAGAAACCGCTCGGATCGAAAACTTTTTTTTTTCTCTATTTCTCGGCCTCTCCTGGCCCGTTTTGGCTTGAAATAGTGGCAGGATAATGTTTTTTTAATTTTTTGATTTTTTTTGCTATTTTTTTCGGAATTCTCTAGTTTGATTCAGGTAGAAACCCCTCGGATCGATATTTTTTTTTCTCTCTCTTTCTCGGGCTGTCCCGACCTTTTTTGGCTTTTAAATAATGCCAGGATAAGTTTTTTAATTTTTTGATATTTTTTTGGAATTCTCTAGTTTTGGTCGGGTAGAAAACGCTCGGATCGAAAACTTTTTTTTTTCCCTTTCTCGGCCTCTCCAACCATTTTGGGTTGAAATAGTGGAAGAATAATGTTTTTTTAAATTTTATGCTATTTTTTTCGGAATTTTCTACTTTGGGTCGGGTAGAAACCGTCGGATCGAAAAAAAAAAATTTTGTCTTTTCGGCCTGTCCTGACTCGTTTGGCTTGTGAATAATTCCTTGATGAGGTTTTTGAAATTTTTTGCTTTATTTTTTCATAATTTCTAGTTTGGGTCGGGTAGAAACCGCTTGGATTGAAATTTTTTTTTTCCCTCTTTCTCGGTCTGCCGTCCGTTTCGGTTGAAATAATGCCAGGTGAGGTTTTTTAATTTTTTGCAATTTTTTTTTGGAATTCTCAAATTGGGTCGAGTAGAAACCGCTCGGATCGAAAATTTTTTTTTCTCTTTCTCGGCCCTGTCGACCCACTTTTGTTGAAATAATGCCAGGATGATGTTTTTAGTTTTTGAATTTTTTTTGCTATTTTTTCGGAATTCCCTTGTTTGCGTGTCGGTAGTAAACCCCTCGAGAGAGAACCTTTTTTTTTTTTTTTTTGTGTGCATACACCTTTTTGGTTGAAATGAGTCAGGATGGTTTTTTAATTTTTTGCATTTTTTTCGGAATTCTCAAAATTGAGCGAGTAGAAACGCTCGGACGCGAAATTCTTTTTTTTCTCTCTTTCTCGGCCTGTCCAAATCGTTTGGCTTGAAATAATGCCCGATAGGTTTTTGAATTTTTTCAATCTCTTTTGCAATTTTTTTCGGAATTCTCTGGTTTGAGTCGGGTAGAAACCCTGGATCGAAATAATTTTTTTTTTCTTTCTCGCCTATCCGACCCGTTTTGCTTGAAATAAGCCAGGACGAGGTTTTTTAATTTTTGATTTTTTTTTGCATTTTTTTTGGGAATTCTTGTTCCAGTTTGGGTCGGTAGAAAACGCTCGGATCGAAAACTTTTTTTTCTTCTTTCTAAGCCTTGTCCCAACTCTTTTTGGCTTGCTGATAATGCCAGGATGAGTTTTTTAATTTTTGTTTTGTAGATAGAGATACTATTTTTTTTTCGGAATTCTCGTTGTTTGGGTTGGGTAGAAACCGCTCGGTTCGAAAACTATTTTTTTCTCCTTTCTCGGCTTGTCCCGACCCATTTGGCTTGAAATAACGCAGGATGATGTTTTTTAAATTTTTGAATTTTTTTGCTATTTCCTTCGGAATATGTCTAGTTTGGGTGGTAGACCGCTCCGAATCGAAAACAATTTTGTTTCTCTTGTGTCCTGTGGTCTCCCGACCCGTTTTGGCTTGAAATGTGCCAGGTGGATGAGGTTTTTGAATTTTTTCAACTTTTTTGCTATTTTTTTCGGAATTCTAAGTTCGGGTCGGGTGAAAACCGCTCGATTCGAAAACTTTTTTTTTCTCCCTTTCTCAGCCTCTGCCGACCCGTTTTGGCTTGAAATACTGCCAGGATAAGTTTTTTTTTAATTTTTTGAACTTTTTATTGCCATTTTTTTTGAAATTCTCTGTTTGGGTCGGGTAGGAACGCTCGGATTGAAAACTTTTTTTTCTTTCTTTCTCGGCCTGTCCCGGCTCATTTTGGCTTGAAATAATGCCGGGATAATTTTTTTTAATTTTTTGAATTTTTTTGCTATTTTTTTCGGAATTTTCTAGTTTGGGTCTGAGTAGAAGAAACCGCTCGGATCGAAAACTTTTTTTTTTCTCTTTCTTGGCTGTCCAAACTCGTTTTGCCCTGACATAATGCCTGATGATGGTTTTTGAATTTTTTCAATTTTGTTGCTATTTTTTTTGGAATTCTCTAGATTGGGTCGGGTAGAAACCGCTCGGAGCGAAAACTTTTTTTTTTTTCTCTTTTTCTCAGCCTCTCCTAACCCGTTGTGGCTTGAAGTAGTGTCAGGGTAATGTTTTTTATTTTTTTGATTTTTTTTGCAATTTTTTCGGAATTTCTTAGTTTGGTTCGGGTAGAAAACCGCTCAG
>JAFHAW010000111.1:0-62602 GCA_019022515.1 Quercus aquifolioides
AAGCTGTATCCCCTATCCAGCACAAGTTATATGAACCTCAGACGTGCACTGTTCCTTCATGATCTGATTTCCGATGTGGAGATTGACACTTGTGCTCATATCTTTCATATCCTTCGCAAAACTGTTCTACGAACAGAATCAAGGATAGGCATTCCTTTTTGCTGTCTCATTTCAAGGATTCTGAAGCTTAAAGGGCTTCATCCCTCTGAGAATGAATTTTCCTGCACAAAACCATGTCCAATTAACATGCGCACATTCAACGCTAGCATTGGTCATAGCAAGAAGGGAATCAAAACAGAAGCTTCCGCGTCCCACAGTGGTTCGCGCTCCAGTTCATTCCCCGCCGACGAGAAGCTAGATTCTATTGTAGCATCTGTTCATGAACTGAGTTCAAAGATGTCCAGCCTCACTTCCATCTTGCACCATCTCAATATTCGGTGGGATACGAAGTTCACTTCTATTCAAGCTCAATTGGATCAAATTCAAAGAAAGCTAGAAGATAATGAAGACTAGCTATTCCATGACAAAAAGGGGGAGATGCTGTTGGCAGGGGGAGCTCAACGAAAGGGGGAGATTTAAGCTAACAGGCTTTTGTTTATTGCTTTTGTCTATCTTTAGCTTTTATCATATTTCAGTATCTATTTTATATTATTCAGCACATGTACTGCTATGCTTTTGGTTTGTACCTGGTACCTTTGTAGGTTGTTAAGGTTTATGTTTTTGTTTGTACCCATGTTGCTTTTGTAAGCTTTAAGGGTTTGTTTCTATGCACTTTGTAGGCCTTTGTGGTTTGTACCATGCTTTATGCAGCCTTTGTGCTTTGTTAAATCAGTACTTCTAACTAAATGTTATGCATTTCCTTCTAAGTACTGTCACTCTTGTGCCCTTGTAGGATTTTTCCTAGATGCACATACTTCATGTACTGTGCATTGGTTGAGTGTTGGTCATTCAAGTGATTTGCCTTGTGCTTGTCATCTTGAATGTCCGGATGTTCATTCCAAGTGTGAATGAGCATTGTGATCACTTGGTTATAGTGATTGCTTATTTTGGTCTTGCCATGGTTTATTGCTTTATTCCATTGTGCTTGATCGCATTGTGCTTGCTCCATTTGTATTACAAGTTTCTGTATACAATGAACTTATTGTGTTGTTGTGTTTCAGGAGATACTTGTTCTTATGGTTCTAAAGCTTCACAGATTCTAGAGTTAGGTGTGAGTGAGTTTTCCAACTGTTCCCAACTCACGCATTAAGTCTAGAGTTTGTTTTAGGGTTTTGTCACGGAATAGCCAAAGGGGGAGATTGTAAGGTTGAAATTTATCAACCATCTTGTTGGCTTTATTCCGTGCCAATTCGCTTGTAATTTAGCACTTAGTAACCCTGTATTTAGGTGGGATTCATGTAAGGGTAGTGTGTGAAGATAGTGTGAAGAAAAGCTCAAGTTTGTGCAAAGAAGCAGAGTTTCGCAGCTAGGACTCGCGGCTGACTCGCGACTGGCAAGCCGCCAACTATAGGCACGTGAGAAGCACACAGGGGAGCTGAAGGGTCGCGCCAGCTGTCGCACTACAGGACAAAAGTCCTAGGCTGGCCAGGCCGTTACGTCGCGACTTGAACTTGCGACTTGGACAAGCCGCGAGGCCAAGCCGCCAACCAGCCCTGTTTGGCAAAATCTGTCTCTTCGTATTCCAAACACACACCACTATATATAGACCCTTATACCCACTAAATTGAGAGAGCTTCCAGAGAAAATTTTTGTGAGAGAAACCCTAGAGAAAAACAAGATTGATTCATCCACAATCTTAACCTTAGAGTCTCTACAAATTCCTCTACTCTCTTCCTCTCCATTGTCATACCCTTGAGAGATTATTGACCAAATCCTTTTCTCACCACACCCACGTCTGTGAGAAGGTTTATTTGGTGCTAAGGGAAGCAATTTGGGAAGGAACCAATGGTGATTGGTTGATGCTATGGGCTATAGCGGAATTCGGTAAGCTAGAAAAGAAAAAGGTTCAGCGCAACCTCGTTGGAGCAAGAAGCTTGGAGGGCTTAGGTACCTGGGTAGATTAGGCTTGGAGGGTCTATTGATGTTCATGTATCCCAACTACATTTTCTAGTGGATTATTGACCGCTTGGAGGGCGGCGAAGAGGTTTTACGCCGAGGGCTTCAGTTTCCTCTTCGATAACACATCGCGTGTTGTCTTTGTGTTTGCATCTTTCTTCCCTTTATCTTTACCATTTAATTACTGCTGTGTTTGTGATTATTTATGGTTTAGATTGTTTACCAATTCTGTTATAAGCTTGTTATCATTTTCCATACATACATTGGTTGATTTAAAGCTTGAATTGGTAATTTTGTAATTGGGGTTCTAAACATTCAAGGGTGTTTCATACCCATTTGAATTGGTAATGTTAATTCCTTATATGCCAAAATAAAATAATAAAATATCATACTGGAACCAATTAAAGCAAAAAATAAAATTATTGTAAAAAAGAAAGTGTAACATCCATATCATTTTTCGCATCACATTTATCACAACGCATAGGGGGTAAATTGTTATTGGTTCAAATTTAAGTTTACAATTGAAATTACTTTTTTGCTCACCAATAACAACCCGTAACAACATACTACTTATAAATTGTTGTGAAAATGTTGTAAACATAGCATTTCTCTTGTGAAAATATTAAGACAACTTGTTGTCGTCATAATATTTTTACAACTACTAAAATATCAATTCTTTACGAATCAAAATAAAATATAACAAAATTATGGTATTCCAAAAATGTTGTACCATTATGTTGTGTTTCTAGAAAAAGTGTCGACGCCAAAGAAACAGTGAATTTGGTTTACTCAACCCTTTTCACTTTCACTTGCTTTTTTTTTTTTCATTGTTAAATTTGGTTGGTAAATTGGCCTATTGAACACGCTTTTTATTTTTTATTCTTTTATATACATATGAGACATCTATATATAAAAAGTGGCAATGCCAAAGAAACAGTGAATATGGTTTATTCAACTCTTTTCGCTTTCACATGTTTTTCTTTTCTTTTTGTTTTTTTTTCATTTTCAAATTTGGTTGGTAAATTGGCCTATTGAACACGCTTTTTATTTTTTATTCTTTTATATACATAAGAGCTACTCTAAAAAAATAAAATATTAACACAATAAATTGATACAATTATTTCACAATTGTTGAGGTGTTAAATTCTTATAGGCCAAAATAAAGTAATAAAATACCGTACTGGAACCAATCACAGCAAAAAATAAAGGGATCGTAAAAAAAAAAGTACGACATCCATAACATTTTTCACAACACTTTCATAACAAAGCATAGGAGGTAAATTGTTATTGGTTCAAATTTAAATTTACCAATGAAATTACTTTTTTGCTAACCAATAACAACCTGTAACAACATACTACTTAAAATTTGTTGTGAAACTGTTGTAGACATAACACTTCTCTTGTGAAAATATTAAGACAATTTGTTGTCGTTATAATATTTTTACGACTACATTAGTATCAATTCCTAACGAATCAAAATAAAATATTACAAAATTATGGTATTACGAAAATTTTGTACCATTATGTTGTGTTTGCAGAAAAAGTTTCAATACCAAAGAAATAGTGAATTTGGTTTACTCAACTCATTTCGCTTTCCCTAGCTTCTTTTTTTTTCATTTTCAAATTTGGTTGGTAAATTGGCCGATTGAACACGCTTTTTATTTTTTATTGTTTTATATCCATATGAGCTACCAAAATATATAAAGTGTCGATGCCAATGAAATAGTGAATTTGGTTTGTTCAACTCTTTCCGCTTTCGCTTGCATTTTTTTTTTCTTTTTTCTTTTTTTTTTTCTTTTTCAAATTTGGTTTGGAAATTTGCCAATTGAACACGCTTTTCATTTTTTATTCTTTTATATTCATATTAACTACTCTAAAAAAATAAAATGTTAACACAATAAATTGATACAATATTTTCACAATTGCTCAGGTTTTAATTCCTTATAGGCCAAAATAAAATAACAAAATATCATACTGGAACCAATATCAGGAAAAAATAAAGGTATTGTAAAAAAAATGCGAAATCCATAACATTTTTCACAACACTTTCATAAAAATGCATAGGAGGTAAATTGTTATTGGTTCAAATTCAAATTTACCAATGAAATTATGTTTTTGCACACCAATAACAACCCGTAACATCACACCACTTATGATTTGATGTGAAAATGTTGTAGACATAACATTTCTCTAGTGAAAATATTAAAACAATTTGTTGTCGTCATAATATTTTTACAACTACTAAAGTATCAATTCTTTACGAATAAAAATAAAATATAACAAAATTATGGTTGTACGAAAATGTTGTACCATTATGTTGTGTTTCTAGAAAAAGAGTCAATGCCAAAGAAATAGTGAATTTGATTTACTGAACTCTTTTCACTTTCACTTGCTTTTTTTCTTTCATTTTTAAATTTGGTTGGTAAATTGGCACATTGCAGACGCTTTTTATTTTTTCTTCTTTTATATACATATGAGCTACCTATATATAAAAAGTGTCAATGCCAAAGAAACAGTTAATTGGGTTTATTCAACTCTATCCGCTTTCACTTGCTTTTTTCTTTTCTTTTTTTCATTTTCAAATTTGGTTGGTAAATTGGCCTAGTGAACACGCTTTTTATTTTTTATTCCTTTATATACATATTAGCTACTCTAAAAAAATAAAATATTAATGCAATAAATTACTACAATATTTTCACAACTATTGAGGTGTTAATTCCATAGAGGCCATCATAAAATAATAAAATACCATACTAGAACCAATCAAAGCAAAAAATAAATTTATTGTAAAAAAAAAAAAGTGCGACATCCATAACATTTTTCACAACACGTTCATGACAAAACATAGGAGGTAAATTGTTATTGGTTCAAATTCAAATTTACCATTGAAATTACGTTTTTGCACTCCAATAACAACTCATAACAGCATACTACTTATGATTTGCTATAAAAATGTTGTAAACATAGCATTTCTCTAGTGAAAATATTAAAACAATTTGTTGTCGTCATAATATTTTTACAACTACTAAAGTATCAATTATTTACGAATAAAAATAAAGTATAACAAAATTATGGTACTACGAAAATGTTGTACCATTATGTTGTGTTTCAAGAAAAAGGGTCAATGCCAAAGGAACAATGAATTTGGTTAACTCTACCCTTTTCGCTTTCACTTGCTTTTTTTTTTTTTTTTCATTTTTAAATTTGGTTGGCAAATTGGGCTATTGAACACGCTTTTTATTTTTTATTCTTTCATATACATTTGAGCTACCTATATTTAAAAAGTGTCAATGCCAAAGAAAAAGCGAATTGGGTTTATTCAACTCTTTCCGGTTTCACTTGCTTTTCTTTTCTTTTCTTTTTTTCATTTTCAAATTTGGTTGGTAAATTGGCCTATTGAACATGCTTTTTATTGTTTATTCTTTTATATACATATGAGCTATACTAAAAAAATAAAATATTAATACAATAAATTGCTACAATATTTTCACAATTGTTGAGATGTTAATTCCTTATATGCCAAAATAAAATAATAAAATATCATACTGGAACCAATCAAAGCAAAAAATAAAATTATTGTAAAATAGAAAGTGTGACATCCACATCATTTTTCACATCACATTTATCACTACGCATAGGAGGTAAATTGTTATTGGTTCAAATTTAAGTTTACAAATGAAATTACTTTTTTGCTCACCAATAACAACCGTAACAACATACTACTTATAATTTGTTGTGAAAATGTTGTAGACATAGCATTTCTCTTGTGAAAATATTAAGACAACTTGTTGTCGTCATAATATTTTTACAACTACTAAAATTATGGTATTCCGAAAGTGTTGTACCATTATGTTGTGTTTCTTGAAAAAGTTTCGATGCCAAAGAAACAGTGAATTTGGTTTACTCAACCCTTTTCGCTTTCACTTACTCTTTTTTTTTTTATTAAATTTGGTTGGTAAATTAGCCTATTGAACACACTTTTTATTTTTTATTCTTTTATATACATATGAGACATCTATATATAAAAAGTGTCAATACCAAAGAAACAGTGAATTTGGTTTATTCAACTCTTTCCGCTTTCACTTGTTTTCCTTTTTTTTTCTTTTTTTTTTTTCTTTTCAAATTTGGTTGGTAAATTGGCCTATTGAACACGCTTTTTATTTTTTATTCTTTTTTATACATATGAGTTACTCTAAAAAAATAAAATATTAACACAATAAATTGATACATTATTTTCACAATTGTTGAGGTGTTAATTTCTTATAGGCCAAAATAAAATAATAAAATATCATACTAGAACCAATCACAGCAAAAAATAAAGGGATTGTTAAAAAAAAAAAGTGTGGCATCCATAACAATTTTCACAACACTTTCATAACAAAAGCATAGGAGGTAAATTGTTATTGGTTCAAATTTAAATTTACCAATGAAATTACTTTTTTGCTCACCAATAACAACCTGTAACAACATACTACTTAAGATTTGTTGTGAAACTGTTGTAGATATAGCTTTTCTCTTGTGAAAATATAATACAATTTGTTGTCGTCATAATATTTTTACAACTACGAAAGTATCAATTCTTTACGAATCAAAATTAAATATAACAAAATTATGGTATTACGAAAATGGTGTACCATTATGTTGTGTTTTTAGAGCATTTGTTTTCGTATTTCCTACTCAATAAATGAGTGACACCTTTTTCAAAAAACCACATCAGACTACTCCAATAAGTGATTAATTTATCTTCCCGATAATAATAGAAGATTGTGATTAATTTATTGGAGTAGTTTGATGTGGTTTTTTGAAATAGGTCACTCATTTATGGGGTAGGAAATATCAAAATAGATACTGAGTTGGTATTACCGAAATATGGTATACTTTCTCGTACTAGGAACCCATATATAGTAGGTACCTACAAATTGGGGGAAATTTTCCAAACTAGCATTAATTTTTATCAATTATTTCGTTGGTAAGCAAGGTGTGTGTACTGTACTAGGGACCCATATATAGTAGATACCTACAAATAGGGGGAAATTTTCCAAACTAGCATTAATTTTTATCAACTATTTCGTTAGTACTTTAATCAAAAAAATCACGAGGGTACATCTTGTGAAAGAGCTATAAAAAAAAAAATTTTGTTAGTAAGCATGGTTTTGAAACTAATTAAAAAACTAACATATCGAGTCATTGAGACTTGAGTTCTAGTGCTGATGTGGAACAATTTATCCACGTGGAACTCGAGTTTTTTAAACTCAAGTTCTATAGAAGTAGATCTGAAGAAGGAAGAAAAAGAAGAACAAAGGAATAAAGGACCAAATTTAGAAGAACAGAGGACCATATCCGGAAGGAAGAAGAAGAAGAACCAAATCCGGAAGGGAAAAAAGAAGAAGAAGAATAGAGGACCAGATCTGAAAGGAAGAAGAAGAAGAGGAACAGATGTATGTAGAGAATGATGGAACTCAAGTTCCATGTAGATTTTTTTTTCCATGTCAAATTGCCATCACTTGTAACTCGAGTACTCGAATTCCATCTTTGAACTCGAGTTTTAGACATTCGAGATACTAGTTGGCTAAATAATTTTGCAAGTTTGACAACTAACTAAAATGTTACAGAAATGATGCTAAAAGCACCCAAAAAAAAAAAAAAATCCAACAAACATTTTGAAGAAATTAAAGGGTATCTTTAGTTTTAAGCTGCCCTTTTGTGCATCCAAAGAGCCTCTCACTCCTCCCACGTTGATCCATCTTCTGCTGTCGGTGGGACTTTTTTCTTTATTGTTAGGACATATGTGGTTCACTTGTTAAGAACATATGTCAATATATATTATGTAGTTGGCTAATCCTTTGACAAAACGCACTTTACTTGTAATTGGGTAGATCTAGGATGTGTTTAATACTTCAAGAAACCTTGTTTCAAGGTCAAGTGTTGAAGTCATCAAGTCTGTCCAAGAAAAACAAGCTGAAGTGCAAAATCATTAAATCTAGACACCTGCTCGATAGCTCCTCGACACCTGGCTATCTATCGAGCTCTTCAATTGATTGTTATCGCAATCTCGACACCTTCTCGATACTTGGTGGATCGATCGAGAAAGTTTTTGTCCCCTCGACACCTCCTCGATAGCTGTATCTGTTGAGATTCATTAAACCTCGACACCTTCTCGACACTTTCTCGACACCTGCTATCTGTCGAGGTTACGGGAATTCAGATTTCTGTTTTTGGGCCAGACTTTTGTATTTGTGTAGGGTTTCTTTTCTCACAACCCTAGACCTATATAAGGCTTATTTTAGAGGCCTTCACATAAGAGAATACAAGGAGAACATATGCAAAAGGTGACCGACGCCTTATTCTCTCTGAAAGAAGCTACTGCGTCTTTGCGCCTTAGGGTTTTGTAACCAAGTGCTTCTTGATCTTCATTCTTGATGAAGTGAAGAACTTTGCAGCCAACATTCTTCTTCCTTAAGTTGGTGAGTGAGTCACGTATTGGGATTCATGCAAAGGAGTTAGTCACGTACTGGGATCCGTGCAACAAAAAGGGTGGCGTTCATATATTGAAGAGTTCAGAGGTTCTGAAGTGGTAGAAGGTTTCTGCTGTGAGTTCATCTACGGGGATTGTAGAGTATAGGGACAAAGGTTTTGTACTAGATCTGAAACTTCTCTTTACTATAGTGGATTGCTTTTCGGGAAGGTTTCCCCCCAGGTTTTTTACTGTGAAACTGGTTGGTTTCATTGGTTTTCCTGGGTCATCATATCTTGTCTTATTTATTTTTTTCCGCTGCATGATTTTGACATGATATTGATGTTTGTTTGTTTTAACAAGTTTTATTCATAATAAATCTAATTAACAACTTGGGTTTAAAACTTATTAATACTATCAACCGGGGTCTAAATTTCCCAACATTTATTAATTTAAAAAATTTCAACATCCATGATCCGATTAAAAATTTTGATTAGAAAATTAGATAAAATAATAGGCTTTGTCAGCACACCAGATCCACACAAAGCTCAGCTGACAGGGTCCAAACTCTTGAGGGATTTCTTATCTACTCGATCCACAATTGATTTTCTGTTGCAAAGAGAGAGATATATATAATTTTTGGCCATTAATAAAGATAGATATTTTTTTCATAATTCTCTTAGTTTAATGAACAAGATAGCAATCCTTGGTTTAATTTTCATAGTTTAATGAACAAGTTGCCAATATACCAATCTTTCTTTGCAACACATGTTTGTTGGGTTTATGGAGTCAATCTATATGAACGAGTCCATTTGCCAATAGTCCAGTTGATTAATGCATCATCGAAGTTTGATTGAATTCATTCTTTAAAATAAATACCCAATTAAAACGATGGGTGCAAACTAAAAACCAAAGAATAACTTAATTAGTTTATTATTTCCTCCTACCTACTTGTATAAAATTAACATTGCAAAGACTTACAATGAACCAGCTTAATCAAAGCACGTGTCATAGAAAAATTGGCAAAACTGGCATCTGACTCTATGCGTATATATCTCTTCCATCACTCACGACTCAAAACTCAGAAGTGGAAAGTTTTGTTTACTAAAAATATGGATAAGCTAGCATTGGGTACCCATTGAAATGAACCAGCTTAATCAAAGCACGTGTCATAAAAAAATTGGCAAAACTGGCATCTGACTCTATGCGTATATATCTCTTCCATCACTCACGACTCAAAACTCTGAAGTGGAAAGTCTTGTTTACTAAAAATATGGATAAGCTAGCATTGGGTACCCATTGAAATTTCTAAAACTTTGCTGGGAGAAACACTCATGTTTATCCAGCCAAAACCTTCATGAATGGATATATAAATATATATATATATATATATATAGTTTAAACTTTAAAAAATTGTGTAGGGCATGAGATATATATCGACTCGTGAACAATGAGTTGTGCATGACCTATCTACCACTAAAGAATTATGCTCGTCTATTTTTTTTCTTTTTCTTTTTTCTTTTTTTCCTTCTCTTTTGAGACACAGCCAGTTTGATAAAACTTTGCACACCGACAAAGTTTTTACCCATTTGAATTCAAGTAATTACTATACTATTATTTCATGTAAAAAAAAAAAAAAAGAAAAAAAAAAGCTGCTATATTTTACATAATTATTCAATAATTTGTTAAAATTGGAATTACAAAAAAGTGTCAATGCCAAAGAAACAGTGAATTTGGTTTACTCAACTCATTTCGCTTTCGCTTGCTTCTTCTTTTTTTTCATTTTTAAATTTAGTTGGTAAATTGGCCGATTGAACACGCTTTTATTTTTTATTCTTTTATATCCATATGAGCTACCAATATATAAAAAGTGTTGATGCCAATGAAACAGTGAATTTGGTTTATTCAACTCTTTCCGCTTTCACTTGCTTTTTTTTTTTCTTTTTTTTTTTTTGTCATTTTCAAATTTGGTTTGGAAATTTGCCAATTGAACACGCTTTTCATTTTTAATTCTTTTATATACATATGAGCTACTCTAAAAAAATAAAATGTTAACACAATAAATTGATACAATATTTTCACAATTGTTCACGTGTTAATTCCTTATAAGCCAAAATAAAATAATAAAATATCATACTGGAACCAATAACAGGAAAAAGTAAAGGTATTGTAAAAAAAAAAAATGCGAAATCCATAACATTTTTCACAGCACTTTCATAAAAATGCATAAGAGATAAATTGTTATTGGTTCAAATTCAAATTTACAAATGAAATGACATTTTTGCACACCAATAATAACACGTAACAACACACTACTTATGATTTGCTGTGAAAATGTTGTAGACATAACATTTCTTTAGTGAAAATATTAAAACAATTTGTTGTCATCATAATATTTTTACAACTACTAAAGTATCAATTCTTTAGGAATAAAAATAAAATATAACAAAATTATGGTTGTACGAAAATGTTGTACCATTATGTTGTGTTTCTCGAAAAAGAGTCAATGCCAAAGAAACAGTGAATTTGGTTTACTGAACTCTTTTCGCTTTCACTTGCTTTTTTTCTTTCATTTTTAAATTTGGTTGGTAAATTGGCACATTGCAGACGCTTTTTATTTTTTCTTCTTTTATATACATATGAGCTACCTATATATAAAAAGTGTCAATGCCAAAGAAACAGTGAATTGGGTTTATTCAAGTCTATCCGCTTTCACTTGCTTTTTTCTTTTCTTTTTTTCATTTTCAAATTTGGTTGGTAAATTGGCCTATTGAACACGCTTTTTATTTTTTATTCCTTTATATACATATCAGCTACTCTAAAAAAACAAAATATTAACGCAATAAATTACTACAATATTTTCACAACTGTTGAGGTCTTAATTCCATAGAGGCCATCATAAAATAATAAAACACCATACTAGAACCAATCAAAGCAAAAAAATAAATTAACTGTAAAAAAGAAAGTGCGACATCCACAACATTTTTCACAACACGTTCATGACAAAGCATAGGAGGTAAATTGTTATTGGTTCAAATTCAAATTTACCAATGAAATTACGTTTTTGCACACCAATAACAACCCGTAACAGCATACTACATATGATTTACTGTAAAAATGTTGTAAACATAGCATTTCTCTAGTGAAAATATTAAAACAATTTGTTGTCGACATGATATTTTTACAACTACTAAAGTATCAATTCTTTACGAATAAAAATAAAGTATAACAAAATTATGGTACTACGAAAATGTTGTACCATTATGTTGTGTTTCAAGAAAAAGGGTCAATGCTAAAGAAATAATGAATTTGGTTAACTCAACCCTTTTCGCTTTCACTTGCTTTTTTTTTTTTTTCATTTTTAAATTTGGTTGGTAAATTGGGCTATTGAACACGCTTTTTATTTTTTATTCTTTCATATACATTTGAGCTACCTATATATAAAAAGTGTCAATGCCAAAGAAATAGCGAATTGGGTTTATTCAACTCTTTCCGGTTTCACTTGCTTTTCTTTTCTTTTCTTTTCATTTTCAAATTTGGTTGGTAAATTTGCCTATTGAACATGCTTTTTATTGTTTATTCTTTTATATACATATCAGCTATACTAAAAAAATAAAATATTAACACAATAAATTGCTACAATATTTTCACAATTGTTGAGATGTTAATTCCTTATATGCCAAAATAAAATAATAAAATATCATACTAGAACCAATCAAAGCAAAAAATAAAATTATTGTAAAAAAGAAAGTGTGACATCCATATCATTTTTCGCATCACATTTATAACAACACATAGGAGGTAAATTGTTATTAGTTCAAATTGAAGTTTACAAATGAAATTACTTTTTTGCTCACTAATAACAACCCATAACAACATACTACTTATAATTTGTTGTGAAAATGTTGTAGACATAGCATTTCTCTTGTGAAAATATTAAGACAACTTGTTGTCGTCATAATATTTTTACAACAACTAAAATATTAATTCTTTACGAATCAAAATAAAATATAACAAAATTATGGTATTCTGAAAATGTTGTACCATTATGTTGTTGTTAGGTTCTAAGGTCTTAGGAATTTATGTATTTAGAACTCTAATTTGTAATGTTGGCAAACCATGATCAAAACATTGTATTTAGTCTTGTTTAGGCTTGCTCAAAGTTGGTTTATTACTGTAAAGTTGGAATCGAGTGGCTGCAGAACTACTTGGGACTTTTGGCCTGGCTCGATCGATCGAAGAATAGACTCGATCGATCGAAAATCGCACAGGTTGATTATTCTGCAGAATTTCCAACTCAGCCCTACCTCATTAAACGTTTAGGGTTTTATGTTTTTACCCTAGGTATATAAACTAAACCCTAGCCACGTTTTTGAAGGTTGTCCATATTGCTTTGTTGCTCATACATTGCTGTTTTGTGTGAATCTCGTGTGAGATCTTTGAGGAGTCTTCCTTTACACAAAACTTAGGGTTTTCAAGGTAGAGATGATTTCAACATCTTGAAGATCATTACAGTTGCAACCATTGGAACTTAAAAGAAAAGCAAGCGGGGAGCTTGTAGCTGATTGAGGAATTCAAGAAAGAAGTAGTCCGTGGATTCGGAGCCTGCACGTGGTCGTGTCAGGAAGTTCTACTGGTGGGTAGCATTAGGAAGTCGAGCGGGGAGCTTGTAGTCCTTTTGTAAGAACTTCAATTCTTTCATAGTGAATTCTGTTATGCCTTGAGGATCGGTGGGTCAAATCCTCCCCAGGAATTTAACCGTGTGGTTTCCTGGGTGATCATATCTTGTGTTCATTTATTTTCCGCTGCATTATTATTCTTGATATGATTGTTTGATTGCTTTAACCTAGAATTGCATAATTTGACTAAGTAACAACTTGGCTAATTAATCTAGGCTACGCAATCTGGTTGTTTAAGGGGTCTAAATTTCCATCAGTTGTGTTTCTAGAAAAAGTGTCGATGCCAAAGAAACAGTGAATTTGGTTTACTCAACCCTTTTTGCTTTCACTTGCTTTTTTTTTTTTTTTCATTATTAAATTTGGTTAGAAAATTAGCCTATTGAACACGCTTTTTATTTTTTATTCTTTTCTATACATATGAGCTACCTATATATAAAAAGTGTCAACGCCAATGAAACAGTGAATTTGGTTTATTCAACTCTTTCCGCTTTCACTTGTTTTTTTTTTTCTTTTTCAAATTTGGTTGATAAATTGGCCTATTGAACACGCTTTTTATTTTTTATTCTTTTATATACATATGAGCTACTCTAAAAAAATAAAATGTTAACACAATAAATTGATACAATATTTTCACAATTGTTGAGGTGTTAATTCCTTAGAGGGCAAAATAAAATAATAAAGTATCATACTGGAACCAATCACAGAAAAAAATAAAGGTTTTGTAAAAAAAAAAATGCGAAATCCACAACATTTTTCACAACACTTTCTTAAAAATGCATAGGAGGTAAATTGTTATTGGTTCAAAATAAAATTTACCAATGAAATTATGTGTTTCCACACCAATAACAACCCGTAGACATATCATTTCTCTTGTGAAAATATTAAAACAATTTTTTGTTGTCATAATATTTTTACAACTACTAAAGTATCAATTCTTTACGAACAAAAATAAAATATAACAAAATTATTGTACTACAAAAATGTTGTACCATTATGTTGTGTTTCTAGAAAAAGTGTCAATGCCAAAGAAACAATGAATTTGGTTTACTGAACTCTTTTCGCTTTCACTTGCTTTTTTTCTTTCATTTTTAAATTTGGTTGGTTAATTGGCATATTGAACACACTTTTTATTTTTTATTCTTTTATATACATATGAGCTACTCTAAAAAAATAAAATATAAACGTAGTAAATTGCAACAATATTTTTACAATTGTTCAGGAGTTAATTCCTTACAGGCCTAAATAAAATAATAAAATATCATACTGGAACCAATCAGTGCAAAAAATAAAATTATTGTAAAAAAGAAAGTGCAACATCCATATCATTTTTCGCATCACTTTCATAACAAAGCATAGGAGGTAAATTGTTATTGGTTCAAATTTAAGTTTACAAATGAAATTACTTTTTTGCTCTCCAATAACAACCCGTAACAACATACTACTTAGATTTGTTGTGAAAATGTTATAGACATAGCGTTTCTCTTGTGAAAATATTAAGACAAGTTCTTGTCGTCATAATATTTTTACGACTACTAAACTATCAATTCCTTACGAATCAAAATAAAATATAACAAAATTATGGTATTCCGAAAATGTTGTACCATTATGTTATGTTTCTAGAAAAAGTGTCGATGCCAAAGAAATAGTGAATTTGGTTTACTCAACTCTTTTCACTTTCACTTGCTTTTTTTTTTTTTTTTTTTTTTTTTCATTTTTAAATTTGGTTCGAAAATTGGGCTATTGAATACGCTTTTTATTTTTTATTCTTTTATATACATATGAGCTACCTATATTTAAAAAGTGTCAATGCCAAAGAAATAGAGAATTGAGTTTATTCAACTCTTTCCGCTTTCAAATGCTTTTTTTTTTTTTTTTTTAATTTTCAAATTTGGTTGGTAAATTGGCATATTGAACACGCTTTTTATTTTTTAATCGTTTATATACATATGAGCTACTCTAAAAAAATAAAATATTAACATAGTAAATTGCTACAATATTTTTACAATTGTTGAGGTGTTAATTCCATATAGGCATAAATAAAATAATAAAATATCATATTGGAACCAATAAAATTATCGTAAAAAAGAAAGTGCGACATCCCTAACTTTTTTCACAACACATTCATTACAAAGCATAGGAGGTAATTTGCTATTGGTTCAAATTTAAGTTTACCAATGAAATTACTTTTTTGCTCACCAATAACAACCCGTAACAATATACTCCTTATGATTTGTTGTGAAAATTTTGTAGACATAGCATTTCTCTTATGAAAATATTAAGACAATTTGTTGTCGTCATAATGTTTTTACAACTACTAAAGTATCAATTCTTTACGAATCAAAATAAAATATAACAAAATTATGGTATTACGAAAATGTTGTACCATTATGTTGTGTTTCTAGAAAACGTGCCAGTGCTAAAGAAACGGTGAATTTGTTTTACTCAACTCTTTTTGCTTTCACTTGCTTTTTTTTTTTTTCTTTTCTTTTAATTTGGTTGGTAAATTGGCCTATTGAACACGCTTTTTATTTTTTATTCTTTTATATACATATGAGCTACCAATATATAAAAAGTGTCAATGCCAAAGAAATAGTGAATTTGGTTTATTCAACTCTTTCTGCTTTCACTTGCTTTTTTTTTTTTTTTTTTCATTTTCAAATTTGGTTGGTAAATTGGCCTATTGAACAAGCTTTTTATTTTTTATTCTTTTATATACATATGAGCTACTCTAAAAAAATAAAATATTAACACAATAAATTGCTACAATATTTTCACAATTGTTGAGGTGTTAATTCCTTATAGGCCAAAATAAAATAATAAAATATCATACTGGAACCAATCACAGCAAAAAATAAAGGTATTGTAAAAAAAGAAAGTGCGACATCCATAACATTTTTCACAACACTTTCATAACAAAGCATAGGAGGTAAATTGTTATTGGTTCTAATTTAAATTTACCAATGAAATTACTTTTTTGCTCACCAATAACAACCCGTAAGAACATACTACTTATGATTTGTTGTGAAAATGTTGTAGACATAGCATTTCTCTTGTGAAAATATTAGGACAATTTGTTGTCGTCATAATATTTTTACAACTACTAAAGTATCAATTCTTTACGAATCAAAATAAAATATAACAAAATTATGGTATTACGAAAATGTTGTACCATTATGTTGTGTTTCTAGAAAAAGTGTCAATGCCAAAGAAACAGTGAATTTGGTTTACTCAACTCTTTTCGCTTTCACTTGCTTTTTTTTTTCATTTTTAAATTTGGTTGGTAAATTGGCCTATTGAACACGCTTTTTATTTTTTATTCTTTTATATACATATGAGCTACCTATATATAAAAAGTGTCAATGCCAAAGAAACAGTGAATTTGGTTTATTCAACTCTTTCTGCTTTCACTTTCTTTTTTTTTCTTTTTTAAATTTGGTTGGTAAATTGGCCTATTGAACACGCTTTTTATTTTTTATTCTTTTATATACATATGAGCTACTCTAAAAAAAAAAAATATTAACACAATAAATTGCTACAATATTTTCACAATTGTTGAGGTGTTAATTCCTTATAAGCCAAAATAAAATAATAAAATATCATACTGGAACCAATCAATGCAAAAAATAAAATTATTTTAGAAAGGAAAGTGCGACATCGATAACATTTTTCATAACACATTCTTAACAAAGCATAGGAGGTAAATTGTTATTGGTTCTAATTTAAATTTTCCAATAAAATTACTTTTTTGCTCACCAATAACGACCCGTAACAACAAACTACTTATGATTTATTGTGAAATTGTTGTAGACATGGCTTATCTCTTGTGAAAATATTAAAACGATTTGTTGTTGTCGTAATATTTTTACAACTACTAAAGTACCAATTCTTTTCAAATCAAAATAAATTATAACAAAATTATGGTATTACGAAAATGTTGTACCATTATATTGTTTTTCAGGAAAAAGTGTCAATGCCAAAGAAACAGTGAATTTGGTGTACTCAACTCTTTTTGCTTTCCCTTGCTTTTTTTTTTTTTTTTTTTTTTCATTTTTAAATTTGGTTGGTAAATTGGCATATTGAACATGATTTTTATTTTTTGTTCTTTTATATACATATGAGCTACCTATATATGAAAAGTGTCAATGCCAAGGAAACAGTGGATTTGGTTTATTCAACTCTTTCCGCTTTCACTTGCTCTTTTTTTTTTCTTTTTCAAATTTTGTTGGTATATTGGCCTATTGAACACGCTTTTTATTTTTTGTTCTTTTATATACATGAGCTACTCTAAAAAAAAAAATATTGACACAATAAATTGTTACAATATTTTCACAATTGTTGTGAAGTTATTATTATTATTATTTTTTTGTTTCTAAAAAAAAAAAAACTTCACATAAAAAACCGAAACGTGGGTTTGAATCACTATAAATAATTAATATTTTAATTTTATTTGCAATTAATGTTAATATGTTAATATTTAAACCGAGGGAGAGAGAGTAGACATGGCAAAACGGGTGAGTCGGGTCAGGTTCGAACCGGGTCAATCGGGTTGCGAGTCGGGTCGGGTTGACCCATATTTTTCACATGACTTTTTTTTTAATAAAGAAAACAACATGTATTTGCCATTTGGAAAGTCATGCAACAAATTACTTGATGTAAAATTCATTACTTTGAATTCACCACTTATATCAAGAATGAACTCAGTTAAACTTATTAATACTTATTCAATAATTTCAAAATTATACAAATCCTAACATTGCTATCTAAAACAAAATAATACAATGATAAGTAAAACAAATACACAAGTTTTATTTTTACACAATGTCAACATCCCAAAATATAAAACAAAATTACAAATGACTTATTGGATAACTCATTTGACAAATAATAAAAACATATAAGAATTTTACAATCTTGATAATTAATTTTATAATCTATTATCAATTGTGGTTGGCACTTTATTTCAATTTGAGATACACATTAAAGTTTGATTGTATTCTTATTTATACATGGTCTCTTTTATGAATATCATATCATTATTAAGCAACACACACTCTAGGAAATATCATAATTTATTTTGAAAAGTCATTTATTTTGGACATAAATGGTTAAAAAATGGTCTAAGCATTCATAATTTATGCTAATTTGATACTTTGGCTTCACTATTTTCACACTCGTGAATGTTTCTCACACATGTCTACAATTTTAAATCTATGTTTTTAACTCTACTATAACCAGATTATCTTGACATGTACTTTGCTATTTGATATCTAAAAATCTTTACTCATTACAGAACGCTCAACCATTCATCTTTCAATTAATTTGCATGCAGTTATTTAAATGTCTCAATTGTTTCTTTAAACCTCACAACAAACAATTAAGCTAAGATTGTCTTAATTAATTTTTTTTTTACCAAAAAAAAAAATATTTTAAATGGTTGTCAGGTTAACCCGCAAAATACACGGGTCGGGTCACAGATCAACCCGTTTTTGCTTCAGGTTAAGCTTCTGATAGCTCACCATTAAGTGTTTCAATCTCACACTTTGCCTCCTTGTATCTGATCAGTAGGCTTTTGTAATCTTCCTCAGCTCTCTTCATTTTCTTCACAGCCGCCTTTGCCACCTTTGTATATTCACCTGATTTCTCAAGAAGTAAGGCGTAATTCTTTTGAAGACTGGATATATCTTCTTCTTCTTCATCCTCCGATTCTTCAACAATCCCAATGGACTCCAAATCAGAATGTTCACCAAGCTCCTTCACAAGTGAACCCAAATCATCCGAGGATTCCACATACGCAATGGTCATGAAAGCAGAGTAATTTCCTTCTCCGTCACAGCTATCTTCAGAGTCAGAATTTGATGAATCAGCATCACTCAAGGTAGTGGTATAGACCTTTCCTTTTGTCTTCAAATAATTGGGACATTCCTTTTTGAAGTGTCCATGTCCATTACACTCGAAACACACAATGTCCGAAGGAGATTGAGACTCCTTCCCTTCTTTCCTCGTAAACTCTTTCCTATCACCTCTTGAAGATGAAAATTTCCCTCTGTTAAATGGTTTCCCACTGTTCTTCACCTTCAGAAATTTTCGGAAGTTTTTCGCAAGATATGCTACTTCCTTTTCCACTCCATCTTCTTCGGAGGGATCATCCATTCTTTCGGTGATGGTTTTGAGAGCAAGTGATTTACTCGTCTTGTAGGAAGGCAGTCCCAGTTCATATGTTTGGAGAGACCCAATCAGCTCTTGAATTTTGATCTCATCCAAGTCTTTACTCTCTTCTATGGCTGTGACTTTTGCTTTAAAACTTTCAGGCAAGGACCTCAATATTTTTCTCACCACCTTAGTATCTTCAATCTTCTCCCCAAGATTGAGTTTAGCAATTACAATTTCATTGAGCTTCCCATAGAATGAATCAAACGGTTCATCATCGCCCATCTTGAGCTCTTCAAATTTGGTGGTAAGCATCTGAAGCTTTGTGTCCTTAACTTTCTTTGTACCCTCATAGGTGGTCTCCAAAATCTCCCAAGCTTCTTTGGCTACTGTCATATGAGAGATCCTGTGGAATTCATCAGGAGACACAGCACAAAAAATAGCATTTAAAGCTTTACTATTAGCATTGGCTGCTGCGAGAGCTGCCTTATCCCAATTGGACTTAGGAGCCTCCGGCTTAGTCCAACCTATCTCAACCGCATCCCAAACGGTATCTTCTATAGAGCATAAAAATGCTCTCATTCTGACTTTCCAGAAAGCATAATTGTTCCCATCAAAAAATGGTGGAACAGTGAACGATTGAGACCGGTCCATCTCAAAACGGGTCAAGGATCACACTCAGGTATTTAAACCACAACAAGTGTACCCGCTCTGATACCAATTGAAGGTTCAATATGGGTATGAAACACCCTTGAACGTTTAGACCCCAAATAATAAAATATCAATTCAAGCTTATAATCAAACAATTAATGTGCGGAACATGAACATAAGCCAATCACAGAATTGATAACTAATCTAAGCCAAATATAAACACATCCACAGCAGTAAATATAAGGCAAAGATAAAGGAAAGGAAGATGCAAACACACGGACAACACACGATGTGTTATCGAAGAGGAAACCGAAGTCCTCGGCGTAAAACCTCTTCGCCGCCCTCCAAGCGGTGATATAATCCACTAAAGAATATAGTTGGGATACATGAACAGCAATAGACCCTCCAAGCCTAATCTACCCAGGTACCTAAGCCCTCCAAGCTTCTTGCTCCAACGAGGTTACGCCGAACCTTTTTCTTCTTTAGCTTCCCGGATTCCGCTACTAGACCATAGCATCAACCAATGTATATTGGTTCCTGTTAGGTTCTAAAGATTTAGGATTTTATGTATTTAGAACTCTAATGTGTAATATTGGCAAACCATGATCAAAACAATATGTTTAGTCTTGTTTAGGCTTGCTCAAAGTTGATTAAATATTGTAAAGTTGGAATCGAGTGGCTGCAGATGTATTGGAGCATTTCGGCCAGGCTCGATCGATCGAAGGATAGACTCGATCGATCGAATCTCGGGCCAGATGCGTTTTCTGCAGAATTTCCAACTCAGCCCTAACTCATTAAACGTTTAGGGTTTTATGTTTTTGCCATAGGTATATAAGGCAAAACCCTAGCCACGTTTTTAGAGTTGCTCCTGTTGTATTGTTGCTCAAACATTGCTGTTTTGTGTAAATCTCTTGTGAGATCTAGAGGAGCTTTCCTTTACACAAAGCTTAGGGTTTTCAAGGTAGATATTATCTACATCTTGATGATCAACAAAGTTGCTACCATTGAAGCTTAAAGAATAACAAGCGTGGGTGCTTGTAGCTGATTGGAGAATCCAAGAAAAAAGGAGTCCGTGGATTCAGAGCTTGCACGGGGTCGTGTCAATAAGTTCTACTGGTAGGTAGCATTAGGAAGTCGAGCGGGGAGCTTGTAAGTCCTTTTGTATGAACTTCAATTCTTTCATAGTGGATTCAGGTTTGCCTTGAGGATCGGTGGGTCAAATCCTCCCCAGGTTTTTACCGGTGTGGTTTCCTGGGTGATCATATCATTGTGTTATTTATTATTCCGCTGCTTTATATTATTGATATGATTGTTTGATTGTTTTAACCTAGAATTGCTTAATTTGACTAAGTAACAACTTGGCTAATTAACTAGGCTACTCAATCTGGTTGGTTTAAGGGGTCTAAAACCGCTCAGTTCCTTCCTAACTGCTTCCCTTAGCACCAAATGAACCTTCTCACAGACGTGGGTGTGGTGAGAAAATGATTTGGTAAATGACCTCTCAAGGGTATGACAATGGAGAGGAAGAGAGTAGAGGAATTTGTAGAGACTCTAAGGTAAAGATTGGGAATGAGGCAATCTTGTATTTCTCTAGGGTTTCTCTCACAAAAATTCTCTCTGGAAGCTCTCTTAATATCGTGGGTATAAGGATCTATATATAGTGGTGTGTGTTTGGAATACGAAGAGACAGATTTTGCCAAATAGGGCTGGTTGGCGGCTTGGCCTTGCGGCTTGTCCAAGTCGCGAGTTCAAGTTGCGACGTAACGGCCTGGCCAGCCTAGGACTTTTGTCCTGTAGTGCGACAGCTGGCGCGACCCTTCAGCTTCCTGTATGCTTCTCACGTGCACAACATTTGGCGGCTTGCAAGCCGCGAGTCAGTCGCGAGTCCTAGCCGCGAGTCTCTGCTTCTTTGCACAAAGATGAGCTTTTCTTCACACTCTCTTCACACACTACCCTTACATGAATCCCACCTAAATACAGGGTTACTAAGTGCTTAAATTACAAGCAAATTAGCACGAAATAAAGCCAACAAGATGATTGATAAATTTCAACCTTACACAATATGTATAACAATTAAATTTTTAAAATTAATATCGTTTCATGTTTTTTTGTTATATTTAACATGAAAAGTTTTCATGTTTTTATTATAATCATGAATTTTTTTTCATTTATTAAGTTTTTTTATCTAGATTTTATTGTCATATATAATCTATACTGGATTTAAAATAAATCAAAATCAAAATCATTTGAATTTATTATAACATGATACAATAAATACTTTTTATTGGCAAAGTGCATTGAAGAATATATTAAAAATAATTTTCTTCATTCACTTGTTATGTATTTTCCTTAAATATACAACTAAATTTGAAGATAAATATATACAAAAATTAATTAAATCTTAATTAGATGAATTTTTATAACATTTTATATAATTATATTAAGATAATATAAGTATAATACTAAATTAAAATATAATAAAATAATTACTTAACATATTTAACCGTTCTTTTAGTCTTGAAACTTTCGTTCAAATTTGTAATATACCCATATAAACATTTTATTATGGATTTTTTTTTTTTCATTTTTGTTTGTTATTCTGTATTTTTACAAACAAAATTTTTATTATTACAATATTTCAATTTTGCTAAAAGGTATGGACCAAATAGACTAAATATAGACACATAACTTTATGACTTTGAGAATTCTGATATTAGATAGACCCACAAGTTGTGGATCGAGATGGATTTTTGCGTGATTCGCTTATGAGATATCAGATACACATTACACAGTCCTTGCTTCCATGAGATGAGATATCAAGCCATAGAAATTGGCTATCATTTATTTACTTTTAACTTTCTATAGGTTTACCGTGTAAAATACTTGTACAATATTTTCACAACAAATTCTATATAACAAATTATTACTAATGGCTAGAATAATAAAAGCAAATTATAACTAATAAAAGACTGTTGCTTGACATTTGTTGTGAAAATATAGTAGAAGCATTGTAAATGTATTATTATATGGTAGGAAACAGAAATCTGGTTGATATGTTCTTGTGTGTCACGTTGTGGCCAGCTGTTGGTCTGTCATGTCACCAAACTGCTGCACTAGGATATGCAAGAACTTGCTTACTAGGTTGCCAATATGTTTGTTATTTTTGGTATGTTAGATTTGTCCCACTATACCTTAATTTCAAAGCCAGTTAGGTTAGTGTGGGAATTGAGGATTTGGTTGTTAGGAAAGGTAATCACAATTATACAAATATTATTCAGAAAAAAAAATTAAACAAATATTATGCAACAGTAGCAATACTGTTGCAACTTGTTTATTTGGTTATCACTAAGGTCCGTGGCTTAATAGTAGGAAGCTCTTGTGATGCACCACTTTGTAAGTCTGAGTAGTGGTAAACTCTATTATTGCATGGGTAGCCTCCCACTATTCATGAGTAGAGTTTAAGTGTAATAAAAATAAAATTTTGTTTATTTGGTCATTCAGATTATTAATTTTTAGATTGTATTATGTTTTTGTAGTCTTTTTCTTTCTTTCTTGAGTAATGCAACAAATATAACAATTTTCACATCATTTTTTACAATAATTGAGATGATCAGTTTTTACTAGTTTTTATTTGAGCCCAATACTAATATCATTTTTTTTTCTTACCATTTACAACTTGCCACTTTTTGTCGTTATTAATACCTATTTATGGGTTCAAGTTTCATTCTTATATGACAAATGGTGCATGAAGAAATTGAATTATATGGATTTCACACAAATGATATATATATATATATATATATATATATATATATCATTTGAGTTCCTCCCACTTTTAGTCAAGGTTTTGAAACCCGGATCGGACCGTATGGTCCGACCGAAAAAACCGCGAACCTCTCTCAATCACGGTTCTTTTAAGCTTAAGAACCGTTCTATGCCAAAAAATCCGGAAACCGTTTGAACCGCGGTTCAACCGCACGGTTCTGAGACCCGTAATCAACCCGTTTCTCACGGTTCTCTTTGAATCTAAACCTCAAAAAAAAAAAAAAAAAAAAACACAGAAAAACAAAAGAAAAAGAAACACAACTACTGGGAGTATATCATATCTTCAGAAACTCTGCTACTGCCATCTCCAGAGAAACACAGCATGTCTTTATGCTTCTTCTTCTTCTCTCTTCAGAGCACATCACGCACCTCCCTCTCTTCAGAAACTCTTCTCTTGGGCGAAACAAGCTTTAAATTCTGGCTTTGTTCTCCGCTGGTAATGTGTGCGTGACAGGGTGAGAGTATGAGAGAAGAGAATGAGAAACAGAGAGCTAGAATTCCCCTAAAAATAATATTTGTCAAAAAAGTGGTCACTTCACAACTCAACACACTTGTTGAGACTTAACACTTAGACCAACCAGTAGTTGCCTCGTGACTCCCCCATTTTGTTTCTACCTTGGCACATTTTGGGGTTTGTTTGTTTAGTTGGAAACTTACTTTGCCATAATGTTTCTAATCTTGTAATTGGAAAATAGTTATTTATGTTTTTTTAGAATTTAATTATTTTTATTTGTATTATGAAAGGTATGTTATAAAAAATACTATCTATATTTGTTTTGGACTATTTAATTAATTTTTTTATTTTTTATTAATTTAATGTTTTTATATATATTTAAAATAACTATTAAATTAATTATGACGTCATCACGGTTCAACCTCGGTTCGACCTTAAAAACCTTGAACCTCTCTCTTTTACGGTTCAATGAACGGTCCGGGTCTGAAAACCATGCTTTTAGTAAAAGACCTCATTAAATGAGTTAGTTGGCCGACTCCTTAAATAGTAACATTTCCTTAATTCGAAACTTTTTTTCTTCTCCCAGCCGACTTTTGTGCATAATAATAATACAAATTCGGCTACATTTATGAAGATGTGTGTGCTATGCGCTGGAGAGGAAAGAAAAAGCTCGAGAAATAAAAGAGGGGCAAGGGTTGGGTCTACTGCACAAAAAATCTGTTAAGATGTGGGTAGGTAACAATAGTATATCATACTATGGTTGGGTTTGGATACCACTTTTTCTCACTCATGGTAGAGTTGCGTTTTATGTTTTTTTTTTTTTTTTTTTTTTTTTTGGCCGGCTTTTTTGACTTTGGGGGACAAAATTTACTGTGCGTGTACTGTGCGTGCACTGTTCACGCAATATTTAATATTAAAAGTGGGTCCCACAATACTATTCACACATTTAAAAATTATTTTACTACAGTGTTTTCAGCAACAATCAGTTTTTATCAACTTTCAGCAACAATAAGTGCTATCCAAACGGACTCTATATAAAGTCTTAGGGAGTGGAAAAGAGGATAGTGCAGTTTTTTTTTTGTTTTTTTTTTTTTGAAAAACTACAAAGAGAGCCATATTCGACCATAGAGAGCAAAAGTCAGTTTTTGTTTACTGAACTTGTATCTCTAATTTATTGTAAACTCTAATATGACATAAACTTGAGTACTGTAATTTCTATTTTATATAGTATGGATTTTTTTGGAGTTGTTCTGTAGTGTTTCTCTCTACACCAAAGAGTTTTCACTGTCAAATTCTACTATGCTTGCTATAATTTATTCCATTTATATTGATTTTTCAAACACAATCACAACGACCCATATCAATAGATGCAAAAAATGTTGTGTCTACTTGTTGGTTGTTGCAAATAATTGTTCTTGGATCATGTTAACAGGTGCCCTTAGGGCAATTGTTAATAAACCATATTAAGAAAGTTTTGACATCACTTTTATGAAAAATATAAAAAACTGTTAACAAAATTAATTACTTTACCATTTTCCTATAAAAAATTTCTAAAAATGGTTCCTAAAACATTTTCCATTGTTGTTACAGGTGCTAGCTAGCTATCTTTCTCTTTCTAAAAGAAAATGTGGAAATTAAGGATTTGCGAAGGTGGAGGGCCAAGTTTAATGAGCGTGAACAATTATGGGGGAAGAGAGTATTGGGAGTTTGATCCGAACGCAGGAACATTTGAGGATAAAGCTGAAGTTGAAAGGTTTCGTGAAGAGTTTCGAAGAAGCCGGTTTAAAACCAAACAAAGTGCAGATCTTCTCATGCAAATGGAGGTGCGATTTAGCCACTGTATCTCACATTTTTCTTCTCATTTGTCTTCAGCTCTCTTTCTTGAACTCTAGTAGCAACTCTCTTTCTTGAACTCTAGTAGCAATAAGGTATATTCCACTCAAAAAATAAATAAATAAATAAGAAGAAAGAAAGAAAAAGAAAAAGTAACAAAGCATATCTTTATGAAGACCTTTGAAATGGGTTTTTACCCTCTTGTTTCACTGTAAAATGTTTTACGGAAAACATTTTTAATATTTTATCATGCCTATTTTATTATAAAATTTGGTCAAATTTGAAAATGTTTTCCGTTAATTATAAAAATCTTTTTAAAAATGTTTTATCTTTTAAGAACTTGGTATAATATTTTAAAAAGACAAACAGTCGCTTCTCTTGCTAATTGGTGGCTGGGAAGCTAGTAGAGGCGATCTGATTGCTGGATTCGCCTGTCTTGCTGTTGAGATGTTATAAATGTTGAGAGATGTTAAATTTATAGGACGTTTTTTCAGTTGTCACTGTCCCTAACAATGGTGCATCCCTACACACTTTATCTCCACCTTTTTATTCCTAAAGGAATGTGTGATAACTTCCTAGAGGAGTTTTGCTTGGAGAAGCAATGCAATTCTTCAAGAAGATGTATGATGCATCCTATTACAATATAAAGAGTGCAGGACCCTCATTTGCACCTCACTCAAATTCTCTTCTACATAACTAGATTTTCTGCATGTGATTATCACTCTCATGGGATTCCAATGTGTTAGGATTTAAATCCCTGTAAACTAGATTGTTTAACCTAATTAATTAACTAAATGAATACTTAGGTTTATTATTCAGATCTAAGTTAAAACAATAAAGTCATATCATGTAAAGCAGTAGAAAATATAAAGAACACAATGATATGATAACTCAAGAAAATCAAACCAGTTAAAAACCTGGGGAGGATTTAACTTAGTTATCCTCAAGGTAAAAAGCAAATCCACTATAGAGAATCGAAGTTTACAATAAGGCTTAGACTACTAACATCCTATTACTACCACATGTAGAACTTACTGACACGACCATGTGCAAGCTCCGAATCTACGGACTCCTTCTCTATTAGGCATTTGCAATACAAGCACCCACACTTGTGATTAAAAAACACAAACTCTCCTGTTTGTAACTCCAAGACCACCCTTGAAGGTTTAGATCATCAGCACCTTTGATGACTATAGAAGGCAGCAACTTTTACAACACCAGATTTTGAGATTCTTCAAGGAATAACACTGGTAAAAGACATGAGAGAGCTTTTTGGGTACAAAACCCTAGATACAAAAGAGGCACACTCTTCTCTCTCTGAAAAACCTTATTAAAAACGTGCTTAGAGTTTTCTTTATATACTAGGAGAAGTAGATTTGAAACCTTAATCCTTTTTGGACTTGAATTGCTGTTGGGCCGAACTTAAAATTATGTAGATATGTGTTTCGATCGGTCAAGTTAGTCTTTCGATTGATCAAACCAGACAAATTCTGAAATCTTCTTTCTGCAGCTTACTTGTTCTTGAATCTTGACTTGAATCATCTTGAGCATTGTCTAATAATGCCTATAGACTTTAAGATCTATATCTAGACAAATTTGTGTTCACGATTTGCCAATTGTTTTAAACTTTTAGAACTTAACACAATGCTTTGTGACCAACAATTTTATTCAATATTTCAACTCTATAATTATGAATTTATTGGTTTCAGTTAAGAAAGGAGAATCCCAGGATTCAAATTCCACCAGCTGTGAAGGTGAAAGACATGATAGATGTGACAGAAGAGACAGTGACTATAACATTGAGGAGAGGTCTTGGTTTCTTGTTGTAAAGTTGTGATTTACAACTATGTGTTTTGTTGGCTTTTATTCCGTGCCAAATTTGATTGTAATTACTTTCAATTATTTATACCCTGTATTTGTTGTGGGAATTGTTGTAAGGGGTGTGTGATAGAGAGTGTGTGAAGACTCAAGCAAAGTGGAAGCTGATGGAATCTCGCGGGTATGTCGCGACTAAGCTTCCCGCGAAGTGAAGCATGTGCCTTGCACATGCTGGAATGCGAAGAGTCAGGACAGATGGAGACAGCTGTCTCTCGCGAGTATCTCGCGGGTAAGGCCTTCCCGCGAGACACCCGCGAGACATGCTGTTCTGCCAGCCTGTACTGACTGACTCACACATTCTGCACCTATCCTATATAAACCCCCATTACCCACAAATGTTGAGAAATGCTTCAGAGAGAAAACCCTAGCCAAACACATTTGCAATTAGAGATTGTCATCCCCACCTTTCTCTATACACTTGCTTGTGGTATCTCCTCAACCCTTCCCTCTCGATTTCCACACCATTGAGAGGTTGATAGCCCAAACACTTACCACACCATTTGAGAGTGTTGAGTGACGTTTTGGTGCTGCTGGGAAGCATTGGAAGAAGCCAAGGATGGCAGATGCAACATGGAGCTTGTTGCGGGATCCGGAGAACTAGACAAGACACGGTTCCGAGAAGCCTTGTTGGAGTAGGAGCTTGGAGGGCTTAGGTGCATCGGGTAGATTAGGCTTGGAGGGTCTTTTGCTCACTCATGTATCCCAACTGATTGTCTAGTGGATCGATTTCCGCTTGGAGGGCGGCGGAGAGGTTTTTCGCCGAGTTCTTCGGTTTCCTCTTCGAAAACACGTCTTGGTGTTTTCTGTGTTTGCATCTTTCTTCCCTACTCTTTTATATTCCATTATACTGCTGTGTTGCTTAGTTTATGGATTAGAGTAGCTTATTGTTTATACGCTTGTGTTTACACGTTTCCGCACTTAGTATTAAGTTTGTGTAAAATCAACCAAGCCGTAATTTTAATTGGGGGTCTAAACAGCTCTTGTGTTTTTCAACACTTTTTAGAGCTTTCAATTGGTATCAGAGCGGGTACACTTGCTTGGTTTAAACACCTTAGTGTGATCCTTGACCCTATTTGAGATGGACCGGTCTCAATCGCTCAATGTTCCACCATTTTTTGATGGGAACAATTACGCATTCTGGAAAGTCAGAATGAGAGCATTTCTATGCTCTATAGAAGATACCGTTTGGGATGCGGTAGAGCTCGGCTGGACTAAGCCGGAAGCTCCTAAGGCTAATTGGGATAAGGCGGCTCTTGCAGCAGCCAATGCTAATAGTAAAGCTTTAAATGATATATTTTGTGCTGTGTCTCCTGATGAATTCCACAGGATTTCTCACATGACGGTAGCCAAAGAAGCTTGGGAGATTTTGGAGACCACTTATGAGGGTACAAAGAAAGTTAAGGACACAAAGCTTCAGATGCTTACCACCAAATTTGAAGAGCTCAAGATGGGTGATGATGAACCGTTTGATTCATTCTATGGGAAGCTCAATGAAATTGTGATTGCGAAACTCAATCTTGGGGAGAAGATTGAAGATGCTAAGGTGGTGAGAAAAGTGTTGAGGTCCTTGCCTGAAAGTTTTAGAGCAAAAGTTACAGCCATAGAGGAAAGCAAGGATTTGGATGAGATTAAAATTCAAGAATTAGTTGGGTCTCTCCAAACATATCAAATGGGACTGCCTTCCCATAAGATGAGTAAATCACTTGCTCTTAAAACCATCACCGAAAGGATGGGTGATTCCTCCGAAGAAGATGGGGTGGAGAAGGAAGTAGCATTTCTTGCGAAAAACTTCCGAAAATTTCTGAAGATGAAGAACAGTGGGAAATCATTCAACAAAGGAAAATTTCCATCCTCCAGAGGTGATAGGAAAGAGTTTCCAAGAAAAGAAGGGAGGGAGTTCCAACCTTCTTCAGAAATTATTTGCTATGAGTGTAATGGCCATGGACATCTAAAGAAGGAGTGTCCAAATTTTCTAAGGGGAAAAGGCAAAGCTTATGCCACAACACTCAGTGATTCAGAATCCTCTGATTCTGACTCGGAAGAGAGCTGTGACGGAGAGGGAAACTACTCCGCTTTTATGACCATTGCTCATGTGGAGTCATCGGATGATTTGGGTACTCTTGTGAAGGAGCTTGGTGAGCATTCAGATTCAGAGTCTATTGGGAATGTGGATGAATCAGATGCTGAAGAAGAAGAAGAGAATACAGCTAATCTTCAAGAAAATTATTCTTTACTTCTTGAGAAGTCTGGAGAGTATACCAGAATAGCCAAGGCAGCTGTGAGGAAAATGAAGAAGGCTGAGGAAGATTACAGAAGTCTCATGGTCAGATATAAAGAGGCTAAGTGCGAAATTGAGACATTAAATGGCGAGTTGTCTGAAGCCTATACGAAGGTGAGGTTTCTTGAGCAAGAGGTAGTACAAGCTCATGCCAAGATAAAGAGAGTCTCCTCCCAGAAGTTAGATGATGTTATCTCATCTCAAAAACCTTCTTCAGACAAGTCCGGGTTGGGATACACCGGAGGAAGCAGTTCATCAACCAAAGCTACCAAAGAAGTGAAGTTTGTGAAGGCCGCAGTGCCTATTGTAGAAGAAACCATCCCTGAGAATGTGAAGGTTGAGAAGAAGAATGTGAGTGAGCAACGAATGGTGAATAAGCCCCGAAATCACTCCATGGGTAGACATGAAACCAGAGGAAGGTCTCTCCCAAGATCACAACGGAATCCTAGAACGGACTATGTGTGTCATTACTGCGGAATGCAAGGACATACCAGGCCCAACTGTCAAAAGCTGAGATCAGACAACAATTCAAGCGCACCTCGGTCACGAGGAAGGAGAAATGACATGAGGTCTTGGGGTGGTGAACAACCGAGAAGTCAGAATCGTGATCCTGGCATGATGGACGTGATGAAAATGATTGGTGCCTTCACCACCTGCCTGGAGAGTTTCACCAGAAGGTTTGATAGTCCAAATTCTCGTACCCAATCCGTTAAGGATATCACCCCAAACGCACGTGACGTGTGGGTGAAAAGGGGTGCTCATGCATAAGCATTATAACATGTCCACGCATATATTCTTTCAATATTTTGGGACATTTGCTGTTGCATTTTCTTCTTGCATTGCTCTATTTTTATTTTTTTATTGTGTCCGGTTGTTTTGTACCGGTTGTCTTTGTTAATTTTCTTTTGTTGTTCTGTTTTGGGTGTGTTCAAAAATTTCAAAATCACATAAAAAATAGAAAATCCAAAA
The DNA here is from genome assembly GCA_019022515.1 of Quercus aquifolioides. Taxonomy (NCBI): domain Eukaryota; kingdom Viridiplantae; phylum Streptophyta; class Magnoliopsida; order Fagales; family Fagaceae; genus Quercus; species Quercus aquifolioides. Next base: position 31,224 of record JAFHAW010000111.1, read on the forward strand.
AGTTTGATCACTTTGTTGAGTTTTGTCTCAAAGCATGTTTTGCCCTGTACCTTTGTACTTATGGCTTTGTGCATTTCACGAGCTTAGCTTGTCTCTCATGCACTCATATCATTGTGGAAGAAATTCTGAAATCTATGTGACTGTTGTAAATAGATCTTCAACCTTGTCATGAATAATTAGTGAATGGTTTTGTTGATCTTAAGACATGCATAGACTCATGCCTATATATCTTCCCATTTTTATTTTTTTTTGCTTAAAAGAGCTCTCTAATTGTAAATCTCCAAATGAAAAGAGATATAGAGCTGCAAAAGCCTGTCGCACAAACTAGTATTCGACTAGGAAAAAGGGAAAGCGACCAAAATAAAATGTATGATGCCCAACAAGCCAAAGGCTAACTCATAAATTGAAATATCAAAAATTTCAGGCATCTTTCTCTAAATGAGATTCTCTTTGCTCAAAAGTTGTAAATGATATGTTAAAAAATGGAGCCAAATGAAAAGCTTCAATGAATTATTGTCAAGTACATGTGGGAGGTCATATATGCATGTTTCTATAATTGAGATAGATCACATAATCTAGTGCTAGTTGTGTATGCCTTGATTGAATTGATCATTGAAGCTTCACATTGGACTAAGGACTATCTCATTTTTGATATTCACACACAACACACAAGTATATGTTCAATGAATGCCTTATTCATTTGTGTGATTGTACTTGATTAAATGTGTTTTCACATGCTCAATCTCTGTTGATCAAACCCAAAAAGATTTTTTGAATGTTTTATTTGTTTTTGAAAGAGATTTTATACTTTCTTGTCTTTTGTTTTTTCATTAAAAAATCATGTTTTTGTGTGTCTTCAAAAACTGGTTCAGGGATTGTTTCGCGAGAAGCTCGCGACTTAGAGCTTCCCGCGAAAAGGAGTTGACGAAATTTTTTTCTTTTATCTTGTCACACAGGAACTTTCGCGACTGTGTCGCGACTGTATCGCGACCAAAAGCTACTCGCGAAATACTGTTTGGCTAAAATTGGATTTTTCCAATTTCAGACAGAAGTTACCGCGACTGTCTCGCGACTGTTTCGCGACCTAATGCTTCTCGCGAAATTTTTTTTTCTTCAGTGGCTCCTCTCGCGACTGTTTCGCGACTGTCTCGCCACTCTCTAACCCGCGAAAAACGCGTGTTTTCAGTTTTTATATAGCTGATGTGACAGTTTTTCAAAACTATCCAACTTCCCTCGCTCAACCTCTCTCAAAGCTTTTCAACCCAAAATCACTATTCCATTCATTTTCCTTCAATCCAAGCACGTTTTCTGCATTTTTCTTCATCAAGGTATGGTTCTCAACCATTTCCCTTCATGTTTTACTTAGATTATGCAGAATTTTTGTTAGGGTTTTGATAATTGGGGATTTTCGAAACTTTGGGTTGGTTTTCAAAATTGGGTGATTTTTTTCGTTTTTTTTTTATTGGGTTGTATTCCTTTTGTTGTTTCTGCACTTGTGTTGGCCCCTTGTGGCATTCTATCATGTATTGAGGGTAGTTTTTCACATGTTCATGCATTATTCATGTAGTTTTTGATTTTGTGCACACTAAGTGTTTGTCAAAATGTCCGAGTGACATTTTTGTGCTATTTTGAAATCAAGTGATTTCAATCAATAGACACTCACTTGTTTGATCTTATTTCACTTGATTTGGTCTTTGATTTTGTGTTTCTATCACTTTGTTCATGTTGCACATTTTTGACACACAACCAAGCACACTTAGACACCCTCATGCATCTCTTGCCGCACACACTCATCAGCACATGCTTACAGACACACACTCTTGCACTATTTTGTTTGTTGCATTGTAGTTGTTCCTTTTAAGTTGGAGTATCTTATCATGATGCTTGGTGTTTATCATGCTCTGTTTTTCCGTGAGTCTTTGTATGATTTGGCACTAACATGAATCTAATGACGTTTGTCTTCTGGTTGTGTTTGTGCATTGTTGTTTCCATTTTTGCTTTGTGCAATTGTGCAGATGTCTCCCACCAAGCATGCAGCTAGGAAGAAATCGACTTCAAAGAGAGCCCGAACTGATTCAGATCATTTCCGGTCTATGGATGCTGATATGAAGTACAATGACTGCTACAAGACCAAGACGATCATCATGGAACGGGTAGTCCAGTTAGAGACTCTTGAGGACACTTTCATCCCTGAAGTGTTCAAAGATAGAACTTGGACCAAGCTGCTGAACCCAACTGGAGTGGTCTATGCAGAGATCATCAAGGAGTTCTTCTCTAATGCCATTGTCAACGGAGATATTATTGAGGGCTGGGTGAGACACAAGGAGTTTCAGATTACTAGGGACAGCATCCAAGATTATTTGGAGACTCGTCCTCCATCTCAGCAAATCACAGTTGCTTATGAGGATAGATTGGGTAAGATTGATGAGATGATCAAAATCCTTGGTGGTGTATCGAAGAAATCATCCATGGACACTCTTAAGTTCTCTCCAGAAATGAGAACATTGAGCTATGTGATGATTCACAATCTATATCCAGTCACCAATCTCACAACTCTATCTGCTCCAAGAACAAGATTTCTGTATGATCTCTTCACACATAAGGAAATTGACATTTGTGGCCACATCATGCATGTCTTGAAGAAGAGCATCACAAAGCAGAATACACGGACTGTGATGCCATTCCCCTCCTTGATCATGGGTTTGATTGCCAAGACAAAGCTCAAGATACCCAGTGGTCTCACTGTTGTTCCGAGGGATTATCCCATTGGTGGTCATACTTTGACTAGGAGCACTGCACACATTCGAGGATCCAAGACTGGTGTGCATACCATACCACCACCTCGACAAGTTCAGCAGGAGGAAGCTGAAGATACAGAGGAAGAGATTGACAGGTTCACATCGGCTCCAGAGCCCTCTGCACAGCCATCATCTTCTGCTCCACCATCAGGCTTAAGCAAACTTGATCAGTTGCTTGCTAAAATGGACCAGATGTCGACCGTGCTTGACTCTCATGTGCAGCACACAGCAGATCAGTTCGCATATCTTCAGGGGCAGATCACCGCATTAGCATCACAAGTTCAGGATTTGTCTCCCACTCATGGCTCTGACTCGGAGTCCGAGATGTTCTAGTCCTTTGGCCATTCCGGTCAAAAAGGGGGAGAAATTTCTGAGGGGGAGCTGGAGAAGAGCTTGCACAGTGTTAGGGGGAGCATAGCCTAGATACACAGTAGCATTGGTTATTGGGTTAAAAGACGGTGTTTTTATTCAGTATTTTTAGTGTTTATATCTGTTTTACTGCCTTTGGTTTAAAGCTTTGATACTACACTTTATTTATGTATTATTTCAGAAGTTTTCTTTTGTGTTAGTCTCTTTGCTTTGTAGCATACTTTGCATGTACCCATGTTGCTTTTGTAAGCTTTAAGGGTTGTTTTGTTTCATTGCATATTTTTGTAGGCTTTTATGGTTTGTGCCATGTATTTGCAATGCTTTGCTTATGCAGCCTTTATGCTTGTGCTATTGAAGTCTAATGTCATACATTTACTTCAGTACATCACTCTTGTGCCCTAGTAGGATTGTTCCTAGATGCATATACGTTCTATGCATTGGTTGAGTGATGAACACTCTTGTGCCCTAGTAGGATTGTTCCTAGATGCATATACGTTCTATGCATTGGTTGAGTGATGAACACTCTTGTGCCCATGTAGGATTGTTCCTAGATGCAAATACTTTGAGTATTTTGCATTGGTTGAGTGTTGGATTTGCAAATGGTACTCTTCATATGAGCTTATCATCTTGCATATCCGGATGTTCATTCCTTGTGTGAATGAGCATAGTAATTGCTTGTGTATAGTGATTACTTGTTTGATCTTGCCATGATCTAGTGTTTTCTATTTCATCTTGCTTGATCATGCTATTGTTGCTCCATATGCTTTTCAAGTTTTCTGCATACAATGATAATATTTTGTTGTTGTGTTTCAGGAGTTACTTGTTCATATGTTTCAAGAGCTTATCAGAATCTAGAATTAAGTGTGAGTGAGTTTTGCCTGTGTTCCCAAACTCACGGTTAAGTCTAGAGTCTGTTTTAGGGTTTTGTCACGGAATAGCCAAAGGGGGAGATTGTAAAGTTGTGATTTACAACTATGTGTTTTGTTGGCTTTTATTCCGTGCCAAATTTGATTGTAATTACTTTCAATTATTTATACCCTGTATTTGTTGTGGGAATTGTTGTAAGGGGTGTGTGATAGAGAGTGTGTGAAGACTCAAGCAAAGTGGAAGCTGATGAAATCTCGTGGGTATGTCGCGACTAAGCTTCCCGCGAAGTGAAGCATGTGCCTTGCACATGCTGGAATGCGAAGAGTCAGGACAGATGGAGACAGCTGTCTCTCGCGAGTATCTCGCGGGTAAGGCCTTCCCGCGAGACACCCGCGAGACATGCTGTTCTGCCAGCCTGTACTGACTGACTCACACATTCTGCACCTATCCTATATAAACCCCCATTACCCACAAATGTTGAGAAATGCTTCAGAGAGAAAACCCTAGCCAAACACATTTGCAATTAGATATTGTCATCCCCACCTTTCTCTATACACTTGCTTGTGGTATCTCCTCAACCCTTCCCTCTCGATTTCCACACCATTGAGAGGTTGATAGCCCAAACACTTACCACACCATTTGAGAGTGTTGAGTGACGTTTTGGTGCTGCTGGGAAGCATTGGAAGAAGCCAAGGATGGCAGATGCAACATGGAGCTTGTTGCGGGATCCGGAGAACTAGACAAGACACGGTTCCGAGAAGCCTTGTTGGAGTAGGAGCTTGGAGGGCTTAGGTGCATCGGGTAGATTAGGCTTGGAGGGTCTTTTGCTCACTCATGTATCCCAACTGATTGTCTAGTGGATCGATTTCCGCTTGGAGGGCGGCGGAGAGGTTTTTCGCCGAGTTCTTCGGTTTCCTCTTCGAAAACACGTCTTGGTGTTTTCTGTGTTTGCATCTTTCTTCCCTACTCTTTTATATTCCATTATACTGCTGTGTTGCTTAGTTTATGGATTAGAGTAGCTTATTGTTTATACGCTTGTGTTTACACGTTTCCGCACTTAGTATTAAGTTTGTGTAAAATCAACCAAGCCGTAATTTTAATTGGGGGTCTAAACAGCTCTTGTGTTTTTCAACACTTTTTAGAGCTTTCACTTGTCCTCCATTCAGACCCATGACGGCCACTGGGCTGGTGATATCGGTGGCATGATGTTTACAATGCCCCACTTTGTTAGTTTTGCACTCCTCCCTTATTTTTTTAGTTATCTCTATCTATTCTCTTTTTTCTAGTACATTTGAAGACTTATTGGAAGCCTAAAACAATGGTTAAATATTTGAAGAAAAAATAAGTTTGTAAAATATTTCGAGATGCAGGTTATAGTTCTTTACATCACTGGATCTCTTCATTCTGTTTTATCTTCAGAACACCAAAAGGAAATTAAGCGCCACACATACAATCACCAGGTAATGTAGATGATGTGAAATATTAGGTCATTGGCATTGTGAAGGTTGTTTACTTAAATTGTTAGGCCAACTCATAAATTGTTGAACGAATTCAGCCATGGGTAACAGTGTTGCTTTTGCTGTAGATTGAATAAATCATTATCATGCAGAGTATATCAAAGTATACATGTTAATAAATCATCTATGCTCACTGACACAACTTAATCTTCTTAAACAAAATGGAATACCTATTGCAGAATACAGATGGAGGATGGGGTTTACACATAGAAGGACAAAGCACCATGTTTGGTTCGGTTCTTAACTATGTTACCTTAAGGTTGCTTGGGGAAGAACTTGAGGAAATGGCTGTGGCCAGAGGCCAAAAATGGATTCTTGACCATGGTGGTGCAACTGTTATACCATCTTGGGGAAAGTTTATTCTTTCGGTATCAATGCTTCAACCAATTTTATTTATTTATCTTTTTTAATATAGTTTTTGACAATGTTATAAAATGAGGATGTCTTAATGTAAAAATTATTAGGTACTTCGAGAGTATGATGACGTAGTTCTCCCTCTTCTCATATTTGGTTAACCTTACAATGAATTTAATTAGTAAGACTCGCAATGAATGCGAGAGGATAGAACACAACGTTACCATATATTTGTTTGATTAGACCCATGAACACTCAAATTGTTTAACCTAATTAATTAACCAAGTTAACAATTAGGTTTATTATTTAGATCTAGGTTAAACTGCAATAAATCATATCATGTAGTGCGAAAAAATAAAAAAGACAACAACATAATTGCCTAGGAAAACCAATGAAACTGTCCAGTTTCAAGGTAAAAAACCTAGGAAGGATTTGACCTAAACAATCCACAAGGCAAAAGATTCACTATGATAGAATGAAAGTTTTTACAATTAACTTAACCCTAAATCTACTGCTACCTCTTGTAGTACTTACTCACACGACCACGTGCAGCTCTGAATCCGCGAACTCTTCTATCTTGAATCTGTTGCACACAAACACCCATGTTTGTGACTTTGAGATCCCACTCGAAGGTTTCAGATTACTATCAGTTGTTGATCTTATAGCAGCAACTTGTATAACATCGGATCTTGAGTGCAACAGAAAGTAAGTTAACACGGCAATTTGTTGACTAATGGGGAAAATCTCTCACAAGGCAAAACTCCCATCAGGTGATTTTCAAGTTAATTACCACTCCCAAGAATCACTAATCAAAATCAAGAGATTAAAAGTATAAGGAATCTTATCCTAAACCTGGTCTATCTCAAAGTACCTGCCTATAGTAGTTACCTTACGCCAATCCCCAATTGGTCTTGATTTTGTAGAGTCTTCTTCCCTTTGCACGGATCCTAGTACATGACTAACTCATTTGCATGAATCTCCAAGACATGACTAACTCCCAATAACTTGAAGCTTGTTGTTGGATTCAAAGTTCTTCAATACATTGTAAGAGAAGGAAGCACTTAGTCACAAAACCTTAAGGTGCATAAAAACGCAATAACTTCTCAACAAGTGTATAGATTCTCTATGTGAGTCTTTGTATGTGATGACGGCTATAAAATAATCCTTTTATATCATCTAGTAGTTTAGTGAATGAAACCCTAGATTGCCAAGTCATCATGGATCAAAAATTAGATCTGGAATTTTTGGATTTGCGAAGCTCGATAGATCGAGTAGTATCAAGAAGTATCGAGATTCATTAACTATTGATAGCAACTTGTATTGAGCTTGTGTTGAGCTTGTGTTGAGGTTCACAATTTTCAGCTTTTCACACTTATTTCTTTGTGCAGTCTTCATGTTATTAATAATACCACTTGTCTCGTTTATAAAATATACCTTATGATATTCTAGAATTCACTTAAAACTACCCAAATACAAGTAAATTAAGTGCATTTTGTAAAAAAATATGCCAACTATTGAAAAGTATGACCCTAACATCCTCCAATAACACTCATAACTTGTTACTAGCTTATGTAAAAGATCGATTATTGGATTAATTTATGTGGTGGATTAGTTTTCTGAACTACTACTTTTATTTTTCTCTTTTTATAATCTTAGTTCAGACAAATAAGACTAGTAAAATTTGCTTTAAGGAAAACCTAAAGCAGTGGTAACCATATGTAATTTGTGAAATCGGGATAGTCCTTTTATTTTTGGGCTAATGAGAGTGTCCTGAGCTCTTCAAGAGCTTGGCTATTTCTCTAGGTCTGTGTAGTTCAATCTCTTACCCCGCACACACCATACTAGATAATTACAAGAAGGAATCTCTTAGGGTGGTTGAATCGCATGATAGATGCTTGGATTTCAAAATCTCTAGGATCTCATGAGGTCTTAAGAGTTAAGACAAATCAGGCCAACTCCCTCAATCCCGAATTTTTAACCCTATTTAGAAAACCAAACTTTTTAAGAAAACATCATTTAAAGATAGAATTTTACAAAATTAGTTATGATTAAAAAGAGTTATAAAATATTACTATCATTTAAATAAATTGAATACAGTTATAAAAATTTTGAAATATGAAGTTACCCGGTTGGTATGAATCTCTTTTGGAGTTTAATTTTTATTTTTACAAACTAAGTGACATGATTAAAATTTAGAAAGACTCCTACAGCAAATGGATGTTTCACAATTAGTCTTGGAATATCCTTTTCAATAAACAAACTAAAATCCAACTAAAAGAATATACTCCCAAATCCTAGTATAATACAAACTTGTAAAATGACTATTAGTTTTTTTTTTTTTTTAATTTATTTTTTTAAATGCTCTCAGAATAAAGTAGGGGCATAGTAGAAAAGTTAGTAAATTAGTAACTTTTAATTTTAGAAACAAGACAGCTTTTTAGGACAACCTAAAATGGAATACATGAACTACAATTTGGGACGAAAGGAGTATATAATAGATCATCAATAAATATAATGTCTTATTGTTGGGAAAAAAAAAAAAAAAACTATCAAACTCCATACAATAATGCCTGTAGAATTGACAAGCATTACGTCACAAAATAAGGGATGGATATGCCCTAAATTAATGATGGCTTATTAAAAATAATCCACTACATATAGTTTTTTTTTTTTTTTTTTTTTTTTTTTTTTTTTTTTTGAGAACAAAGTTGTAAGTTTTATTAAGAAACAGTAGCCAAATTAGCTTGAATTACAGCTAGAAGGTGCAATTGAACATCCTCCATCCACACCTATATACTTGTGACATATAAAACATAAATAGCAAGGTTGTGAGTTACAGAATTTTCATCACGGCGTACACGAGAGAAACAAATACTCTGGAAAGACTCTGCATAAATTTTAACATCCTGAACCAAATGACTGAAAGAAGCTAGCAAAGAAGGATTGTCATTTAGGGAGGCAATGATAATACTCAAGTCACCCTCAAGAATCACAAAAACCACCCCAATCTCATGAGAAAATTCTAAAGACCTATATATAGTTAACTTAACTGAAAGTCATCAAAATGAAATTAGTATGATAAAATAAAATATCATGATAAAGTTGTCAAAATGAACAAACAAATGTTAAAAAAAAAATTATTTTTATTCCCCAATTTTTTTGTTTCTTTCTTATGACACGACACACATCAAATACAAATCCAGATTAATTCCATGTTTTACCCTCGTTGTTGACATATTGAGATAATATATAATTGCTGATACTGTAGGTACTTGGAGCATATGAGTGGTCTGGCTGCAATCCAATGCCTCCAGAATTTTGGCTTATACCTTCATTTTCTCCCTTTCATGCAGGTATCAAGAAGGCAGATTGAATAATTTTTACTGCATTTACTGTAAATAAAAGAAAGGATCTCCGCTGGATAAAGAAAATTTTTTCCCCGGTCTTTTCTTGCTTAGTATTCTGTTGTCAATCTTTTTGGTTATTTGTAGTTATTTTAGTATAGTGCATTTAGTAAGCCTCATTTTGATATCTAAAAGCTCTATTACTAATTAAGATGGTGCTTTGTTCAAAAGATTAATATTGATTGTTCCAAAGATCCATCTGAGTTGTATATTCCATCTAATTAATTATAATTTTTTATCTTTTTCTTTGTAGGGAAAATGTTACCTCTTTGTCGTTTGATTTATATGCCAATGTCATATCTATATGGAAGGAGGTTTGTTGGTCAAATTACAAGCTTGATTCAGTCCCTAAGACAAGAAATTTATATTGAACATTACCACGAAATTAATTGGCAAAAAACTCGAAATATGTGTGCAAAGGTAGGCTTAAGAATGGAAATTTCAAACTTTAAAAAACTGATTCTCATGAAATGTATCCAAGTATTTATTTGGTAATGTTAAATTTATATTGTTAGGAGGATCTCTACTATCCGCACCCTTTAGTGCAAGACATGCTATGGGAATTTCTTTATAAGGTTGGGGAACCTCTTTTCGCAAGTTGGCCCTTTTCTATACTTAGAGAGAAGGCTTTAAAGGTCACATTGGAGCACATTCATTATGAAGACCAGAATAGTAGATACCTTTGCATTGGAGCTGCGGAGAAGGTAATTTTAATTATTCTTGTGGTGTGAATATCTAAAACTTTGCATAATTTAAAATGAGAACAATGATAACTAGTGCAGATTAAAGCTATTATGAATCGAATTGGAAATATAGATATTGTACATTGATTATTTGAACTATAGGTGTTCTGCTTGCTAGCATGTTGGGTTGAGGATCCAAATTCAGAGGCTTATAGGTTTCATCTTGCTCGACTGAAAGATTATTTTTGGATTGCTGAAGATGGCCTTAAAATTCAGGTGATAATCAAGCAATTCAATGCCTTTTACTTTAAGGTCTTCTATGTTAAACTGTAGCATAAGTAATTATGACTATAATGTGTAATGTGACTTAATTATAGGGTACTTCTTCTCAAACATGGATCACTAGCTTTGCTGTTCAAGCTATTGTCTCCACTGGTTTTAATGAAGAATATCGACACTCTCTCTTAAAAGCACATGATTTTATCAAAAATTCACAGGTACGTATAATCTTTTAAGATTATTATTTTTATTCATTAACATCGTTTCCAAGTTTGATTCCTTTCAGGAAGTTAACAAGATTTTTTTTGTAGGACATAACTTGTGAATCAATAAAATATTAGTAAAAAAAAAAAATACTAATTCTTGTTCATTTATATTATTATGCACTCTAATTTAAAATTCTGACTTACTAAGATCTTCATCCTATATCTCAAGTGCTCAATTCACACATTTATTTCGGTCACTCTCAAGGTCCAAAGAAACCCTTCAGGGGATTTTACCAAAATGTATCGTCATATTTCTAGAGGTGCATGGGCATTCTCAACCGCAGACCATGGGTGGCAAGTTTCAGATTGCACAGCAGAAGCACTAAAGGTAGAAAATTTTGGAAATAAGTATGAATGAAAAATGTATATACAATTCTTTAGATGTTGTGCTTTAGGTTTGTTAATTAGATTTAACTACAATGCAACAATATTATCTTTCGTGAAGGAAGGATAATTAAATTCAACCATGTGATTCATTAATCAATGCAATCAAATTATTAGATTTAATTGTGAAATCCAGTACAACACATATATAAAGTTGTACCTTTAATTTTGCCCTAAGCATTATTAGCTACTTAGGAAATTTAGAGGTTCTACTCACAATGTCAATCAGCTTTGACTGTTCTCTTAATTAATTTCCTTCTAATTTCATAGGCTGCTCTTATGCTTTCAAAAATTCCATCGGAGATTGTTGGAAGAAAATTAGATACAAGATGCTTGTATAATGCTGTTGATGTCATTCTCTCTTTCCAAGTAAGCAGAACTTTTTTTTTTCTTTTTTTTTATGTAAACACTAAACACACATAAATAGTTACTTTATATGCTCACATCCTTGTGTTAACTTCAATAAATCACTATGATTAATAACTCTTCATTTAAACATATACTCAGAGTAATAACGGGGGCTTTTCAGCATGGGAGCCAGTTAGAGCACCCAGTTGGTTTGAGGTACTCCTAATTTATTGTAGTACTTTTATTTTAAGAAGTAATGTTAAAGGTATTACAAATTTTATTATGTTGAACTTATAAACTAATGTTTCATGAATCACACAGAGAAAGTTCAAATATATATATATACATTAATTGTCATATCAATTTGTAAGTTTTATGCAATAATACTTGTAGTATCTCTTTAGCATTTCCTAGTTGATTTGAGTATGGCTTTTAGCTATAACTTGCTTTCCTCATTTCATTCATCTATAATCTCTATTGACTTATGGCTAACATTGTAATATTTTGTTTTCCGGATTTCATTCATCTCCAATTTTTTATTTTCGATAAATTGCTCTACATTCTAAATGATATTTATTCTTAATATTTTATATATGATTGTATCAATTCAATAACAAAAGTTGTTGTCCAACACACTTCATTTGATTTGGGAATTTGTCTTCTTGAACATATTATGTGAAAGCATTAGGGTCAATAAAGCACAAGTAAATTCAAACACATATTGCATTACAGCATAAACTATGCTATGTTTTCAAAGAAGAATTGAATTCAATACAGTTATGTATCTGAATTTTAAAACCTAATATAATTCAATACAACTATGTTATACCCTTTAGTTATTACACCCTCTTTTCACATAAAGGAGGGTAAATATATTGTCCACTCTTATAGTCTTATGTGAGAAAGAAGGATACCATAGTCGGTGTAGGAAAAAATTTCTTTGTAAGAAAACTTTCAATGAGGAAAAATATGTGGATCCAATAGGGAAGCAGATAAAGTCTGTAAGAAAGTTTCCAGGTCTAGCAAGTTTTAAGATTTTTTTTTTCTCTGTATATGTATCTTAATTACATAATTTTGTTTATGTAATTGTACATTTAGGAATGCAATGGGCCTCAATATTAAATAAAATACTTGGTTTAATGTGTGCAATTTACTTACAAAGTATTAATAATGTTTGTCAGATGTTTAATCCAACGGAGTTCATGGAGGATGCTTTTATTGAGCGCGAGTATGATTTCTAAACCATTTTACATTTTACCCAATTTCTTATAGGGAAATGCTAACGAATGCCCTTAGGGCATTGGTTAATAATCCATTTAAAGAAAGTTTTTATGGGAAAAGAAAAAAAAAAGTAATTAATGTTTTGACAAATTTTTTCATTTCCTATAAAAGTGGTGTCAAAACTTCCTTAAAATTGATTGTTAACTAATGCTCTAAGGGTACTCATTAGCATGACCCTTCATTATATTATAAATTGTCATTTGTTCATGGAGTTTCTGGCTTTCAATTTTCATTTGCTCAAAAAGAAGTGTCTTGGTGGCTATAACTTAATGTAGTCTGATTTTTTTATTGTTCTATCATTTGTTAGGTATGTTGAATGCACGTCATCAGCAATCCAAGCTTTGACACTATTTAAGGAATTGTACCCTGAATACCGCCCAAAGGATATAGAAACTTGCATTGGAAAAGCATTGGATTACATTCAAACTACTCAAAATCCAGATGGATCATGGTATTGTGCAACCTAACTCTGTGAATCATGTTTTTTAGGCTTGAAAAGATACTTCTGTTTTTATATTTTATATAAATATGGTAAAACATTTTTTTTAGTATAACAAAATCCAATACCATCTATGGAAGTAAGAGAACCAGAAAACTGTGTACAGGTATGGATGTTGGGGAATTTGCTTCACTTATGGGGCATGGTTTGGTGTAGAAGGATTGGTAACATGTGGGAAGAATTATAATAATTGCCCTTCAATTCGCAAGGCTTGTGATTTTTTACTCTCAAAGCAATTGCCTGATGGAGGTTGGGGAGAAAGCTATTTATCAAGCCAAAACAAGGTAACTCAAAAAATTCCCTCATTCTTAACTACGAAAATAACATATAAGCATCATACATGTAGGTGAGATTTGTAATCAATCACTCTTTTTGCTTTAACCTTTATTATTGGAAACAGGTCTATACAAATTCTTACAAAAATTAAATTATTTAATGAGACTGCAGGTGTATACAAATATAGAAAGCAATCGTTCAAACTTGGTACAAACGGCGTGGGCATTGTTGGCTCTTATGAAAGCTGGGCAGGTGAGTCAAAACTTATTTATTTGATAAAAGAGAGTCAAACTTATTGGTTATTGCTTCGCTAAGAGTCACTATCGCATTATATATCATGCTTTATATATTCCAGTCTTTTTATTTTTTTTAATTTTTTTTTTATGTATATAGATATATATATTTCATTCTTTGATTTTGCGTTGCTTGTGTATGTGCATGTAAGTTTGAAAATTAAATCTTTAGTAAAGCAGTCAAAGAAAACTGAATCTCTATAAAGCATCAAGATATATAGGTTGACTTAGTTCTTAAGTTACACCATTCAACAACTTAATTTCTATTGTCTGTTTTTTTCTTTTTAATAAATTCATTGCTAGATTAAATTGTCACCTTATATCTTACTGTGAGGCCTGATAATCTGGTGACCCTAGCCCATCTCATGTTCGGCCCAAGGCCCATGCCGAGGAGGTAGAAAAGTCCGAGGAAGGGGTGTGAAGGCCTTAATGACCAAGAACCCTGCCGAGGATCATCCTATCCTCGGCTAGCCGAGACCGACACGTCAGCCATAGCAGCAGGGTGGGGGAACACGTCCAGAATAAGCTGTCACCTCCACGCTAAATGCGCTCACCTAACCCCACAGCCGCATTAATGGAGATGTGACCTCTGGACAGGACTGCCTTGGTTGCTGCAACTCACAGGAGTACTGGGAAAGAGGCTGATGGGACGGGCAGTTAGAAGAAAAATGCATGGATGATCAACAAGTGGAGGAGAGAGGGGAAAAAAGGGGACTACTTATAGGAAGAAGAAGGAGATCAGAAAGGGGGGATGATTCCCCGGAAGGAGCCCCCAGGAGCAAGGCCACCATAAAGCTCCTCGGACAGGTGTCGAGGATAGATTTTGGAGGATAACCTTGGCCGCCCGGCCTCCAGTAAACACTATACTGGACGTTGCCCGCCTGCTAGGGTTTAGTTCTTCAACCCACTCTCTACAAATTCATTGTAATGGGCTAACTGGGCTTGAGTCCACTCTCTCAAAAGTAGAAGTGCCCAAGACCCCGGTCCCTACAATTGGCGCCGTCTGTGGGAAGAACTTGTGCACTAGCAGGCGCAACGGACAGTCGTTCTTAGCTGGCTAGTTCGCGGAAGGTTAGTAATGACGCGTTTGCAAAAAAAATGATGGCAGAAAAGTAGAAGATTCAAAGAAAACGAAAAGAGAACAAACGTTGCAGCATTTTATTAAATAAAAAGTAAATACAAGATACAAACAGAGGCTCAGACAGGCTTGTTTTAAAGCTAACTATACAAACAGAGGCCCAAACGGACTTGTCCTAGAGTTAACCCTAAAAGAAAAGGGGCTGAGGCAGGCTTGCTTCAAAGCCACCAACAACCCCCGGGCCGGTATGGATGGTACCGACAAGAAGAGAGGAGCAGATGCAAAGGCACCGGATGGCCCCGCCCCATGATGTTCTCTTGATGCTCCTCTAGCCTCACAATGCTCGAACATTGGGGACGGCAACAATCGGGCACCAAGCATGACGTAATCTTGCAAGCCTCCACCAGCAGATAAGCTGGGAGCGAGGTACCACCAACCCGAAGGGCAGGCATGGGCGCGCGCCGAAGAAAGACGTTATGTACTTCATGGACCTCCCTCCTAACCACCCGGCACGATACCACCAGTTTGACGCCCAAGCCTTGCCACGCCGGAAGTTTGACGCGAACCACAACCGCAGCGGTTCTCAACCGGGGGAGGAGGACCCTTAGCTTGCTTGCCTCTGCCCTCATCCAAAGCCGTCCCATTCCGCCAAGCTCTGGTCACAATCCCGGCAAGGTTATCGAAGGGGCTTGAGGGGTGGGAGAGTCATGTTTCCTGTTTGACTAGGGAATTCGTGAAGTGTAGAAGGACGATTTCCCCAGAAAGCTTTATATAGAGGGCGGAGGTTGGTGGGAATTGGTCCACCCAGAACTCGAAGAAAGAGTCATCAACGACATTAATCTAGACCAAATTCCAAAGAAGCCTACAGCCGCTGGATCTGCATTAATCCACGAGGATATTAATGAGGGCGCGCCTCGCAAACCGAAGCGTAAAGCGCAGAACGCGAACAGTCAAGGGACGCCTCGTAATCGAAGAAGGCAGAAAATCGGAGCGAAGAGGGGGCTGCTGCCACGCCTGAGGATAGAAGCCCAAGCTCCCCTCGCCCTGGGCGGCGCGGGGTCAAGGGTCCAGTCCGATGAATAGCCCATCCTTGGTGAAGCAAGGCCGAGGCCGCCATCGCGCAAAAAATAAACCCCCCGACGATGAGGGCAAAATTCCTTCACTCTAAGATAGAAGAACACCTGGGTACTAGACTAAGCCAGGGTCCCCCACGGTCCTCGGACCCAAACCTGCTTCGAAACTAGTTACTTACAGAAGAACACTTGGGTACTAGACAGAACCAAGGTCTTGCATGGTCCAAGGACTCAAACCTATGGGGAAACTAGCTACTTACAGAAGAATACAAGCGTTAGACTAAACCAAGGCCTTGCATGGTCCTCGGACTCAAGCCTCTGGTAAAACTAACTACCGCAAGGAGAATCTGGGGGCTAAGCTGAACCAAGGTATTGCATGGTCCAAGGACTCAAACCTATGGGAAAGTAGGCTACCTACAGGAGAACAAAAAGCGTCAGATAGAACCAAGGTGTGGCATGGTCCTCGGACCCAAACTTGTGGGAAAGCAAATTACTTCGCGAGACTAAGTCCTAGACATAACCAAGGTATTGAGCAAAACATTCAAGTACAACAGGTAAAAGGAAACATCATCCGAGGAACTAAAAACAAACAACTGAATATATTATAAAAGGAAAATACATAGTTTCGCTACAATGTCGCCTAAACAAAAGGCGAAGTAAAAAAAAAAAAAAAAAAAACAACAACAACAAAAACAAAAACAAAAACAAAAACAAACAAAACAAAAAACAACAACAAAATCAGAATGGCCCAGGCCATCAGAATGGGATAGCCCGACAAGGTGGCCTACTCCTCCAACTCGGTAGACAGCATGTCCTGAGGAGTCTGCTGGAGGGCTTCTACGGGTACCTCGGGACTCTGGCTCGGAGGGGCTACTTCTGAGGACCCTTCCTCAGTAGGAGGGATCTGTGGGATAACTAGTGTGGCTTGGGAGTCAACAGGAGGCTTCACCACACCTTGGGGCACCTCTTGACTACCAGCTCCTGCCCCCTCCAATGCTCCATGGCGCTCAGCCCCCTCAACAGGCTTATCAGCTGGAGTTGAGTCCTCGGCAGCATTGGTCTGGCCCTCATATGTCGCTTGTAAAGCGGAGCCAGCCTCGGGAGCAACGGAGGCAACCTCTCGGATAGCAGAGGGGAAATACACCCTCTCGGCCCTCCTAAGGTCAGACGGGGCCTCGACCCCTGCTTGGTTGAGGGCCTCTTCCCAAGTCTCGGAGCAGAAGCGCCTGCATACTTCAGGGATTTGGGCCTTAAAGGCAGCCTCAGTCTTAGCCACTCCCTCGGCGAAGGCCTCTTCCTCCGCTTGCTCTATGGAGCGCTCAGCATCCACCCTCGCAAACACGGCTTCATCTTTGGCCCTCACGGCCTCGTCCCTGGCGTACTCGGCAACGCCTCTCGCTGCCACGGCCTCGGCCAGCTTCTTCTTCAGGTCGGCAATACCCTCTTGGGCAACCTGCAGCTGACCCTCGACATCCCGCAAGCGCCCAGACTGGTCCTCGGCCTGCTTCATGGCGCCAGCTAGGTCAGACGCTGCCTTGTCTCTTGCCCTCGTCATCTCCTCCAAACCCTCCACGGCCTTCTTGAGATCCACCTCAGATTTCTTGAGGGTACTCGCGGCACTCAAGTACTTATGGCGCTCCTGATCCAAAGCCTTACCCTGGTTGTCGGCCTCCTCGTCCAGCCTAAAGGCGGCCTGGATAGCCTGCAAACCAGAACAAAAGCATCGTGTGATAAGTACCAAGCAATAAAATCCAAATGAAAGAACAAGTGTCAGAAGGCTTACCATGCCCAGGTACCTCTTGAGGTTGCGGGCCACTTCTTGCCTCCTCATGCCCTCCAGCTCAGCCATGTCGACGGGAAGGAGGAGGGACCTCTCCAGGGCATCGGCCACGCGAGCCCCCTCACCCTCTCGGAAGTCCCTGAGAGTGGCGTTGTCCATCAAAGGCTTCCCGTGAAGCATGGGAGCGGGCAACCAGGCCTGGGGCTCGGACTCCTGGGCAACCCCTTTCCCTTTATCCTGACCACCAATCCTCGGCTGCTTAGAGGGTCGGTGGGCTTCACCTTCTTCCTGGGAGGAACGAGATTTCCCCCCATCCACCGGGTCTTTGTCCTTGGAGGACCTCTTCCTCTTCGGGTCAGAAGACTCGAGCCGAGGATCCGAGACACGTGGAACGGTGGACGACCTGGTCTGCGCAGGCAAAGGCTTTGGTGGGGCAGGAGGAAGTTTGGGTGTGGATGAAGGAGGCTTGGCTTGTGACTCCCTCGACACGCCTTTTCCCGGCTTGCCCTCAAGCAAGTCAAACAGGTTGGTTTGGGGCTGTCTCCTAGAACCCATCTCGGCCTGAGTACCAACCCTTGGAGACTGAAGATCGGCTTCGGACAAGTGGGGATCCCCAAAGTCACCAGAGGGATCCTCGGATAGATAGGCTTGGTTGAACGCAGCAAATTCGTCCTCGGACGAACCCAGATCCACTACCTCTCTCTCTCTTTCCAGACCCTCTCCCTCGGCCTCCGCAGCTTGATGGGACGAAGAGGAACCAGCCAATGGGATGCCCTCCGGAATGGAAGATCCTTCAGAAAATGAAAACCCATGCTCCACCACGGTGATTTGCCTAAGCCGAGGATCACGAGCTCTGATCATGTGCTTCGGGACAGGAAACACCTTCTGGGTCGTGTCGTACCCAAGGATTTTGTGAGCAGCCCTAACTTGGTTGTCGCCGTCGTTCATGAAAATCTCCGCCCTAAGAACGGATTGCAGATCTTCCTTGTTGACCAAGCTAAAATGGCGCGCGAAGGCGTGCGGATCTGCAGAAAGAAAAACAAACCGCTGTCATCTACCAAGCAAAGCAGACTTACAACAAAAAAGAAAAAAGCTAGACCCTCTCCTACTCCAAGTACCCTACCTGGCTCTCCCTCTGCTGTCGGGCAATGGAGACCGTCGTGCCACTCCCCCGACACAATGAGAAAGTCAAGATTCAACCCCTTGCTAGAATCGGGGAGGCACTGGATAAGCCGAACCCTATCATCCCTCGTCTTCATATAATATGTCTTACCCTTCAGGTGTTGGAGGTTATAGCACCAGTTTACGTCATGGTGGGTTAACCTCAACCCCATCTTCTCATTCAAGGCGTCTACGCACCCAAGTATCCTAAACATATTGACGGCGCACTGGGTGGGAGCTAACCGAAAATGCCTATCTCATGTTCGGCCCAAGGCCCATGCCGAGGAGGTAGAAAAGTCCGAGGAAGGGGTGTGAAGGCCTTAATGACCAAGAACCCTGCCGAGGATCATCCTATCCTCGGCCAGCCGAGACCGACACGTCAGCCATAGTAGCAGGGTGGGGGAACACGTCCAGAATAAGCTGTCACCTCCACGCTAAATGCGCTCACCTAACCCCACAGCCGCATTAATGGAGATGTGACCTCTAGACAAGACTTCCTTGGTTGCTGCAACTCACAGGAGCACTGGGAAAGAGGCTGATGGGACGGGCGGTCAGAAGAAAAAATGCATGGATGATCAACAAGTGGAGGAGAGAGAGGAAAAAAGGGGACTACTTATAGGAAGAAGAAAGAGATCAGAAGGGGGGGATGATTCCCCGAAAGGAGCCCCCAGGAGCAAGGCCACCATAAAGCTCCTCGGACAGGTGCCGAGGATAGATTTTGGAGGATAACCTTGGCCGCCCAGCCTCCAGTGAACACTATACTGGACGTTGTCCGCCTGCTAGGGCCTAGTTCTTCAACTCACTCTCTACAAATTCATTGTAATGGGCTAACTGGGCTTGAGTCCACTCTCTCAAAAGTAGAAGTGCCCAAGACCCCGGTCCCTACACTTACATATGTGCAAAATATAAAAACAACCAAGGATTAAAACCCATCTTCTCAAAAAAATTAAAAATTAACCATCCCATGTACAAAATGTTTAATTTTCAAATTTTAGAACTTTAAAATTATATACAAAACATTAGTTTATAGACCAAAAGCTAAATAAGTTTTGATTGATACAAAATCTTATATAAATATTAAAAACATAGAAAATAAGTTTTCATTGATACGTTTGTTGTTACTTGTTTTTTTTTTTTTTTCTTTTTTCTTTTTTTCAAAAAAACCTTTTTTGTTCGTCCTATATTTTTCATAATAACTAGATAATGTGTCTTTTTTTGTATTTTTTTATTCTTGTTTTTACTTACGCAGGCTGAGAGGGACGCAACACCTTTGCTTCGTGGCATAATGTTATTAATAAATGCACAAAATGAGATTGGTGGCTTTCCCCAACAGGTAAAACTTAGTGTCAATGTTTTATGGGGGATAAAAAACACCACCAATGTTTCCATTTTCTTTAAAGGATTATGTTAACGGATGTTTTCAGGGTAATGAGAAATATAAAAAGCTGTCAGAAAATTAATTGCTTTATCATTTTTCTGTAAAATGATTCTAAAAATAGTCCCTAAATCTTAGGGCATTCATTAACATTTTTCATCCTCAAAATGTTACAATGTCCCTTATCTTTTTTTAATGACTAAGTTATACCTTTTTGTTAAAATAACTGAAACTTCAAAAACTCTTTTTTTAATTGAATTTTCAAATAATTTTACGGAAAATATTAATGGAGAGTAAAGGGCTGATTACGAAATGATAAGGGAATACATTTTTAAATTTTTTAACTAAAGGAAAACATTGCAATTGACATATACTTGATGGGAGAACACTGCCATTTACCCTTTATTTTATTGAACTACATGATTTCTTAATATTTATTTTATGTGGGTGTTAATATGTATTTATCACAGGAAATTACCGGAGTTTTCATGAGGAATTGTGTGTTGAATTATTCATTGTACAAAGATATCTTTCCAATATGGGCACTTGGAGAGTATCACAAGCATATTCAATTTGCTTAATATCTATGACAGTCATGGCAATGTATTGTGTTTTGAGCTCAAGGACCTATAACCTTTTCTTTCTCATTGTTTCCTTTTGATTTTGGAAAAGTTCATTTATCGAAAAATAAAGATCAAGACAAATTCAACCTTAAGAATTTGTGAATGTCATTGTGGTAAGAATAATTGAGTGGTTTATTCTGAATGTGATATAAATTTTAGTTTGTGTTTGTGGGAATTCACATCTAACCTGACAATTTTTTTTTTCTTTTTATCCAATATTCTTCTTAAGACAAAATAGAATTCTACTCTAGCCTAATCTAAGTGTATATGTGTATGAAGCTCCTTCCTGGAGACTTGAACCCCGGCACTTCCCTCCCCCCCCACAAGCACTTATACTTGTAGAGTGACCATCGCACCAAGGGAGTGCAGGTAGCTAGTATGATATTGATTCCCTTAATTTTTTAATACTAATTGAAGTTTCATAATAATTTTCTTTTTATACTACAGTCGCCTTATGTCGAAGTCTTGACTTAGGGCAATTGTTAAGTTGTTAACAAATCATTTCAGAAAAGTTTTGACATTATTTATATAAAAAATAGAAAGAGTTGACAAAAAAATAATTTTTTTCCCGCAAAAACTTTCTTAAAATGGTTCACTAAAAAATGGTCAAAGACATTGGTTAACATTTCCCTCGTTTAAAAAAGGACAAAAGAAATTCTTGTGAACACGTGAAATTAATGTTTTGACCGAAAAATCATTAGTTTAAGGTACCTGCATTCGCCAGAGAAGATCACCGCAAGCCGGGAATTGACGACGATTTTTGTGGAAATTTTGACGAGCCTCTTCAACCTCAGCTCGCGCTTCCAGTGTACCAGCCTCCGGGTCAAACTCCCATGTTTGTCTTCCCGCAAAGTTATTTGTACTAAAAAGGTAAGGGTCATTTTTGCCCTCTCCTATCTTCAGCTTCCACATCCTCTTTTAACTTCAACGATACCAATTACCAATATCTATTTTCTTTTTCGTTTTCATATAACAATGAGTATCAGTGATAGTAAATCATGTGTATATATATATATATATATATATATTTATGGCTTATGACCAATATTATTTTAAGATCAGAGTTGTGTTAGAGGGTTTAATTCTACAAAGTAATCGTAACCCTCTTATGCAAAAAATGATAATGAAAATAACTATTTACATGACTTGTAAACTTTTATCCAAAAACAAAATGAAACATGTGTTTGTTTTGTCTCCCCACAGGATACATGCTATAAAATGTGAGAGTTAGAGATCTTGAATGTTTTCTTAAATGGAAAAAGAAAAAAATTGATGTCAAAAGTAAGATTTATTTTTCTAAATTAATATTTAAATATAACAAAAGACCTTACCTAAAGTTGTCCCCTTAGGCTCCTCAATGCTTTGATATGAGGCTAACTATGAGATTTTGTGGTCATGCACTTCTTATTGATGAAATCGAAGAACCCTTTGTGACATATATGCAGCACTCAAAACAGGTGTTCTGTGTCTAGCTAGAACTTCAGGACAATGCAGAACTGGCCTGTGTAGTTCTGTGGTCTTGGACATGTTGAAACTCCTCCTTATATAGAAAAAAGGTTGCACCGGGTTCTCTCTCTCTCTCTCTGCTTAAATTCATGGTGAGACCCACCATTTATGTAAGATGAGAGAGTAAGCATTTATGGTACTCTGGGAGTACCTATAATTTTCCGAGCAAATAAAACTAAAATATAAATTAGGGTAGTGTGAACCAAAGGGTCCGGATTTGTATTTAATGCATAGTCAAATTTGTGAAAACATAAATTTATAGCCTATTGGACTTTGTTGAATAATAGAACTTCACTAAACAACTCTTAGCTTTGTTACAGCCATTAGATAGTGAGCTGAGAAAAGGGTTAATCGAATCCTCACCGTCCAAGTCTTATCACCGTCTAAGTCTAAGTCTTACTTATTTTAATACTTTCAGGTTTCGTATGAACTACTTTTTTTCATACTTTCAGGTTTCGTATGAACTCTTGAATTATAGACATGAGTGTGAGTCCATCATTGTGCAATTGTGGTTAGGCATGGCTTTGAATTTGTCAAAGTCATGATGTATTAGACAATACTCAATCCTATTAAATCAAAAGTAATTCTTAGGTACTCTTGGTGTTCAGAGAATTGTGTTAATTTCTTTCACATTCTTAGGCTAGGAAAGATCAACTTTGGCCTAGAGGAGGTTTTAGTCTCATCCATAATGGTGTCAAATATGTGAGAGCTGATGTCAATTATGGTTTTCTCCTTGAGCTCCATGAGAAAGATAGCTCTAGCATTAGTAAGAGTAGTCGTCTTTCTTATAGGATACAAATTGAAAATCATGATGGTGGTCAGACACCTCATGTCAGCAGGGAAGGCGTTTGTGTTGAGACATCTTCCATCTTTAAGCCCTCCAATCCGAGACTGGACAGTGTCCAAAGATAGCATCTTGTCTTTGTAGTTAGTGAACTCATAATCCTCTAGTCCCTCAAGTCCCAGAACGTCATCAATATCATGAGCATCTATGGTGAACTCACGTCCTCTAATCCAGCAGTTCAGCTCATCCTCCTTTATAACAGCATTTGCGTAGAATTCCCGTATTAAGGGTTCACACACAAGAGGTAGATCACTCGGTAACTTCTCCCAACCTCTGCCTTCAAAACATTCTGGAATGAAGGTATCTTTCAATTCAGCTAGATCCACAAACCTCTCCTAGATAATTGTTCCCTTTATGAACGAATCTCTGTACCTCTCAAAGTGCTGAACAGACCTAAACAGGTTGTGGTCCATTTTCAGCGTTTTGTCAGCCTTCTTAGTAGGAGTCTTCTTCTTTTAAGGTGTGGGAGGCATCTGAAAGCAAGCAAAAGAGGCCACAACAAGAGCAAAACACAATATGTGGAAATGCACACATATTGGTAATAATTTAGTTACACAAAGAGTGACAGAGTTTCAAGTCAGCACACAGATTAAGCAAAGTTGAGCACCAAGAGAGGATAACTCAAAATATAGCCCAGCAACTCAAACAAGTTCAGTCTGAAATAATGCAGACTGGGACAAGCATAAAACAGAGATATAAGGACAGTGAAAATCACATATTGACAAAAGAGAGCATATGTCTATGAAACATATCTCAATGAATATGAAATGAGCAAGTTAAACCCCCAAGGCAATGTATGCCACACACTCCAACAATTCAAACAATCTGCAAAACCTAAATACACATTCAAAGTAAATCACAGAAAACCCCAAACCCATATACCTAATGGGTATGAAATAAAAACAAACAACAAAGCTCAGACCAAAGACAAGCACAAAGAAACCAGAATCTAAATAGCAAAAATGCTCAGCAACAAGAGAAATCAATTCCAAACAACCAAGCCAAACATTAAGCAGAAACCCATGTTCGAACACAGTATTTTGCAGAACACATAGGCAACAACACACTCACAGATTCAAGAAAATGACACACAAATCATGTAATATGAAGTGAGGGAAAGAAAACTCATACCTTTTTCTTGATGTTTGAAGAAGACATGATGCAAAAATGGAAGCTTTTTCAAGAGGGACACGGAGTGTTTGAGAGAGAGAAATGGGGAAGACAATGAACAGTCACAAAAGTATGAGGGAAAAACTGAAAAAGTTTTTAAAACTGACTTTAAAACGCAAAACACGAATTTTTCGCAGCTGGATCAAGTTGGCAGTAAGTCGCCAGGGTAAGCCGCGAAACATTGTGAAACCAAGATTCTTAAAAAATCTTCCAAGTGTTTTTCGCGACTGGAAGGTCTACCCGTGAGAGAGTCGCGAGGTGAGCCACGAAAATCAGGATGCTCTTGTAGAACCTGATGTTTTTCCCTGGGCTTTTTGGGAGGAAATGCCAACCGTTGGGTAAAACTTCCATGGCCAGAGCTAAGGGATCTGTTATATGGACCAAATGAGGCTCAATATAAGAGATGTGCTGGATGAAAGGTTTTTTGATATAGCAGGAGTTGGATTTCTTGGACTGGTAAGAAGGCTTTTGGGAACAATGGGTCCAAAAGGGTCTTCTACAGTGTATGGGGTGATATTCCTAGGAGGAGGGGAGACTAAGGCTGAACTATAGCTAGGTTGGCCTTGGGCTGGTCTCTGGTAGTTGGGTCTTGGGATTGTGGAGACAACATATCTGTTGGCTATAGAAGAGGCGGGGATGGGAACTAACTGGCGACCAGGAGGGTTCTTTGCCTGACTGGTACTCGAGGTAGTTTGCTGTTTAGGAGTCTTTGTGGGTTGGGTTTGTACGGGTTTCTTCCCGGACATCTTGGTTTGGACTCTGCAAAAATTCACGGGTTAGGAAATCAGGGATACTGTTTTGAGTTCCTTTTATGAATTCAATGTCAAAGTCAAAAACTGAAAGGATGGCTTGCCATCATGCAAAAATCTGTTTTGAGGCAATGTTTTGAACATCTTTTTCTAAAACATGTTTTGCAGATTTGCAATCAATTCTTATCAAAAATTTTTGATTTAAAAGATCACTTTGGAATTTTGAAATGCATAGTACTATAGATAAAATTTCCTTTTTAATAGTACTATAATTAATTTGAGTGGGAGTCCAAATTCCAGAATGAAAACAGACAATATGTTCAGGGGAAGTGGGACTAGCACGTTGAAGGAGGATACCACCATAACCAATGTTGGATGCATCGGTTTGAACAATTTTGAAGGAATTTTCTGAAGGAATTCCTAGACAAGGGAGAGACTTGACATATGTTTTGGTGGCCTGGACAATAGCAGTATGACTTGGGGTCCAAGGAGGAGGATTGGAACGAAGTCTATCAAAAAGAGGTTTGCATTGCTGCCTGAGATTCTGATAGAAATCTGCTATGTAGTTAAGAGAACCTAGAAACCTTTGAAGTTGGGTTTTTTCTAGGATTTCATCTGGAAACTTATCAGCAAACAGAATGGCTCTATCTATGGGTTTGATGACACCATGGTGGATATCAAAGCCTAAGAATCGAACTTTAGTTTGGAAAAGTTTGATTTTTGGGGCTGAAACAACAAGACCATTGAGCTTGATAGTGTGGAAAAATGCTCTTAGGTGCTTTCTGTGTTGGTCCAGGGATTCAGAGAAAATGAGGACATCATCAATGTAGACAATGATATGACTGGAGAATGGATTGAATATCTCATTCATGATGTTTTGGAACTCAGAAGGTGCATTTTTGAGACCAAAGGGCATTACATTCCATTCGTAATGGCCAAAGGGTGTGGTGAAGGCTGTTTTGTACCTATCAGACTCTCTGATTTGTATCTGCCAAAAACCACTCTTCATGTCAAACTTACTGAATACCACCGCTTTGCTAAGCCTGTTGACTAAGTCTTTTTTGTTTGGGATTGGGTACCTAATCCATTCTAAGACTTTGTTAAGGGGCTTGTAATTGATAACTAACCTAGGGACGCCTCTTTCGATTTCAGCATTTTTCTGAACATAAAAAGCTGAACAAGACCAAGGGGATCTAGATTTCCTGATAATTCCCTTTTTTAGAAGATCCTCAATTTCTGCTCTGCAAGTATCCACGAGTTCTTGGTTCATTTGGATAGGTCGAGCCTTAGTTGGGATGTCCTTTTCATGGAAATCTTTGACATAGGGGAGAGCAACCTCGTGCCTCTTCCTGTGCCAAAAGGCTGTTGGAAGATCAGAACAGACTTCCTGTCTAAGTTTTTCTTCAAACTTTCTGATCTCTTCTTGGATGGGTTTACAAGCTAATTGCTCCTCAATTTTCTTGTATTTCAAATCATCCTGGAGGTAGTTAAGATGGTGAGTTTTGGCTTGTATAAGGCTAAGGGTCTTAGAGATAGCTATTTCCTGGAGAGTGCTAATGTCTCGAGGTTCTGGGCTTCTAAGAAACTTAAACTTAACTGGTTGTCTAAAAGGATGGGTAGTGATTCCTTCACTATCCGTGGTGAAAGGGTACAACAAACACTAAAGGGATTTCCTAATATCACTCTATTGTCATGTTTTTCACAAGAACAAATGTGGTTTTGAAACACGTATTGTCTTGGCACACATGGGCTTTGGGAATCTTGAATTCAATTTGCATTTTACCTCCGCTTGCAGAAGTTAACCTTTCTCTGGTCTTTCTGAAGTACTTAGAGGGAATGATTCCTTCCTGCATGCAATTGAGATCGGCGCCTGAATCCATCAAGGCTATGACCTCGAATTCAAAATCTTTGCTAATGACAATCCTGACTTTGGAGTGCCATTTCTGGAAGTTAATCCTACTGATGGCTTTTAAGAACTGTTCACTGGACTGTCCAGGGTCTTGTTCTTGAACCATATCTGCAGTTAGGTTAACTGTTTCCTCAACTTCATCATCAGAAGGGTTCTGAAATGAGGTTCCTTCCTTATTGCCTTGATGAGAAGTACTTTCAAGATTCTTTAATCTTTGGTCAAGGAAGTTGTGATCAACTCTAAGGATGGTTAGTTCCTGCTTGAGGGTTCTAACTTCAGACTTAGTGTCCTTGATCTCCTTTTGAAGGTCGTTGACTGTAACGTCCTTCTTGGATTTGGTAAATCTCTTGTAGATTTGTTCCAAATCAACTTTGGGTTCAAGAAGCTTAGGTTCAGGTTTACTGGTTTCCTTAACTAAGGTTCTCTTGAATTCTGTAAGCTTTTGAGCCTTGATAACTGGGTCTTCGATCTGTTCTATGAGATCTAAGAGGAGCTCTTCTTGCTTGGAAAGAACATTGATAGTTTTGTTCCTGCAACAACTATCCATGCAATGTATGGGTTCATCTGGGCCACTAGAGGTGCTAGAAGAAGCTCTAGAGGTTTCAGAGGATGACTGGTAGATCTGACGAATCTCACTACTAGAGGACTCACTTTCTGAGTGGTTGAGTTCTAGGAGTTTAAAGATTTCATCTTTTCCGGCTTGGTTATGAACGAGGGTATTGATAAGGGTTTTGGCCTTAGCTTTACACTCTTTGCTGAAATGACCTTTTTTACCACAGTTAAAGCATTTTCCTGATGCTTTGGGTATGAACTTGCCTGTGGATTTGGATTTACCTTTCTTATAGAAATCATCTTTGCTGTACTTCTGCTTTCTATAATACTTGGTTTTGGTTCTCTTTCTAAGAGAATGCTCAGAGGGTTCCTTGCCTCTGTATTTGGATTTTCTCTTAGGAAGAATGGAGGGTAAGCCGTACTGTGTACAGAAGTTTCCTACTTCGTACTTGGCTTTTCCTTTGTTGGCTTTACTCTGGATTTTGAGATCTCTGCACATCTTCATTCCTTCACTCCGAATGGTGCTAGAGATGTCTCCATAAGTTAGGTTATCATAATCTATGACACCTAAAGGATTACACAGGGTTTCTTTAACCTTTTCTCCAAAAAGGGTAGGTAAACCATTGATGAACTTCTCCTTCCAAAATGGAGAGTTGCAATCACTTCTGTGCATGACTCTGGTAGTAAACACATCTTCGTACCACCTAAAGTCACCAAGGGTTTTACATCTAAGGTTACTCAACTGATCGTAAATCCTAGATGTAATGTTGCTAGGTTTTCCTACGAAGTGTTTCATGATCGTATAGATCAGGGTATTGACTCCGTCAGGGGTACCTCTTCCTGAGAAAGTCTGATACCAAATTGGGGGGGGGGGCAGTTACAGGTGATGGGGGGAAGCCATCTGATTGCGGAAATATAAAGGGTACAGGTTACAAATGTAAACTGGGATACAAAATAAAACTGCCATCTGATTACAAGATTATGGGTTGTAATAAGAGGGACTTTAGAGACTGAACTGGACCTAAAATTGGATCTGCAATTTTTGGACCTCTTGAGGTGTAGTATAAAACTGGACCTACTTCAGACTGGAGAAGAGGCTGCCTTATATAGGAGAAGGGAGCATCGGATCCTGCTGAAGAATGCGGAAATTCCGGAGGGTAAAATGCTTTTACTCGGGTGAATAATCATTTCAGCCGAAAGCAAATAGTAACCTCGTGATTATTTGTCGGGGCACTGTAGAGTGAACAGTAATGGTCACTGTACATGAATAGTGTCTTGTCCCTTTGCTTTTCTGATTCACTGTTCATCGTTACTGTTTGAGGAATAGTGAATTGTCCGGGTACTGTTCCTGTGCAGAATCTTGCATAGTAACCGGGTCTGAATACTGTTCCGAATAGTGACTGGTGCTATTTCGGAGCTAAAAACTGGAGGAGTGAAAGCCTAAAAACTGAAGAGAGAAGGATTTCTGGATCATTCTCTGGGCTTGCAATCCTTGTTGCTGGAAAGGAATTAATCAGTATCATAGTACTCCGAAGGAGGGCTATAATGATTACCATGCTCATGGTACGTGGCGAACTTATCACAAACGCCGCACCAATTTAGAGCTTCATGTTCTGATGCCCTGGTAAGATAATCGCTTGGAGTGCAATTGTGACTAATCCAGCGAAGATTCATGGCAACAGTGGAATGAGGTCTAGTGGTGAATACTGAGATTCTTCCTGTGCTTCCAACAAAATGGTAGTTTTTCCACAAGTCTTGGACAATGGTGGGGATTACATTACTGAAATAGTTCCTCCAACATTCGGCAAGATTGTAAGGTTCACTGTAGGAAAGATAAGTATTTCCTTCATTCCAAGGACCTTGGTGGGTGTAACCGTTAACTAGTACCAAGTGTTGAGATGGTAAGACATCCATCCAGTTGTTGGTACCATCCCATTGTGGAAGGGTGCTCCAGCATCTGATCGACACATAGGGACTTCTGATTTTGGTGACAACCTGTTGTATGATTTGTGGAAATTGGCTGATCTGGCCATGGTGAGTTAGTTTGATCAACCTGATAAAACCATACTCAAACATTTGTGAGAGCCAGCTTGAATTTCTCTCCACCTCATCATCATCATAACCATCTTCGTAATTTACTATGAGACCAGGAAAAGGGTGTGTTTTTTCATAGACCCTCTGGCTGCTCCCAAAGTATTCTTCCCATGCGGCCTGTGTTAAGGCACGGGTAATAGGGACTTCTTGATCATCATCAGATTCCCCAATCATAGGGAAGCGGGTAGTGACCAGCATTCTGAAATGATCGCACCAACGATCAAATGATTCGAACATGACCTTGCAGCTTAGAATACTATTTTGTATTTCTGGTGGCAAGTCGGTGACAGCACTTCTTAGGCCAGCTTGAGCCTTAAGGCTAAACTTAGCATAATCAGTACCCATGATAGTCGTTTTATCCATTGAATGGATATCCTCTTTGTCAAAGAGTTGACTAGTAAAGATCTCGTTTCCAATTTCAAGGTTAACTAGATGAATTTCCAGGGCTTGAAGAGTTGTTTGGAAACGACTGTATTTGTTCAGGCTCCATGCATACTAGAGATTATCAAGGATGCATTTAGTGGAAGGTGGAAGGGCCTGGAATGCTCCTTTTTTCCATTGTAGGCCTTCTGATACAACTTCCTGCAAAGTAACAGCAATGTCACCACTGGAGTATGTCGCCTCTGCTGGGACATAATCCTGAAGGGATGTTGATCCTCTTCGGTTTCCCTTAGAGGATGCACCTTCATGCATTACAAAAGGGGATGTTCCCACTGCGGGAGTCCTTTTGTCTTGAGGATAGCCCGACGCCGGTGCTTTCCCCTTGTTCCTCTTCTCTGCTGAAGAAGTCAACTTACGCCACATTGTAGTGGGATAAGATTTTTGTTCTTTTTCCTGCCAATAATGGATAGCATGAATCTGCATGGTTTTGTAAATATCTTTATTTAATGCATGACATGTTATGGAGCAAATATTCTTTTGTGATGATGTTTGGGTTTGAATTGGTCCAAAAGAATCATCAGAAATGGGAGGAGAAAAAGATACCAAGGAAACAAGGTTCTTGGCTTGATTGTGAATATTTGAATGGATAAGGTTGAGTGTCTTAGAAATGGCAACATCCTGGAGAGTGCTAATATCTCGAGGTTCAGGGCTTCTAAGAAACTTAAACTTGACTGGTTGTCCAAAAGGATGGGTAATGATTCCTTCACTATCCGTGGTAAAAGGATATAACAGACACATAAAGGGGTTTCCTAATATCACTCTATCTGTCATGTTTTTTACAAGAACAAATGTGGTTTTAAAACACGTATTGTCTTGGCATACATGGGCTTTGGGGATTTTGAATTCAATCTGCATTTTTCCTCCACTTGCAGAAGTTAACCTTTCTCTGGTTTTTCTGAAGTACTTAGAAGGAATGATTCCTTCCTGAATGCAGTTGAGATCAGCACCTGAATCCATCAAGGCTATGACTTCAAATTCAAAATCTTTACTTATGACAATCCTGACTTTGGAGTGCCATTTCTGGAAGTTAATCCTACTGATGGTTACCAAGAACTTGTCATTGGATGGGACAGGGTCTTGATGTTGAACCATGTCTGCAGTGGGGTTAACTGTTTCTTCCTCATCAGAAATGTTCTGGTATGAGGTTCTTTCCTCATTGTCTTGATGAGAAGTACTTTCCAGATTTTTCAATCTTTGGTCAAGGAAGTTGTGATCAACTCTAAGGATGGTTAGTTCCTGCTTGAGGGTTCTAACATCAGACTTAGTGTCCTTGATTTCCTTTTGAAGATCGTTGACTGTAACGTCCTTCTTGGACTTGGTAAATCTCTTGTAGATTTGTTCCAAATCAACTTTGGGTTCAAGAAGCTTAGGTTCAGGTTTACTGGTTTCTTACTTGTAAATCTCTT
>JAFHAW010000112.1:0-71925 GCA_019022515.1 Quercus aquifolioides
AGTGGGCATGCGGCACACCTTTAAGGGGAGTCTCCCCAAGCATCCAAGGAGCAAATAGCAAGAACCAATCACCGGACATTGAAGCATGGCGGAGGAGCAAGTCCCAGGCGAACTGTCACCTCCACATTAAATGCCCTCAACTAACGCTCTGGCCGCATTAATGAAGACAGGACCTCTGAACAGTGCCGTCTTGAGCGCTGCAACCCACTGGAGGTATGGGAATGCGGCTGATGGGACAGGCACTCGAGTGAAAACCGGATTGATCAACAAATGTAGGGCTAGGATCAACTGAGTGAGGAGTATATAATGTAAAAATCCCTCTTGTGAAGGGGACGGACGAAAAACCAGAGAAAAAGGAATACTGTAGCAAAGTATTCTCTCTCAACTCTTGTAACCCTTCTGAAAAGAGATAATAAGAATTTCCAGCTCCATAAGGCACGTCCGAGGAGCCACATTGTGTGTTCAAACCCACGTTTTAGTTGTTAGCAATCACGTACAACCATGCATGGCCGTTGCCTTCTTTACTGAGGCCTAGCTCTTGAGCCCATACTCTACAAATTTATTGAAGGGTTAGCTGGGCTCGGGCCCACTCTCTCAATCCTTAGAGAGCGCTCGAATCCACCCCCTACATATCCCATCCAAAAGCTACACTTTATGTATGCATTTTGATTAACTTTTTTTGAAAAGTTAATTTGTTGAGCTATATATAAGCAAATAAATTCATTGGAAAAAAAAAAAAAAAAGCTAATCCAAACAGTTGCGTAATTGATCCATGTTATTTTTTTTCTTCTTTTTTTATTATTATTTAATGATCCATGTTATTTCATCTTTTGATAATCCTTTTTTTTTTTTTTTTGGTTTCTTAAACTCAAATAAATACATAAAAACGCCTTTTTTGTTTTTGAAAAAAAAAACACACACACCCCCCAAAGCAAGAGATATGGACCAAGAAAAATGAAAAATAAAATATAATAATTCAACAAATAGATCAAACTAACACATGTTATGAACTTTTTGAGAAGTAACTGTCGTACAAAAGCTGTTAGGATTTGAATATATGGTTAATGGAATTGAACATCTCTTAACAAAGTCAACTTTTTTCTTTTTTCCTAAATCCTTGCAATTAATTTTGTTGGACCTCATTGCTAGAAAGATCTTTGTCCTAGCCAATAAAAAAGTTAAACTAAGGGTCTGTTTAGATACCTGCTTATTTTGTTGAAATTGAAAACTTATTACTGAAAGTACTGTAGATAAAAGTAAAAGTTAATTGAAATAGTATAGTGAGACTCATGAATAATGCCAAAAAGTGTAGTGGGGTCCATAAATAGTAGCAAAAATAAGCTGAATAGTGAAATAATTTATAATTTTAATCCACATCCAAATGCACCCTAACAATTTTCATAATGCAAACTCCACCCAATTTTTTACTGTTCTTAGAATGTTAAAGACATCATCAAAAGAAGTTAGTTTAAAATTTCCAAACATTTTTTTTATGGGTAATAACACAAGTATTAAGTGAGTCTTGAATTCATTCTCTCTCCTTCCTATGGACCAAGAAATGTGCTATTTAAAAATGACCGACTCAATCTTGTATGGTACACTACATAACCATAACTCTAGGATACAAAACATTTCGTAACTCTTTTTTTTATATGGATTGATAATGACATAACCTGTTGTGATTGGTTATAATAAAAATAGTATATTCATGATGAGAGTTCATATAAAAGTGATTTTACTCAAATTATAACTTGACACCTAAGTAAGTTGTGAAAAAAAAATTGTAAAAGTAGCTAAGTTCTGCTCCCTTAGAGACATAATACTAGTTAAACTACCTGCTGAGGTATTGGAGGTGTGATTCTTGCCATATCACGTAGATAACTAACAAAACCATCCCTTAGCATGCACTCCATTCCCAAGAGCTCCTCACTCTTCTTGTCAACCCCATCAACTTCCTCTTCTTTTATCTCTTCAATCTCAGTACTCTTTATTTCCACTGCCTTGCCAGCCTCAACTTGCAACCCATGTCTTTTCAAGCTCTTGTACATCCTCAGTGCAACATGCCCGGTGATGCATTCTATATCTTATATTGAATTATGGGTGATAGCCCACCTGAGATTTCAGGAATCTTGGCTCCAATTGTTGGTGTCCCTGGTGTCATTGGTGTCACAGTGCCTGTAACTGGCAATGTTATCACCGTATCACTTTTGGTAGAAGACTCACTATAAACTGAAGATGGTCCTGGAGATTGCTTGTTGCTGAGCTCAATATCATCATGAACCCACCATACGAAGTCTGAAGAACTTGTACGATTGTTTGTCATTTTGTTTTGTTTTGAAAAGTATAGGCAATTCAGTTTAGAGAATTTGAAGGAGAGAAGGAAGCTTATCGGGGATAAGACTTAAGGCTTAAGAGATGGTATTATGGTTTATATCAAGTACCATGTTGATTTCCTAGATATAAAAAAAGCATGTTGGTTTTATTAAATTGTTCTTCATTTAGTATTTAACTAATTAGATTGAGGGAGAAAGGGAGAAAAGTAAAAAAGAAGTAGGTCAGTTGTGGAAGTCGGCTAGTGAAATGCCACATGGAGGATGGAAGTTATAATAAGGACAAGGAAATGTGGACAGAACAAGAAGCTGTTCATGTATTATGGTTATTAATTATGCACTTCCTTTGTTATCTCACTGGTGTAATCAATATGTTAACATATAAAGAATACTTAATAGATGCCTTCTCTAGTTTAGATCAATCTAATCAATAGGTAGCTAGTTCAAGGAACTTTGTATCATATGCTTTTTGAAATACTTTATTCTTGAGAATCAGCCTCTCAAAAAATAATTAGGAATTACTAATAATCTCTCTTAGATCCCATAGAATCCTATAGAAGTGAGAGTTTTGTGCACAAAATATGACCTTTCTGAAATCCTTTAGTTGTAACATACTACTATTCTGTAGCCATATCTTTGAAAGAGCCAAGTGAGCTGCCCATATAAAATGCTAATGTTCAAGAATGATACTGGTTGGCAATTAGCTCCCACTCATGATGAATATTCATATTTTTCACTAGCGTTCATGTGTAATCATCCATTCTCTAGCTTGTCTATAGCAAAGTGGACCAGAAAAATGAAGGTTAACACATTCAAATATGCCATTTGGGTTTCATCACAGTGACGGTTAAAAACTTAAAATACTCCTAGGTACATGGCATAAAGATACTTTTTTTTTTACTATTATCTTGAATGTGATCATTAAAGAATTTTTGTGCTAAGATTAATTAATACAGATATACAAGTTACAAGATAATTTCTTAAATGTTCTAAGGCCAGCAATGTTGCAGTTAGGGGATTTGGCTATTATTACCAGGCATGTGACAAATTTGTTAGTTGCTGATTTTTCTAATTGCGTGGTTCACCTTACCCTAAAAATTGAAGGAAAAAGAAGAAGAAAAACTCGTGAGGATTTAAATTGGCAGACTGAGTTGACTTTGTCCCTGCCTACTAAATTTCTAATAAAAAGCAGGCCAGGTTCTTCAAAACCAAGGTACACCCTTTGGCCCTTACAAGCACTTACAACAAGCATGCACTACATATGCCTTTAGTTTGTTATTAAGAGAATAGAATTTCTTTCAATGATTATTTTGATAGCTCTCCACTAGTAAGAAGAACCCATTCTTTAGCAAGACTAACAAGTCTTGTTTTACATGAAAGTTTATTATTGTTGATTATGTTTTGTTATCCAAAACATTGAACAATAGTTATTATTTTTATTATGCATCTTGCAATTTTGATGCGAATTTAGTGATGTCATGAGAATGAGAAAGAGAAAGAGCCTCTTTTTGTATTCATCACAATGTTCGGCACTCTCTGGTTGGTTGTAAATGAAGAAATTGTTATTCTAAACTAAAACTATGTTGTCTGTTGGTCTTTCTTAGATTCAACACTCTATCGGATAGGAAATTTATTGATGATGAAAAAGAAGTTTCTTTCAAGAAATGGTGTTGCCTTGTGTCTATGTTACTTAAAATTTGATTATGATCTCTTTCTTGTTCAATTGTTCATTCTATAGAACCCGTTGTCCTAAATTGCAAGCTTTGGCTTTGGCTTAGTCAATTAGGCCATTGCCTGAGGTACCTTAGAGCATTAGCATTGGGGAATGCTAATGCCAAATCTAAGGGAAATTTGAAATTTTAAGCCCCAAAACCATCTGCATTGGGGAATGCTAAACAGCAGTATTGCAAATTTTTTTGCAATACTGCTACAGTGCAATTCTAAACATAGAATTGCACTGTAGCAAGTATTGTAAAAAAATAATAATATTTTATTTGGAAGAAAGCTGAAAATGAGAGAGAGGAGAGAGATGGGAGAGAAGATATAATTTTGAGATATATTATTTTATTATGTAGATATATTATTTTAATGAGTAAAAGAGGGAAATAGAAATTTGGGATGTGGAGGTATTGTAAAATGGTATGGTATAATGATAAAGTGGATTTTTAGAATTGTAAAATAGAGTAGCATTGGAATTTTCCAATGCTAATGCTCTTACAAGAGCAAAACCCCAAATTTTAGCTTGAACGTTAGTTTTATTGAAACAATTATTAAATTAAATCTGTGGTTTGCTTGGATAGGGCCAGCTCTTAGGCTAAGCCAATTAGGCCATCACTAAGGGTCTGTTTGGTTAGAGAGTGAAAAAGTGAGAGGATAGAAAATAGAGAGATGATAGAAAATTTTTTAGTTTTCTCTCAAGGTGTTTGGTTTAGGAGTAAAAAAGTTGAGGGATAAAAAAATGTAATTTGTTTAAATTTACGTTCATGCCTCTACCAAAAAAAAGTAACAAATTAGGGAAAAAAAAACTAGATGAACCAAAAAAATAAAAACGAAATAGCTGAAACACAACCAAAAAATAATAAATAAATAAATATATATAAGCAAACCAAATGAAAAGTATAGAAAAGGACAAAAAGCTAAAATCCTTTTAGTATGCTCGGGGAGAAAACTGACCTCACTAGTTTTTCTTCCTTAAATCTCTTCAACCAAACATCCAAAAAATCCATTTTTTCTCCACATTTCTCTCATTTCTTTTCCATCCTCCTTAAAATCCTTCCAACCAAATAGATCCTAAAGCCACGCATGATGTGGGTCAATATAAATTCAACCTAATTGAAATTCTAAAACATTTTTTTTATTTTTTATTTTTTATTTTTATTTATAAATTTGTTAGAAGTGTGCTAAATCACCATGAATGATCAATTTCATAACAATTCAAGACTTCAATTTTTTATAAACAAGTCTCCTACATTAGACATAGCCATACGCTAAACAATCTCTCTCTCAACACGAAAATTAACATTGGAAATTAGATTTTAGCTTTTCTCACATTACCCAAGGTAAATTATAAGTATTTTCTAAAATAATAATAAATTTTAATATTTTTAATCTGGATGTTGAGTGGCATTTTTTAAATACCAAATATTTTTTTTACTATTATTTTATTAACCACGTTAATATTTATCATACCAACTATGCATCCTATGTGCCACATAAACAATTTTATTTAGTAAGATGATGGCTGTGATTAATGGAAAACGATTTAAAAAAATTAGGGGCCAAATGGGGTCCCAAAAAATTGAAAGCCAAAGTAAAAAATGACCAAAAGTAGAAGAACCAAAAAGATGAGAGCATGATATAAATACCACATTTCAGCCGCCTCCTTCCCCAATTTTCACCACACCATGAGATAACTGATCAGTAGCTTAGAGTTAGTTCAAAGAAATTGCCCTCAAAACCGACCGATTCACTATCTCTCTCTCTCTTTCTCAATTCTCAAACTCTATCGTTTCGTTCTGATTTCCGCTGCCGAATTGTTTGCTGGATCTTCAGGAAAATGGGTACGCTGCTTCGTTCTTCCCACTCTTCTTTTCGTTCTTATTGTTATTCTACTCTTACTCCTACTAATACTAGTGCTAAAAAAAACCCGAATCACAATCAGAATCAAAATCAATTCTTGAAATCTGTTAGAGATCAGTGCAAATCTAGAAGCTTTAGGAATGTTAATCATGCCTTAGACATGTTTGATACAATGCTTCACATGCGCCCTTTGCCTTCCATTGACAATTTTAATCACATTTTGGGAGCCATTGCAAGATTGAAGCATTACCCACTAGTCATTACTCTATTTAAACAAATGGGCTTATCAGGAATTGCTCCCAGTCTTCCTACTCTCAATACTTTGATTAATTGCTTCGGCCATTTGAGCCGAGTAGATTTTGGGTTCTCTGTCTTAGCAACAATTTTGAAACTTGGTTATCACCCAGACTCTATTACTCTAACCACTCTTGTGAAGGGGCTCTGTTTTCAAGGTAACATTGCTGGAGCTGTGAAGTTGGTAGAAGATATGGAGAAGAAAGGGTATCAACCTGATGCATTTACTTGTGGAACGATACTAAATGCTCTGTGTAAGATTGGTAAGACTGATATGGCTATTGGGTTGCTCAGGAAATTGGAAGAAGGAGATTTTGAGCTTGATCTGATAGCGTATAGCACAATCATTGATAGTTTATGTAAGGATAGATCGGTAACTGAGGCTTTGAACCTTTTATCTGAAATGATGAGTAAAGGCATTCAGCCGAACGTTGTCACTTACAATTCCTTAATTCAAGGCCTATGCAATTGCGGCAGGCGAAGAGAGGCTACTACTTTGTTGAACGAGATGGCACAGAGGAAGATTGTGCCAAGTGTGTGGACCTTCAACATATTGGTGGACACATTTTGCAAAGAGGGGATGTTGATAGAGGCAAAAAAAGTTTTTGATAAGATAATTCAAAGAGGTATTGAGCCTGATGTAGTCTCTTATAATTCTTTAATTGATGGATACTGTTTGCAAAATAAATTGAAGGATGCCATCGAAGCATTGAACATGATGGTTGAGAGGGGTTGTTCACCCAATGTTGTTAGCTATAACACATTGATTAATGGATTTTGTAAAAATAAAAGAATTGATGAGGCAATGAATCTCTTTAATGAAATGTCCAACAAGGGAGTAACTCCTGATGTTGTGACTTACAGCACTCTTATAGGTGGGTTTTGTCGAGTGGGGAGACACAAGGCTAGTCTAGAGCTATTCCATAAAATGCAGGCTTGTGGCCAACTTCCAGATCCCCAAACTTATGCTGCCTTGTTGGATGGCTTGTGTAAGAATGGACAAGTTGTTAAGGCAATAAAAGTGTTTCTTGAGATGGAAGACAAAACGTTGGGCAACAATATTGTGATTTACAACATTTTGATTGACGGTTTATGCAATGTCGGGAATCTTAATGTTGCAAGAGAACTCTTTTATAGTCTACCTGCAAAAGGATTGCAACCCGATGTTCGAACTTACACCATAATGCTCAAAGGGCTTTGCGAAGAGGGACTGTTAGAAGAAGCAAGTGAGATATTTGAGAAAATGGATGGGAGCGGTTGTTCACCTGACGATCGCACATATAACGCAATAATCCAGGGGTTACTGCAACATAACGAGACATCAAAGGCAATTAAATATCTTGAAATAATGGTTGACAAGGGTTTTTCAGCAGATGCGAGAGTTGCAAGCATGTTTTTTGACTTGTTGTCATCTAATCAAGTAGATAAGAACATTCAAGAATTTCTCCAGAAGCCTAAGTGAAGGTTTTTTAGTTTCTCAACATCAAGGACAAGTTTCATATTTTATCCATCACATGTCAATCTTTAAAAAATGTGTATCATTTCGGGCAAATTTTATAGTTTCTAAAGATGATTTTCTATTTCATTTATGTATGCATTATTGTTTGTACCTTTAAGTGTTCTATCTTTTGTTGTGATTTCATTGTGCACTCATGTTGTTGCTTGGAAGTTGGAACCTATTTTCCTGGATAGTTGTTTCAAAATTTTTTCTTATTTAAGGTTAATGCCAAATATTGTTGCTCTAAAATCTGGCATTTTTTGTGTGGTTATACGTCCCTTAGCTAGTGGAATAGCCAGTGGAATTAATGATAATTAATGTTCCCTCCAATGAAATTAAGTTTCGGAGTTGCATTTATGCAAACTGTGTCCCCCCCCCCCCCCCCCCCTCTCCCTTTTTTCCCCCTCTTATAAACCTTGTGGTGCTTTTGTGCAGTGGAATCGAGTCAAATTTTGTTAGTCTAGCTTGGTTGGTTTATCAACTCAAGGAGTTAGCTGATAATTTTGTATGTGCTTCTCCTTAAATTGTCTAAGAGAGAAGCAACTTAGGTTGTAGTGCAATACAAAATTAATTTCATAGTATAATCATTTTGACATTTACGATTTAAAGTAAATGAATTGAGTTGGAAACTCCCAACTTGCGATCATATAGCTGAAGAATAGTTCATTTGTTAGTGATTGATTACATTTCATGGACACAAAGAGCTGATTCTTTTGGAGCTTTTGTAATTTCATTTTGTTGTATGTAGATTGTGCTTTCCTAGCCTAACTTAGGTTAGGTTTCTTAGTTTTAGTTAGCGATGTTATGCTTAAAGAAAACCAATCTTTTTGAAATAGACAAGGTTAACTTAGTGATGTCATGTTTGGTCAAGTCTAAGATAGATAATCCCATAGGTCTTGTGAAATATACAACAAGGTTTATAAAAGTCGTGTTGTAGGTTACTGCAAAATCATTATAATGAGATAATTATTATGTATGAGTGTTTTCTTGTTAGGTTGATTTGGTCTTTGACTTGTGATTTTGGGAATTCAGCTTGAGATAAAAGATGGGGTTCTCTTTCACCAAGCTTTTCTTTGATGTTTCTTGCGGGGAAAGCGCTTGCTGAA
The DNA here is from genome assembly GCA_019022515.1 of Quercus aquifolioides. NCBI lineage: Eukaryota > Viridiplantae > Streptophyta > Magnoliopsida > Fagales > Fagaceae > Quercus > Quercus aquifolioides. Next base: position 8,808 of record JAFHAW010000112.1, read on the forward strand.
ATGCTTCACACAGTGGGAGAACTCGTCCTCACTTAAGAATTTAGTAATTTTGTTAAAATCTCAAATCTTTGTGTATTTGATTGGTCAAAATTTGGTGAATCCCATTTCTTTTAGATCCATGCCAAAACCTGTTTCAGAATTCAAATCGGAGTCTTTTTTGTGGATTTGGGTATTCTATGAATTTTGCAATGCTAGAAAATTGAAACGACTTGAAAGTGAAATTGGTTTGTAATTTTTTTTAAAAAAAATTGTTATTCATTCATGACTCCATTTAATGATTTTCTATTTTGATTGGAGAATACATGTTAATTTTGATTTTGATTTTTTTTTTTTTTTTTTTTTTCTAGTTATACTGTTGGCAATGTTTCGCCTTTGCAGTTTTTCACTGATTCAGTGAAAAGAGTTTTTGGCAGTAGCTATATGAATCTGAGCTCAAAAAACAGCAATTGGGTCCTCATTAATCTTTCTTTTAATGAGTGAAGAGACACTGTAAGAGCGGCGAGCAGAGGTCTCAAGGATGGCAAAATATTATGACATTGATGATATTATTACAGATGAAGAGGTTGAAACTCATGTCATCCTATGCTGGGTAGTTTTGCTTCCAAATTCCCAATCTAACTATTTTATGTGTTCTGCTCTTGCTTACAGATTGTTGCAGTTATATTCCAAAAGGCAGCATCTGGATTGGGAATTGATCCCAGTTCTGAAACAGACTGTTCAAGTTTCATACAAACTGGAGTTGAATGGGAGTGGATGGTATATTTGTATATTATGCTTCTATGAACTTTTGAGGAAAAGAGGTTCATGTAATTGTAATCCCACTCCATGAATTTGGATGAGGCTCAGTGGAGTCCAATTCGAGGTGATGAGGAATTTGCATTTCACTTATTTTGTTCCTATGTATTCTATATCTATTTCTCTGTCATACATATGCCTGAAATGTTCATAATTGTAAGTTGTACTAATGCCTAATATTTCGTTAATTTGATACGGCTTAGTCAAGTCAAATTTGAAGTGATATCATTCTTCACTAGAATCACTACAGAATTCATTATATGCATTTCACATATTTTGTTGATCTTATTTCTTTCATACATATGCCTGAAATATCTTAATTGTAAATTGTACTCGAATGCCTAACGTTTCTTGGATAGTGGATTTGTTGCTTTCCGTGTGGGAGATTCTGGTCATATTTTAATAATCAAGATCATCTCCAGAGGCCAGAGGCCACTTTAAGGAGGAGTCTTTTCCATAATTTTTTTAACATATCACCTCCTTTTGTAGATTTCATTGGCTATATTTGTATATAATTCTTGGGAGGACTCCCTTGTATACTTTCTGTATAGCTTGGTTGCTTTTCTTACTAGTAATTAGTTTGAATGTAGTTGAAGCCACAGGTATAGAGGATTGTCCCTGTAAGAAATTGAAGTGTCTGAGATCCTGTTGAACTATATTTTAAATTTATCTTACCTGTTTAACTCAGGATTTTAGATGCTGACTAGTCTGAAAGTCACATCTCTAAAATTTCGAGAACTATTGTCTACTAGTTATGTGTAAAACGGCCTTGAAGTATTCTAAATAATTTAAATGTTCTTCCAATTTTAACTTTCTCAGTATGCGGGTATACATGGACTTTTTTGTGTGGGTTTAAACCAGCTGGTATGTAAACTTAAATCAAAGGAAGAAGAAAATATCATGCTAGTATCCAAAAGTTCACATAAATAGTCCCTTTACTTTCTCACGCGAACACTTTGTCTGTCTTATATTTGTTTCTGTTACGGAATTTCTATTGGGAATAGCTTGTTTTATGCATCTTGTAATTTTTACATTAGAATCTTATGTTCTTCGTGATAAATTGTAGGCGGACATATTGTTGCGAGGCTACTTTGGGTGGAATTCACTATGTGCTCTCCAGGTCCTCAATCAAGTTTTTCCAAAGGTATTATACTTCTAGTTGAAAATGCCTTTTGCCTTCAAAGGATTTAGGTGACCATACTATCAAAACTCTAATGGTACCCTAGATGTACTTGGTAGTGTCAACTATGAAAATATTTTGGGTAACATGTTTGACATCAATAATGCTCAAGACAGTATAAGTTAGTGGATGTTTTCTTGTGAAAATTGGTTTCTTTGCAAGGTCAACCAAAGGATAGACCTTAAAAGATGAGATGTCTCCATAATTTTGTATGCCAGTGATTCTCTCTTGACTTTCATGTTCTTGTGTGATTACCAATTGGAATTTGGATGGACATGCACATATACATTAGTATAATTTTGGACAGTAATTTCCATACCTATGTAGATGTTAGTAATCTTGATGTCCTTGTTATTTATCAAGGCTTAATTACTTTCTTCTGTTAGCCTTCCATAAGAACTTAATGTAGACAGTGAAAAATGGATTCTAGTTTGTATCAATATCTGATATTTATTTAAAAATGAAAATTATGATTTGACTCCAAACACTACTTTTCTTGGTTCTGGGATGCTACCATACAATGAGGAAAACATTTGTGGAAACATAAGGTGCTCTGAGCCACATCTTGAGTGTGTTGTTTTCCTGGTTTTCTAATAATGTGAATTCTAACTCAAGTTTTCCTTTTTAAACCAGTTATTTTTTTAGCGAGCTAGTTAGAACATATGAGTTATGCCAAAGATGCTTAGATGCCTGTGTAAAGCTTGGCCGAGAAATGGGTGTGAAGGTTGTTGATCTTTTTACTGCACTTCAGAAAAGAGATGATTGGATGGATGCTTGCTTCATGTAAGTTTTTGTTCTGCAATGGAACTTCTTATAAGTATAAAAAAACAATCTGATATATAGCCACCCTCCTTTGGGTCAGATGGCGCTTCCACCCCTCAAGTATAGGATTGTGGTTTTGGTCCTGGGTCCAAGTCCTGTGTGTGCACGCAATTTACCCATGGTTTCTTTCCTAGTTATGTTTGTGACAGTTTGTCATAACGTGTTTTTGGCACTCATGTTATCAATTGATAGATTTGTAGTCTGAGTTTTTGAGAGGAGTCATTTTGATATTGAATTTAAACCAGTTGCATTCACATTCTTCTCTAGATATGCACCATGTTAGTCAACTTGTCTTCAGTCAAGACTTCGCCAATAAAGTGTGATGTAAGGGAATAATCATTATGTTTGTTGGCTGTGTGTGTGTATATATATATATATATATATTTTTTCCCCAGAGATGGGATTGATTTATCAGCTGAAGGGAGCAAGATAGTTGTTGAAGAGATACTAAAGGTGATCAAGGAAGCTGACTGGGAGCCATGTCTACACTGGAAGTCCATGCCAACTGAATTTGCAGAGGATTCACCATACGATCTTGTTGCCGCTGATGGAAAGGCAACATTAAATCCATCAGAATGGACTTTCTATAGGGAGCATCAGTGGGACTAAGATATGTCATTTGCTTTCGTTTCCATGTAGAAGCTGCCTACTTGAATTTGAAGAGTGAAGATCTTGAATAAGATATTTAGAAAGACAAGTAGCAAGAGAGAAAGCAGGGGGAGGGGTTATCATTGTTGCTATTGTTTCTTGTAAAGCACACTTAAACTGGATTATTTCATGTTCAATTTAATTTTTAAAGGTCACATTTTAAATTGGCACATTGGCAATGTTATTTGGAAAGAAGTTTGTCCCTAGTCCACTCTACCCCTTTTATGTTATTATAGAATATCTCTGCCAAAATCATCAAAGTTAGATATCTTTTCCTGAATTTTTTTCCCCTTGTCTTATCTTGCAATGGGTGGTTGACCGCCACGAGGCATCGACAGAGTGGATGGATAGGCCCAGTTCTTGCAACTGATTTTTGCAAAGTGGTGCACACTGTAAACCACCATTAGATTGGTAAGGTGAGTGCAAGCGCATTAATATATTAATACATGTGGGTGGCATAATAAGTGATCTTGGTGTAGATTTTTAGGATCACATTAAGGTTGGTGACAGCAAACTGCATTTTTCAATTAATTTTAAGTTGTGTTGCACTGTTGCTGTTTTACTTCACCTTATTTTTTCTGGGCTAATTGACAAGCATTTGGTCACAATGGACCTTTTTACACTTTGCCACCAAGAGGTCACCTTTGTTCAATAGGTTGATTGTTTTGAGTATAAATGCTGGTTCCTAGCAAGTTTGCTGTTGCTGCTGCCCCTGTTGCAGTAGCTGCTTCTGGTGGTGCCCCTGTTGCATCTGCGAAGGAGGAAGAGAAGAAGGAAGAGCCTGCTGAAGAGTCTGATGATGACATGGGTTTTAGTTTATTTGACTAAACCGTGGGTTATTGGTGTTTATTTCTTGATGGTTTATTTTTGTTTTTTGGAGAATTTTTAAGTTTAATTTTACAAAATATATCCTCCAATTGAGAGAATTATTAATTTGGATGTCGTTCTATAGTTTGTTTTTCCGTGGATGTGTTTAGTTGGTTTTATTTTTGTGTTTCTTGAGTTTATAGTGATTATTGACTTATTTCCCATCCATGCCACCCCGGTTAACCTAGAATTTTCCCCATCTATTTATTTCCCAATAGGATTGGTAAAGGACGCAAAATGCCTTTTAAGTACTATCCCTTGACTAGGGTGGGCCATTAAAGCAATAACCTAAAGGTGCACAAATGGAAGAAGGCCCTCTAAAATAGGAGTGTAGTGTTTATTACTCACATCATTTTACACACCCCAACAACTGAAATAGAATAATATTATATTTGTGCCTTGTAGTTATACTAAAAAACAATAACAAAAAGTAGTCTAATCTAGGACTGGATTCACAATTCTCAGTGTCCTTTAGAAAATGTTCGCCGTTCAATATTTCAAGAATTTTGGATACATGTCATATCTTTAATAACCAATAAAATATAAGCATCATAGTTGACATTCCCAATACAAAAGGGTTTTTTGTAATAGGATTGATTTTCAATAGAAAACAAAATACATACACACTATACTAGAACCTGTAGTAGATGTGTTCAACATGCTTGTACTGTCAAAAAGTGATGATATGCATACACAAGTAGGACTGCCTTATCCCAAAGAAGAAAATATAAGGAAATCATTTCTTAAACATTTCGGCAAAGGAGATTGAACTAGCACACCTATATATGCTCAATGGGAACATGAAAGAAGTTTCAGACTTTCAGTGACCTCTTCTAATAATTTCTTGCTCTATAGTCCAAATACAAAGTTATTTATGTTTGTTTTTTCCCGGACTATAAGGAAAAACCATAAAAGTAGAAACAAGAACAACTATTGCATCTGCTTGAGACCTTTTAAAAAAAATAGAATATGAAAGAACCTTTCCTAAGGTTTTGGATCTAAAAGTGTGAAAAAATTTAGTCTAAAATTTAATTGTTGGTGAGAATTGAAAAATATTACTATTTATACGATTAAGATCATTTATCAAAATAATAAAAGACGTCCATGATTTAACATAAAAAATAAAATTGCTGTCCACCACGATTTCGTTTATGCAAAATTAATAGGAAACAAAAGATTGTAAAACTTGTTACACCACCCAATAACTTGTTATAGAATTCATATTTTGAAAATCCCATCGTTAAATTATATGTTCTGTATGTTCATAACAATCATGCCAATTTTCATGTCAATTGGATGTTATTTACCATTTGATTTATAAACTCATCTTTTATGCATTATTTTAAACTACAAAAACTTGAATTTAAAAAATTGACTGATGACATGGCTATTAATTTTTGATAACCTTGAAATTTTGCAAGCATGGAGAATATACGAAGATAATGTAATCTAACAGTAGATTTGTCAAAATTTACATCAGTCAAAATTTACATCAAATTAAAAAATATTGAGTGGTGTAACATTACTTAGAGTTACACCAAGTGTAACTTGAACCCAACCCATATATATATATATATATATATATATTATAAATAAAGTTAAATGAAATGTCAAAAAGTGGATTTTTAAATTTTCTAACTTTATTTCTTATGTAATTTCTACTACACTTAGAGAACATCTCTTTTTTAGTTATGATTAATACGGTTTCCATAGTTAGAGTTTGATTAATTTTAAATTTAAATTTAGTACTATGATTGTATTTAATTGTTGATTGTTGATTTAATTTTTTAAGTGAATTTAACGGTTTATGTTACTACACTGTAAAGTTTTTAATTTTCTCCACATGGTAATCTTTATTTTATTTTTTACTTCTCTTTACAACCTCTTTGTTTTCCAATCAATGATTACTAATTGACGTTTGATTTTTTTTTTCTTTATTTACTCTTTATTACTTTGTATTGGTTTTTTTCTATACCATCTATCTCTTTCTCTCTCCATTGGCAACCTATCATTTTCCAAAATTTGATGATGATTCTATGACATTAAATATGCATTATTAGTTTTTTTTTTTTTTTTTTTTAATTTAGTGTTTCTAACTTGATTTGTTTTGTATTTCATTCTTCCTTTGATGCATTGGGTGTGAGAATGAGTGTTTCCCTAGCATTACTCCACTTAATGCGGAAAATTTTATTTATTTAATTTAGGCAAAATATTATATTTTAAATTTTTTAAAATAAAAAGGAGTGAAAATATAAATAATTTAATGATATATATGGGAGATGTGGCTGAATTTAAATGTTAAATAAGATGATATGAGAAAAAAAATAAAAATAAAATACATAACAATAAACACTAACTTATCCAAATAATTCTATGTAATATAATAATAGTACATTCTTATATACTATTTTTAATTATTTATAATGCAATATGATAATATTTAACAATTAAAGTCATAAAAAAATAAAAATAAAAACTTAAAACACAAAACTAAAATCCCATCAACCAAAATACAGTTCTAAAGAATACAACACTTTATTAAGCTAAAATAGAGATGCAAGAAAAATAAAAATAAAAATCCACCAAAAAATTGAGGGAGAAAGAGTGGGAAATAACCACTTTTTTGTGAGAGAAAATTATGTAAAGAATGGAAGAGTGAATGACAAATTTATACTAAGAGGGTGATAATAAAAAGAAACAAAATAAAAGAAGATAAAAGGAAAGAGGAAGAGTGATATCAAGGTAGAATTTTTGGGGAGATGATAAGGTAAAGAGAAGGAAAAAAGGTTGGAAAAAGTGTAAATGTTAAAAAAAAAAAATGAGTATAATTTGATGAGCATAATTTTCTTTTATTTGAATTTAAGTAAAATGTGGGGCCAGAATAAGCCAGGCAACCCCGGCCCACTTCAGACTAGGCCTAGAAGCCCACGCCGAGGACGCGTCCTAGGTCCGAGGACGAAAGTGTAGAGCCCAAGGCCCAAGGAGCATTGCCGAGGATGGTTACATCCTCGGGAGACCGAGGTCAGAAAGTGGGCAGACAGCACGCCCTTACGGGGACCTCCCTAAGCGCCCAAGGAGCAAATAGCACGAACCAAGCACCGGACATTGAAGCATGGTGGAGGAGCAAGTCCCAGGTGAACTGTCACCTCCACATTAAATGCCCTCAACTAACGCCCTGGCCGCATTAATGAGGATAGGACCTCTGAACAGTGCCATCTTGGGCGCTGCAACCCACAGGAGGGATGCGAATGCGGCTGATGGGATAGGCACTCAAGTGGAAACCGGATTGATCAACAAATGTAGGGCTAGGATCAACTGAGTGAGAAGTATATAATGTAAAAGTCCCTCTTGAGAGGGGGACGGACGGAAAACCAGAGAAAAGGAAATACTGTAGCAACTCATATTCTCTCAACTCTTGTAACCTTTCTGAAAAGAGATAATAGGAACTTCAAGCTCCATAAGGCCCGTCCGAGGAGCCTCATCGTGTGTTCAAACCCACATTTTAGTTATTAGCATTCACGTACAACCATGCATGGCCGTTGCATTCTTTATTAAGGCCTAGCTCTTGAGCCCTTACTCTATAAATTTATTGGAGGGTTAGCTGGGCTTGGGTCCACTCTCTCAATTTGTGGAGAGCGCTCGAAACCACCCCCTACAATTGGCGCCGTCTGTGGGAAGAGCTTGTGCGTTGGTAAGGACAACAGTCAAGCATGGTAGGATCAGGCCCTCACCAAGGAACTCCCAATCGACCTGAACCGGCAAAGTCACGGCATCTGAGTAACTATGGCGACCCCGGGGGCGGTCAGAACGACAACAGACGATTTCGAGAAGGAAGCGTGCATACTTCAACGGCGAGCGAAAGCCGAGGGGACGGGCACATTCCCCAAAAGCGCGACGATGGCCAGGCCACGCGATCACAAGAGGCCCACAGCCACGCTTCCCAGAGAAAGGATGATAAGGTGGCCATGCAACGCGAGATAGATGATCTGAAGAGGAAGCTGCGCCGTGCGCAGCGAAGACGGTCCGAACCCAGCCCTGACCTGCCCTCCGACGACGAAAGCGATGATGAATACAGGCAAAGGTCAAAAACGCCCCCTAGCGAGACTTTCTCCCACGAGGAGGAGCGCTACCAGAGGCGTAGGCGTGCCAACCCAACCCCCAGGGGCTTAGGAGGCGACGCCATGAGCAGGGCGCTGGACCAGCTTTCCAAGTCGCCCTTCACGCGTCGTATAGAGGACGCGGAGCTTCCTCGGCAGTTCCAGCAGCCAACCTTCATTGCTTACAACGGCAAAACGGACCCTGTGGAGCACGTGAGCCAGTTCAACCAAAGGATGGCTGTCCACTCCAAGAACGAGGCGCTGATGTGCAAAGTCTTCCCATCCAGCTTGGGACCTGCGGCAATGAGGTGGTTCAACGGTCTGAGGACGAGTTCCATAGACTCGTATAGGCAGCTGACCCAGGCTTTTGGTTCCCGCTTTGTCACAAATAGCAGGCCTCCTCGGCCCATGAGCGCATTGCTGTCCCTGTCCATGCGTGACGTGGAGACCCTCAAGGCTTACTCGGACAAGTATTGGGAGATTTACAACGAGCTGGACGGCAAGTACGACGCTGTTGCCATCAATACGTTCCAGAATGGACTACCTATGGGGCACGGCCTGAGGAAGTCCCTAACCGGTAAGCCTGCCACCAGCGTGCGGCAATTGATGGATCGGATCGATAAATACAAGCGGGTAGAGGAAGATCTACTGCAGGGTAAGGGGAAGGAGAATGCTATCCCTCAGGAGAGAAGGGATTTCAGGTCGGACCGTTATGACAATGCCCGTCCGAGGAGAGATTTCGGTGGGCAATATGGAGCGACCAACACACAGACGATTGGCGCTGTGTTCCAAGAACCCGTGCACAGGGTGCTGGAAAAGATAAAGAACGAACCGTACTTCAGGTGGCCGAACAAGATGGCTGGGGAACCTGGTAGGCGCAATCAGAGTCGCTACTGCCAGTACCACCAGGACCACGGACATACTACGGAGGACTGCAGGAACCTTTGGAACCACCTGGACCAGCTAGTCCAGGAGAGAAAGCTGAAGCACCTCCTCTACCATTCCAGCGGCCAGCAAAACCAGACCTACCAAGAGCCTCGGAGGGACGCCGCCATGGGGCAGCCCGCTGGGACGATCAACATAATCTTGGCCGCGCCAGGAAGAACAGGCACACCCCCTTTGCGAGTGTTGTCTGTGGCCCAGCTTCCCTCCAAGGACCTTCGGACGGGGCCGAAGAAGCCCAGGAGGAATCCTCCCCTAGCATTGAGTTTCTCGGAGGAGGACAAGATTGGGACCATCCAACCACACGAGGACGCCCTAATCGTCACCCTCAGAATCGGGGGCTATGACGTGAAGAGGGTGATGGTGGACGGTGGCAGCGCAGCCGAGGTCATGTGTCCAGACCTCTACAAGGGGCTGGGGCTAAGACAGGAGGACCTCACGCCTTATAGCTCCCCCCTGATGAGCTTTGACGGAAAGCTCGTCATCCCAAAAGGCATGATCAGACTGCCCATACAAACAGGCCCAGTGGTGGTGGAGGTGAACTTTGTGGTGGTGGACACATACTCCCCCTACACGGCCATCGTGGGAAGGCCCTGGCTACACGCCTTGGGGGGAGTTGCCTCCTCCTTGCACTAGAAGGTGAAGTTCCCATCAGGGGATCAGGTCCTAGAGATCCGAGGTTGCCAGCACACGGCGAGGCAGTGCACGGTGGCCGCCATATCCTATCGGCTTGATGCACAGCCCTCGGCTCCCGCCGAGGAAGGCTTATAGCAATCAAAGACCCCGTCGGCGACTCCTGATGCACCTGCCGAGGATGCTAGATGTGAGAACCTGGAGAAGGTGGTAATTGGCGATGATTCGGAGAAGTTCTTCCAGGTCGGAACCCAGCTGCCTCCACAGGAGAAGGAGGAGTTACTTGAGTTCCTCAAGAGGAACCTTGACGTGTTCGCATGGGATCCTTGCGATGCCCCTGGGATTGATCCATCTTTCATTTGTCACCACCTTAACGTCAACCCATCTGTAATCCCGAAGCAACAGCCACCCCGGCGCCCGTCGAAGGAGCACGCTGATGCGATCAGGGAAGAGGTCAATAAGCTTAAGCGCGCGGGGGCCATCAAAGAGGTCTTTTACCCCAAATGGTTGGCCAACACTGTGGTGGTCAAGAAGAAAAGCGGGAAGTGGAGGGTTTGTGTGAACTTCACAAACCTGAACAAAGCGTGCCCAAAGGACCCCTTCCCAATGCCACGGATAGACCAGCTAGTAGATGCGACGGCAGGCCATCCTCGGATGAGCTTCCTGGATGCATTTCAGGGCTATCATCAAATCCCACTAGCCTTGGAGGACCAAGAGAAGACAGCCTTTGTGACGCCCACCGGGAACTACCACTACAAGGTTATGCCGTTTGGCCTGAAAAACGCCGGATCCACCTACCAAAGGATGATGACAAGAATGTTTGAGCCGATGTTGGGCAAGAACATCGAGGTCTATGTTGACGATATGGTGGTAAAGAGCAAGCTGGTGTCCAAGCACTTGGAGGACCTCGGCCTCACATTTGACGTCCTAAGAGAGCACAAGCTCCGCCTTAATGCCTCAAAATGCTCGTTTGGCGTCGGCTCTGGCAAGTTCTTGGGGTACATGATCACCCACCGTGGGATCGAAGTCGACCCTAACCAAATCAAGGCCATCCACAACTTGAAGCCTCTGCAGGACCCCAAGGAGATCCAAAAGCTTACTGGGATGATCGCGGCGCTGAACCGATTCATTTCTAGGTCGGCTGACAGGTGCAGGCCCTTCTACCGCCTGATCAACAAGTGGAAAGGATTTGAGTGGTCCGAGGATTGTGTCGAAGCTTTCCAGCAACTCAAGGAGTACCTATCCCGGCCGCCTATCATGTCCCATCCTGAGGCCGACGAGGTTCTATACGCGTACCTTGCTGTGGCGCCCCATGCAGTGAGCCTAGTACTGATACGGGAAGATAATGGCGTTCAAAAGCCAGTTTACTACGTCAGCAAGTCGCTGCACGAAGCGGAGGTGAGATACCTACCCTTAGAGAAGGCCATCCTGGCTGTGGTCCACGCCACGAGAAAGCTCCCCCATTACTTCCAAGCTCACACCGTGGTTGTCCTAACCCAATTGCCTCTGAAGTCTGTGCTCCGGACCGCTGATTACACAGGCAGAATCGCGAAGTGGAACACGATTCTGGGGGCTTTTGACATCAAGTACATGCCCCGGACTTCCATAAAAGGCCAGGTTCTGGCAGATTTGACGGCCGAGTTCGCCGAACCAGTCGTAGAAGTGACAGCCGAGGATAAGAGCCGTGACGAGAAATCAGTTGGGGCAATCTCCATCCCAGAGGCACCACGTTGGAAAGTATATGTGGATGGCGCAGCAAACCAAAGGGGGTCCGGAGTGGGGCTGATCCTAGTATCCCCTGAAGATCATATCATTGAGAAATCCCTGAGGCTCGGATTCACGGCCACAAACAACGAGGCTGAGTATGAGGCATTACTACAAGGGATGATCATGGTGCAAAGGATGAGAGGAAAGTCGATAGAGATGTTCTCGGACTCGAGATTGGTGGTAGGACAGGTAAATGGGGAGATGGAGGCCAGGGATTCAAGAATGCAAGAATACCTGGGCCAAGTCAGGCGCTTGCGATTGGAGTTTAGCCTCTACAGCCTGTCTCATATCCCCAGAAGCGGGAACAGCCATGCCGACTCATTGGCCACGCTCGCAACCTCCTCGGCAGGGGATCTGCCTCGGATAATACTTGTGGAACATCTGGGGAGGGCAAGCGAAGTGCCAAGAGAAGGGATCCCCGTCCACCAGATTGAGGTGGGTTCCAGCTGGATGGACCCCATAGTGAGATTCCTCAAAGACGATATCCTGCCCGAGGACAAGTCAGAAGCTGAGAAAGTTAGAAGGAAAGCTCCTCGGTTCTGGTTGTCCGAGGATCACAAGCTATATAAGCGCTCCTACTCTGGACCATACCTACTGTGCGTCCACCCCGGAGCGGCGGAATTACTACTCAAAGAGCTGCACGAGGGAATATGCGTGAGCCACACAGGGGGGAGATCCCTGGCTCACCGAGCCGTCACTCAAGGATATTGGTGGCCGGGAATGCAGCAAGAGGCCCAGGAGTATGTCAAGAAGTGCGACCAATGCCAAAGGTTCGCCCCAAATATCCATCAGCCAGGAGGGGTCCTCAATCTGTTATCCAGTCCATGGCCATTCGCCCAATGGGGCTTGGACATTGTGGGACCTTTCCCCAAGGCACCAGGGAACAAGAGGTATCTGTTGGTGGCCACGGACTACTTCACCAAGTGGGTCGAGGCCGAACCACTAGCCAACATCAGAGATGTAGACGTGAAGAAATTCCTTTGGAGGAACATAGTTACACGGTTCGGGGTCCCTCATACCCTTATCTCGGATAATGGACTCCAGTTCGATAGCAAGGCCTTCAGGGGGTACTGTTGTGAACTTGGGATCACAAACAGGTACTCAACGCCAGCCTACCCCCAGGGGAATGGACAGGCCGAGGCGGTCAACAAGGTCATCGTCAACGGGCTTAAGAAGAGACTGGATGATGCCAAAGGGAGATGGGTAGAAGAGCTGCCCCATGTCCTCTGGACGTACTGGACTACGCCCCGACGCTCAACGGGGGAAACACCTTTTGCCATGACTTATGGTGCGGAGGCAGTGATCCCCCTGAAAACCAACTTCCCGACACTAAGGACGAGCTCCTTCACCCCAGGCAGCAATGATGAATTGCTGGGGCGGAGCCTGGACATGGTAGACGAACGAAGAGAGCAAGCAATGATCCAGCTGGCCCACTACCAGCAAAAGCTCAAGCAGGGATATGACACCAATGTAAAGCTCAGACCACTAGCACCGGGAGACCTGGTGCTGAGAAAAGTCGTAGGAACTGCCAAGAACCCTTCTTGGGGAAAGCTCGGACCCAACTGGGAGGGTCCCTACCGAATCACCTCAGTGGCAGGGATAGGAGCGTACTATTTAGAAGATTTAGATGACAAACCTGTACCTCGTCCATGGAATGTAAACAACCTGAAAAGGTACTACTATTAATAAAGAGGCCACTTTGATTCATATTGTTAGCCTATCTTGGTTGTGTGCCTCGCGTCCTAACCACTTTAAGAAAACTAAGTGTTAGACAGAACCAGGGAACTGCATGGTCCTTGGACTCAGTCCCATGGGGAAACTAACCACTTTAAGAAAACTAAGTGTTAGACAGAACCAGGGAACTGCATGGTCCTCGGACTCAGTCCCATGGGGAAACTAACCACTTTAAGAAAACTAAGTGTTAGACAGAACCAAGGAACTGCATGGTCTTCGGACTCAGTCTTATGGGGAAACTAGCTACTTAAGAATGCTAGGCGTTAGACAGAACCAAGGAACTGCATGGTCCACGGACTCAGTCCTATGGGGAAACTAACTGCTTCAGAAGACTAAGTGTTAGACAGAACCAGAGAACTGCATGGTCCTCGGACTCATGCCTAAGGGGAAACTAACTACTTTAAAAGATCCTAAGTGTCTACTTCAAAAATTCTACCTGCTCCTTAGGACATGAAAGGTCCGCCCGAGCATACAAGCCCTTACGTTATAATGATCAAATGCCGCGATTGGCCGAGGTACAATTGAAGTTAAAATTATACGAATAAAAAAAAACGGATAGCGTGCAAGTAAGGAAATAGCCACAACAAACAGAAAAAGAAACAAAGCTCTCATTTCATTAAGTCCAAAAGAATTACACCAAGAGGGTCACATTAAAAAAAAAAAAGGAAGAAAAAGATACAAAAAATAAAGTGTAGCAGGCAGAGGCGCCAAGGAGCCTAATCCTTCTGTGTAGGTGCCCGCTCTGGCGAGTGGCTGGCAGCCTCAGGGCCCTCCGAGCTCTGACTTGGTGGGAAAGCCTGCAGGGGCACGGCAGGAATAGCTTCCCCCTCAACAGAAGAGACCTGGACATCAGGGGAGGGCTTTGCAACCTGCTGAGGTACGTCCTCATTAGAGCCATCACTCAGTTCAACCACCATGGGAGGATTACTCCCTTGGACTGGCTCATCAGTGGCTCCAGCGTCCGGGGCCCCCTCACCCGGAGTAGCAGCAGCTTCCGCAGTAGCCTCCTCGGCTTCAGAGCCATCTGGGGCAACCTCGCGGATGACCAGGGGGTAGTACACGCTCTCCTCCTTCCACAAATCAGAAGAGGCCTCCACCCCAGCCTGTCTGAGGGCTTCACTCCAAGTTTCGGAGCAGTAGCGCCTACATACCCCAGGGACTTGGGATTTGTAGGCAGCTGCTGTCTCAGCTGCCCCAGCAGCATAGGCTGCCTCCTCAGCCTCCTCCTTGGTGGCCCGAGCCACCTCTCGGCCTTGCTCCGCCTCAAACTTGACCCTCTCAGCTTCCCCTTTAGCCCATTCGGCCACCCTCTTGGCCTCCTCAGCATCGGCCACTTTCTTCGCCAGGCCAGCTATCTGCTCCTCGGCGAGCTTCAGCAGCCCCTCTACCTCACCCAGACGCTTCGTCTGGGTTTCAGCCTGCCTCTGGGCACCCTCAAGGCCTGACACCGCGCTGTTCCTAGCCTGGGTCATTGCCTTCAGCTCCTCCCTGGCCTTGGCAAGGTCCTCCTCGGACGTCTTGAGGGTCCAAGTAGCCACCAAGTGCTTATCGCGCTCTAAATCCATGGCCTTTTCATGTTCATTGGCCGCCTCTTCCAGCCTGAAAGTGGCCTGGACAGCCTACCAAACGAAACAGATAAGTTATAATTAGCCGAGCTCAAAAAAGGAAGGAAAGCAGAAAAAACTGAAGCAGGAAAAAGCACAAGTGTTAAGGGTCTTACCATCCCCAAATATCGCTTGAGGCAGAGGAAGACGTCCCTACTCCTCATGGTCCCCAGCTCCGCCATGTCCGCGGGAAGGAGCAAGCATCTCTCCACAGCGTCGGCCACATACGTGCCTTCGCCATCCTTAAAGTCCCTGAGGGAAGAGTCATCCCTCAAAGGTGCCCCGCGGAGCATTGGGGCAGGGAGCCAGGCCTAGACCTCGGGCGGGGGAGCGACCTGCTTATCTTGGGTTGAGGAGCCTATCCTCAGTTGCTTCGATGGCCGCCGAGTGTCGTTGCCCTCCCGCGTGGGCCCAGATTCATCCTCAAGGGTCCTCTTGCCTTTGTCCTTCCTCTGCTTAGGATCAGCAGGCTCGTGCCTGGACGACGGGTTCGTCTGAGGCAGAGGAGGAGGAAGCCTGGATTGACTTGAGGCCGACCTGGTCTGAGCAGGACGATTCTTTGGAGAAGGGGGAGGAAGCTTCGGCTTGGACTTCCCCGGCTGCCCTTCGATTAGGTCGAGTAGATTGGGTTGGGACTTCTTCTTGTAGCCCATCTCAAGCCAAGAAGATGTCTCTGAGGCTAAGAGATCTGCTTCGGTCAGACGAGGATCACCCAAGTCTCTAAAGGGGTCCTCGGACTGATGGACTTGCTCAAAAACGTCGAAATCCTCCTCGGCAGGACCAAAATCTGCGGGTTCCCCTTCCCTCTCTAAGTTCTCTTCCGCGGCCCCTGAGAACGTGTGGGAGGAAGAGGGGACTGCTACTGTGACTCCTTCTGAAGTGGAGAGGTCCTCGGGAAACTCGAACCCGTCCTCGGTCACCTCTATTTTCTGCAACCGAGTATCTTGTGCTTTGATCACGTACTTGGGGGCCGCGAACGATTTTTGGAGCGGAGTGTACCCCAAGATCTTGTGAGCAGCTCTGACCTGGTGGTCCTCCTCGTTCTCGAAAGCCGCAGACCTAAGCGCCTTCTGCAAGTCTTCCCTGTTGATCAAGCTGAAGTTGCGCGCAAGGGAGTGCGGATCTGCAAAAGAAAAACACATCCACAGTTAGCAACCAAACAGTACAAAAAGAAATAAGGCAGAAAAGAAGTTAGAATCTTTGAATCCCCTCCTATTCCCACTGCCCCACCTGGTGTTCCCTCTGTCGTCGGGCAATGAAGGCCATCGTGCCACGCTCCAGACACGATGAGAAAGTCCTCGTTCATCCCCTTGTTGGACTCAGGGAGGCACTGGATAAGCCGGACCCTGTCGTCCCTCGTCCTCATGTAGTAGGACTTGCTCTTCAGATGTTGAAGATTGTAGCAGTAGTTCACATCATGATGGGTCAGCCTTAGACCCATCTTCTCATTAAGGGCATCCACACTGCCCAGAATTCTGAACATGTTGGAGGCGCATTGGGTGGGGGTTAACCGAAAGTATGTAAGGTAACCCTTCATTACCGGCCCCATGGGGATCCTCATCCCCCCTTCAAGGAAGGCGATGATGGGAATCACCACCTCGCCCTCCTGCCTCCGGAGATACCACTCCCCCTCTTCACAATACCTTAAGCCCACGTTGGCCGGTATCTTGTAATCGGCGATGAATTTCTCCATCGCCTCCCCAAAGCCAACATACTTCTTAAGTCTACCCATCCCAAATGACGCCTAAGAGAACTAAAAGAGGAGCGAATGAAAGAGAAGGACGAATAGAGAGGAAAAGAGCTCAGAGAGGGATAGAGTGACTTACAGAAATGAGGAGGAGCTCCTCGGATTGGCTTTTTGTGCTGGAGTTGGAGGTGGAAATTTGGCTGGACTCTGAGTGGAGGCGTAAGAGCTCTTGATTGTAAATGAAAAAGGAGGAAGCGGTTTGAATGGGTATTTATACCCTAGATGGAAGAGCCGCGCGAGTTTTCCCGCCCATAAATGCTAGATGCATCCCCACCGTTAGATTGTCATCTGCCCGTTGAACGTGGGAAGCATAAAGCCGCCCGAATTTAATGCAGGACACGTTACGCGCACTGAAGCGCCAGTGACGCACCTTGGGCAGGTGAAAAGGCTCCAATGCTGACAAGGGACAAGACTCGATTAGACACGAAGCAGGTCCGAGGATATCAAAATCCTCCTTTCCGCCCGAGGATGCGGACAGCATGATTTTGAGGGGCTATTGTGGGGCCAGAATAAGCCAGGCAACCCCGGCCCACTTCAGACTAGGCCCAGAAGCCCACGCCGAGGACGCGTCCTAGGTCCGAGGACGAAAGTGTAGAGCCCAAGGCCCAAGGAGCATTGCCGAGGATGGTTACATCCTCGGGAGACCGAGGTCAGAAAGTGGGCAGACAGCACGCCCTTACGGGGACCTCCCTAAGCGCCCAAGGAGCAAATAGCACGAACCAAGCACCGGACATTGAAGCATGGTGGAGGAGCAAGTCCCAGGTGAACTGTCACCTCCACATTAAATGCCCTCAACTAACGCCCTGGCCGCATTAATGAGGATAGGACCTCTGAACAGTGCCATCTTGGGCGCTGCAACCCACAGGAGGGATGGGAATGCGGCTGATGGGACAGGCACTCAAGTGGAAACCGGATTGATCAACAAATGTAGGGCTAGGATCAACTGAGTGAGAAGTATATAATGTAAAAGTCCCTCTTGAGAGGGGGACGGACGGAAAACCAGAGAAAAGGAAATACTGTAGCAACTCATATTCTCTCAACTCTTGTAACCTTTCTGAAAAGAGATAATAGGAACTTCAAGCTCCATAAGGCCCGTCCGAGGAGCCTCATCGTGTGTTCAAACCCACATTTTAGTTATTAGCATTCACGTACAACCATGCATGGCCGTTGCATTCTTTACTAAGGCCTAGCTCTTGAGCCCATACTCTATAAATTTATTGGAGGGTTAGCTGGGCTTGGGTCCACTCTCTCAATCTGTGGAGAGTGCTCGAAACCACCCTCTACATAAAATATTACATTTTCTATTTTTTAAAACAAAAAGAGAGAGAAAATATAAATAATTTAATGATAAGGAGGATGTGGTTGAATTTCAATATTGAGTAAAATAGAAGAGAAGAAAAAAAAATTAAAAGATATAACAATAAAGACTAAATTATCCAAATTATGCTATGTAATGGAATACTCTTTTATTTTTATCTTCTATCTTTAATTTTTTATAATGTAACCGGATAAAATTTAACAATCAAAGAGCAAAATAATAATAATAATAACTTAAAACACAAAACTAAATCATATCAACCTAAATTAGAGTTCTTAAAAACACAAATTTATCAACCTAAAGCGGAGATGCAATATAAAATAAAAATCCACCAGAACATTGAGAGAGAGAGAGAGAGAGAGAGAGAGAGAGAGAAAACCTTTTTATGAGAGAAAACTATGCAAAGAATGGAAAAGAGTGACAAATTTATAGTAAGAGGGAAGGGATAAGAAGAGACAAATAAAGGAAGATGAAGGGAAAGATGAATAGCAATATTAAAGTAGAGGGTAGTGGAGATATGAAAAGGTAAATGAAGAAGAAAGGTTGAAGAAAGTGTAAATATTTAAAAAATAAGTGAATATGAAACAATTATAGAAAAATTGGAAATAAAAAAGAAATATATATATAGATGTTAAAACTGACAAAGATGAATGCATAAAGTCAATAATCTATATATATATATATATATATATTTGTAAAAAAAAGGAATAAATAATAAATAATAATTATGTGGCGAATGACATGGCGATGAGGTGGCGTAACAAGAGCTCAACAGCAATAAATGCCTAGTAGCAATAAATGCCACGCTTCAGCTTTTAATAATATATAGATCTCTGGCTGCCACAATTGCTATTGGAGCTTCATCAATTTCTCTTGGTAGAAGGACTGGATCAACAATTTGAACAAGCTTTTCAATCAGTGCCATCTTAGCAAAATTGTGGAGATTGAGACCATCTTTAAATATGTTATCAGTGGGTCTCTTTCCTAAGAACATCTCCAGTAGTAATATACCATAATTGTACGCATCTGCTTCTATTGATGTCTCATCACCCAGGCCATACTCTGTAATTTAATATGACATGTAAGGGAAAAATTTCAGTTTCTTACAATGATATTTGGAATTTAATGCAAGTACAACTTCATTTGGTTGTATATTCAAAATCGCAAAACAAATGTTGAACCTAAAGAGGAATGTGAAGACAAAATCCATCATTTCAAATTTTCAAGTTAGAAGCATTGATAATTTGTGTGCATGTGCATGTTCTAGTGCAATATGTTCATAGATTATATATATCAAATATTTGTTGGTGTTTCAGTTATTTTATATAAATTTAGTGAAGTTTTTCACGCATAACAAATCTATTTTAAAAACAAATTCACTTCCTTTCATATAAGTATCACAATTCACAATCTACGTTAGACTCATAACAAGCGGGCAATATTTGTGATTTATGTGTAGCATAGAAAATGTGGTTAATGGTTTGGACTAGTTGGACTCCTTGGGTACGAATGCCTCTACTGCCCCATGTTCAACAAAAATCATGGTTCCTATTAGTTTCCATTACCTCAATAATGTCTGTTGACAACTTTTTCAGTATAGGACACATGAGTTAATGTCACACAACTATAGCACAGAATTGTTTTGACACCAGATCTACCATATTTGCCATAATAAATTGACAAGCTATCATCAATCATCACAAACATATAGTGTTGCGCAAATAAATGCCTGAAAAACGAAGATACTTAGTCAATGGAGAAAGCAATGTCTCAACTAATCAAATTTATCAAGGCTTAAAACATGCTTGGTGCTTTTGTTTGCTTTTTTTTTTCTTTGTTTTTTGATTTTTGTTTTTAGAATCTGCTTTTATTTCCTTTAAATTCTTCAATTAAAATAAAATTGTAAATTGAGTGGCTAGGTGTGCTTCTATGTGTGCATGAAGAGAGAGAATTTGTATATCCTCTCTTGATAGTAAGGTAATTTCCTAAAATAAAATAATCTAATACATGGAAAGATGTTTTGAAGGTTTGCTGGAAGAATTCAAAAGAAGTTACCTAGAGCAACATAACCAATTGATCCCTTTATCCCAACTGTACTAGTTTGCTTTTCTGAAGAATCATTGGTGATTGGGAGGAGCCTTGCTAAACCAAAATCGCTTACATGAGCAACCATGTCATTGTCTAGAAGAACATTGCTTGGTTTTAAATCACAATGAATGATTGGTTGCATAGAATGTTTGTGAAGATAATCTATTGCAAAAGCCATATCAATTGCAACATTTAGTCTTTAAAGAAGGCTCAAGTTCCTTGATTGGTTTCCATTGTCTAGTCTTTGATGAAGCCAAAAATCTAAGCTTCCATTTGTCATGAATTCAAATACTAGAGCTTTGAATTGATTCCCATTGTAATCCATGCTAGAGCAACAAGTTAATATCTTAACAAGATTTCTATGCCGGATATTTCTTAAGGCATTACATTCAACCATAAAGCTCTTGGAAGCACCCTTTTGTTGAAGATTAAGGACCTTTACAGCAATTGATCTTTCTTCCAGATGAATAAATATGCAGAGCCAAAACTGCCTGATCCAATTAAATTATTTGGGGAAAATCCATTGGTTGCCTGATAGAGTTCTTTGTACGAAACATTTAGAAGGAGGTCCATTGTTGAAACCATTGAAAGTGATTTCTTTCTTGATTTTTTCATCCAAACAATAAAAGATGAAAACATAAGGAAAATTTGAACAATAGAAATAATTACAATTGCATGTTTGAATCTAATGGCTTTTCTGGGTTTCGTAACATTTACAGGGCATTTTGGCAACTGCAATTTTTGTATACCACCACAAAGTTTAGTATTTCCAATCAATGATACGGCACTTATGTTTTTGAAAACCCCTTTGATTGGTACCTCGCCCTCAAAATTATTGAATGAAAGATTTAATTTTTCTAAGAAGAATAGCTTCTCTAAACCCTCAGGAATGGGTCTTGAAAGGTTATTTTTTGAAACATCCAAAAGTGATAGACCTTTCAAAGAAGCCATAGATGATGGTATGGCTCCCCGAAAGGAATTCCCTTGCAGATAAAGATATTCCAAGATCGAACAATTTCCTATATATGTAGGAATTTCACTAGACAAATTCTTGTTAGAGATATCCATTTCATTGATACTTTGCAAATTACCTACTTCAAATGGTAGTTTGCCTATGAATGAGTTGTGAGATAAATTAATGTTTACTAGTGGTAAAACTTACCAATAAGTTGCAGGGGTATGGATCCATTAAGGTTATTTTGTGAAAGGTCCAAGTGTTGCAAATTTTGGCAGTTTATTAAACTTGGAGATATGGTTCCTTCGAATCTGTTATCTTGTAAGTCGATTCTAAACAACTGAGTAAGGTTGCCTATGGAGGTTGGTATTTCTCCTGACAAATCTATTTCCATATAAACCCAACGCTTGCATCTTCTCAAACTTCCCAAAAGCAGTAGGAATGATGCCTGTGAAGTGTTTCTCATTTAAGCCCAAGTCAATTAAGTTAACAAGATTCGTTAATGATCCAGGAATAGTTCCAGATATTTCATTGTTTCCAAAATATAATTTAAAGAGTTTGTTTGACAAGTTTTGTACAGAATTGGGCAGAACACCATCAAATTGGTTTAAAGCTAAGCCCAATTTTTTAAGTCTACTACAGTTTGTCAACGATGTTAAGAAATGGAGGTTCTTTCCTAGATAATTGTGACTCAAATCAAGCCATGAAAGATTTAGCAAATTTCCCAAATTTGTTGGAACTGATCCCAAAAACTTGTACTTAACTAAATCAATTCTTCGAAGCTGAGTTGCATTGCATAATGAAGTAGGGATTGACCCAGAGAACTCATTTCCACCAACATAGAAATTTTGGAGATTTGGAAGATTTAGGCCTATGTTGGCTAGAAGTGTACCATTAAGATGGTTGCCTGAAACTGAAAGATTTAGAGAGATGACAACAGGGCCGGCTCAATAGGTGACGCAATTGATGCAGTTGCCTAAGGCCCCCAAATAAAAAAAGGCCCCCACTAGGGGGAAAAAAAAAATTTATCTATATATTTCATTTTAAAAAAATTTTAAGTACTTTTATTGGTCAATAAAATGCATTAAAAATGCCTCATTGCGGCCTGTGCAGTGTGCAGTGTGCAGTGTGCTGTTGTGCAGTGCAGTGCACAGTTGTGTACTGCACAATTGCACATTGCACACTACACAAGCTGCATTGGCTGCACAGCCCACAGTCATAGAACAACACGTTTTCTTACTTTATCAATTATTATAAATTATCATACTAATTAATAATTTTATGTGTATCATATCAACTCATTTGTATTATAGTGACACTAATTTGTTGAACCATGTAATAAATTAATTTTTATTTATGTAGGGGTTTAGACTTTAAAGTGGTCATGACTTTAGAAAAATTGCATTAACCAAGTTCTATTATTCTATACTTAAAATTTTATTTTTAGTTAAATTATCATTTTTAATTATAAATTGTTCAAAAATTCAAAATTAAAATTAATAAAATCTTATTTAAGGTCTACTATGTCACAAGAAAGATTAAGTGGATTAGCTATATTATTAATTGAAAAAGAAATGTTAGAGGAACTTAAATACAAAAACTTAATTAGCAATTTTGCATCTTAAAAAGCAAGAAAAATAGATTTTAAAAAAAAAAAAATCAATATATATTATTTGATTAATATTTAAATATAAAAAAGGCTCCACTTAAAATTTTCGCCTAAGGCCCCCAAAGTTGTTGAGCTGGCCCTGGATGACACATTGTAAAGAGAGGAAGGGATCGTACTTGACAATTTATTAAACGAAATTGTGAAAAATACTAAGCCATTTAATTGGCTTATGGCATCTAGAATATTTCCCACCAAATTATTGTCTGCTACACCAAACTTTGTGAGTGAAGAAAGATTTCCTAGTGAACGTGGGATCCCTCCTACCAAATTGTTAATGCCAAGCTGAAGTAATTTGAGTTTCATCAAAGAGCCTAGCTCAGTTGGAACCTTCCCTTTAAGCTTATTCCCATAAATTTTTAAGAACTTGAGATTGGAGTAGTTGGAGAAGCTGGATGGTATTTCCTCTTTCATTGTGTTATTGCTGAGATAGAGCCCTTGCAGTCTGAATAAATGACCGATTTCTTGTGGAATTTCGCCATAGAAGCTATTATTCTAGAAAGCTAAGGTTGCCAATGTAAGGTGATAGAGTTCCACGTAACTTGTGGCCTTGTAGGTCTAAGACTGTGACTTTTTGGTGCCGACGGTCGCATTTAACTCCGAGCCAGTTGCAGAAGTGTATAGAGTCATTCCATGAGCTCAATATGTTATAGGGATCTTGAGGCACAGATTCTTTGAATTTGAGCAAAGCAAAACGATCAGTCTTGTTTACTGGAATAGCGGCAGTAATGGTGGGTTGCAAGCAGAGTGGGAAAATGAGAAAGAGAAGAATCATTAGATGAAGGTATATGGAAAAAGATGAGGATGCACACAAATTGGTTTAGTGAAGTGTCATTTGGTTTGCAGAAGGATTAGGGAAGCTGGTGATATCTTTGGTGTAGTATAGGCAAACAAGTGGAATGTTGGCTCACGTATAGCATATATACATGATGCTACACGGAATCAGTAGGCTGAATGTTCCAACTTCAATGGGGCTACTAGTTGTTTTAAAGGCCTGCAAAGATAAACACACTATCAAAGGAGACCGGGGTGGACCGGCCAAACACCCTCTGACGACTAAGTCAGTTTCTCACAAGAATAGAGTTCCAACTTTTTAGAAGTAAAATCTTAGAATACTTTTACCTTGATTTGATTCAGACCGGTCCTTATATAGAGAACCCTAGAGCGGTTATTGGCTTAGTAACTTCTCCAAAATTCGTGGAAATCAGTGAGTCCAGACATAACTTGCTCAACGACTATAGGAGTTACAACTGCTAATGAAAGTTAAGTACTTATGAGGAATTTGTGGCGATGAATATGGGTTGGGTATATCCTCCACACACGTGAGTGAGTCTATACTTGAGGATTTCCCATGTGTTATGTGATTGTCCATGTGCTTTGCCCATGGACGACTCTTTTGCTCAAAGACGGTCTATTTGAACATTTGGCTCAAGGCTTATGGACGATCCATATGGACGAACATGAGATGTAATTTTTACTATCCCATCAATACATATATTAGCGAATTGAAACGACCAATATATCCCCAACGATATAAAAATGACAAGTTGGATGGTGGGGTGGTTTTGTATCCATTTTCATTGCCTAATCATATCAACATGAAAATTTAAATGGTGGGGTGGTTTTGTTACCATTTTCATTGCCTAATTATATCAACATGAAAATTTGGATGGTGGGGTAGTTTTGATTCCATTTTCATTCTTAACAGGGAAATATCAATAGTTAGGTCATCAATCAAATGTTTAAATTTCAAGTTTTTGTAGTTTAAAATTATGTATAAAAAGTAAGTTTTTGGATTAAATAATAAATAACATTTGATTAACACAAAATTTGATATGGGTGTTAAGAACATATAAAACATACAATCTAATGGTTAGATTTTCAAAATATGTAGTCTTGTTAAATTTTTTTTTAGTGGGAATTGTAGCCAAAATTTGTCCAATTTATAATTTGTCTAGACTTAATTCATAGAAGTAACAAAAAAAACATGTCAACTAAAATTAATAAAAGTAATAAAAAAAAAAAAGACATGTTAATTGGAGAAGTAATAGAGAGCATGACTTTTGACCTTGATCATTTCCACTGCATTTGACACTTTGCAGGATTTTTGAAATTTCTGCTCTATTTGTCATTTTATTATATCCTTAATTCATGTCTAAATTGAAACTATTTTGATTTAACCACCACCCGGGGTGGTACCATGAGCTTGGGCGGTTATATTATATAATTAGGATTTAGGCAAGGAAGTGAATCTCGTACCGTACCGGCCGGTATATACCATACCGGCCAGTGATCCGGTACGCTCAACCCCCCTATTTCATACTAGGAAAAATACCGGGCGTACCGGCCTTGTACCGGCGAAATCCGGGTGTTTTGGCTGGTAAATGCATACCGGGCCGAAACACGAAATGCTTTTTTTTTTTTCTTTTTTTTTTGTGTGGTAATTTTAGCAGTTTTTTAAGGGTAGGATGATGCAAATTTGAGTAAGCTAAGAAAACCCAGCAGAAAGAAAGAGAAAAATGAAAGAAAAAAGCACAATAACTTTGTAAAATGAAGTTCAAATCACCTCATGCACTCACCATCTCTTTTTTCACTGAAGCCAACGGCGTCTCACTGAATCTTGAGTGGTGATGGATGGTGGCACTTGAGAGAGGAGATGAAACTAGAGAGAGAGGTGAGGTGAAAGTGAAACTAAGGCTGCGTTTGAATCGGGTGAAAAGAATTTCTGGAAATGCTTTTCAGTATTTACGGGTGTTTGGTTGCGCACGGAAAATCAATTTTCTGGAAATTAATTTCCGTTGACTAGTGGTCAAGGCTGAAAACGAATTCACCTTCCATTTTCACTTCAAATCCAATTTTCTGGAAAAGAGAAATAGAGCACGAAGAGAGAGAGAGAGAGAGAGAGAGAGAGAGAGAGAGGAAGGAAGAAACGGAGAGCCCAAATCGAAGAGAGAAAGCCCAGCTCGCCGGGGCGAGTTCGCCGGCGAACCCATCTTCATGATCGCCACGACCCACCGATCTTCGAACCAGAGCCGGCGACCCACGAACCCAAAGCCCAAACCGTTCGACCCAGACCCAAGCGTTCGACCCAGACGTTCGATCCATCGCCTTCGACCTTCGACCGACGACCCAGACCTTCGACCCAGATGTCGTCGTCGACCCATCGCCGAGACCCAGACCTAGACCCATCTCAATTTTGTTTTTTAAACTCGCCGGAATCAATTTTTTGTTGTTGTTGTTGCCGGAATCAATTTGTTGTTGTTGTCGCCGGAATCAATTTTTTGTTGTTGTGTTGTTGTTGTTGCCGGAATCAATTTTTTGTTGTTGTTGTTGTTGTCGGAATCAATTTGTTGTTGTTGTCGCCGGAATCAATTTTTTGTTGTTGTTGTTGTTGTGTTGTTGTTGTCGCCGGAATCAATTTTTTGTTGTTGTTGTTGTTGTGTGGTTGTTGCCGGAAAATAGCATTTTCCTAATAGAACCAAACACATGAAAATATTTTCCACAATAATTTTCATAATACAACCAAACACTTGAAAATATTTTCCTTTTTCGGAAAATAGCATTTCCAGAAAATAGGTATTTTCCGGAAAATATTTTACGGGAACCAAACGGACCCTAAAGGAGATAGATTTGAAGTAAAATAAATGAATGAATGAACTTTGAAATTTGAAGAGTGTTTAAATGTGTGAAGATAAAGCATTCTTGGAAATTGGAGGTAGGTGTCAGGTGAGTGGATAGACTTGTGATGTGGAGGACAAAAAAGGAAAACAAAATGTGAAAGAGCTATCAATTAGGCCTGCCGCCTGCCTGCCTGTGAAGCATTAAAAAAAAAAAAAAAAAAAAGTTGTGAAAGAAAATAAATTCAAGGTGATAAAAACGAGGGAAGGAGCAATTAGATATAGGAAAAAAAAAATATATATATATATATATATTAGTAATAATAAAAAATACATTGCAAATAAAAAATAATAATAATAAAAGATACTAAAAATAGTGGAAGAGAATAAAAACTAAAAAAAGTAGTAACAAATGTTGGCAGGTATACTTTGGCTTGTACATGTGCAACAACTTTGTATTTGAGTAAAAAAGAGATCTAAAATTTGCCTTATAATTTTTTTTTAAATGTCTAGTCAATTAAACAAAAATTCACATTTATTGTTAGTTTTATATATATATATATATATATATATAAAATAGCGATAAATCCGAAACAGTACATCGGTATTGACCGGTATTCGAAATATATCGTACTGGTGGCCAAACCGGTACAGCCTCCGGTACGGTATTGACTTCCTTGGATTTAGGAGCAAATAATTTTCCACATTGGGGGGTTCTATTATATAATTAGGAGCAAAGTGTTTGACACTTCACAATATATAAAATTTCCACCACCTTTGCTACGATTATTATATAATTTAGAGAAAATAATTTTCCACCGGTTATATTATATAATTAGGAGCAAAGTGTTTGACACTTCACAAGATATAAATTTTCCTTTGCTATGTTGGCTTCCACCTTAGGCGGTTATATTATATAACTAGGAGCAAATTATTTTCCACCTAAGTTGCCTTTTCCACATTAGATGAACTGGACCATGATCATTTTCCACCGTGTTTGATACTGCAAAATTTTTAACTTTTTGCTCTATTTGTCACTTTATTATATCCTTAATTCATGTCTAAATTGAAACTATTTTGACATAAACTTGTGATCACTCACAATCTGATTTCTTCATGAATTTTCATGATCCTACAAAAGTAGTACTTAATTATGTTTGCAATATGGTAACAAAATTCCTTGATTCAAGAAATAAAAACAACTGTTTATCTGAAAACACTAATGCTATGTTAGAAAGTTTGGAGGGAGAAAATAGTTGTGGAGAGGAGAGTAGAGGAGAATGGTTACCCTCCATCTCGTTTGGATGTTTTTAAAATTAAGTATGGGGGAAGAGAACAATTAGCCCTTTCTTATGTTTTGATGTTTCAAAAATTAGGATTGGAAGAAGAGGAAATTATTATTATTATTAAAGTAAAACTACTTCTTTCTCCTAACTGAATTATGAAAAATATTAACCTCAATGCACTTCTATCATTATTGTTTTCTCATAACTGCTCTTTATTAACCAAAAAATGTTTATATGAATTTAAGTTTCTCTTGATATGATGCCTTTTTTTAAGCCTCAATGAATAATTACTATCGTCATTAGCCAATTATGAATCAATAAGGCGGCAAATTTGTGCATTACAAATTAACAAAAATTTTAGAATTAAGCAAATATCACAAAGTCATACATCAGGACTCCCTATGTTTTGTTAGGCAGATGCAAGAGGATCATTACAACCATTCAAATATCTAAGACATCCCAGAAGTTCAAAGTTAGGAATGACAGCACTTCACATTTCTTAAGGGAGTGTTAATTGAAATAATTTAGAAGTAAGGACCAAAGGTTTAAAAAAAGAAAAGAAAACGTGCCTAAAAAGAATTTCAGTTTCTTTACTTAACACTTTATTTTAGGATCATCTTGTTAATTGAATATAAGAATAAACACAAAGCACGATTCACGCAACAAAGCTAAAACTCAAAACTTGGCCTTGTCCTCTTACTACTGGAGCTTCCAAAAAAGAACAACTCTATCTCTATACACAATCACTCAAGTTATTTATCAAACACATTGTGTAGTATAACTTGCCCCACCTTCCCTTAAAAGTTACCATGGCTTTTGAGTGTAGTTGTGGTGTGCCTTTGTGTTAGAACCTCTTTTCCTCTCCCTTGCGTGTGTGTGTGTGTGTTTGTTTCTCAAAAAAAAGAATGGGTAATTGTCCCACGTTGCTTAAGAGAGTGTGTTGTGTGTAGTATAACTTGTCCCACCCTCCCTTAAAAGTTACCATGGCTTTTGAGTAAAGTTGTGGTATGCCTTTGTGTTAGAACCCCTTTTCTTCTCCTTTGTGTGTGTGTGTGTATGTGTGTTTGTTTCTCAAAAAAAAAAAAAAAAAAAAAAAAAAAACACATTGTGGGCAACTTTTTCAAACTTTAAAATTCTCAGAAAAAAAACCATCAGGTCAAAAATCACCATTTCAACATAACCCATAAACCAAATATGTGTAGTATAGATACCTCAAACCGCAAAATAACTAGAGATTGAAAAAAAAAAAAAAAAAAACATATGAATTTGTGAAATTATAAATCCAAATTAACCCAAAATTAAATAATAAAACCCAAGAGAGAAATAAAGATAGAGTTTACTTATGAAAGAGAGCTGGGTGTGAGAAAGAAGAGTGAGAGAGCAACGTCAGAGAGAAGAGCGAGAGAGCAGTGTGGAAGAGCAACGTGTAAGAGGAGAGAGAGAGAGAGAGAGAGAGAGGAACAGAGAGCATATGTCTAATCTGAGAGAGAAATTTGTACGTGAGTATATTTTGTAATTGCTAAAAATGGTGAAGGGTAAAATAGGTAATTCAAAATGTTTAATTAGCTCTACAATCACTCTCCTCTACTCCCCTCTAAATCTCTCTAATTTGGGAATTAAAAATGAGGGGTTAAATAATAAAAGCCCAAGAGAGAAATAAAGATAGAGTTTACCTATGGGAGAGAGCTTTGTGTGAGAAAGAAGACCGAGAGAGCAACTTCAGAGAGAAGAGCGAGAGACTAGCATGGACGAGCAATGCGTAAGAGGAGCTAGAGAGGGGTAGAGAGCGTGTGTTTGATCTGAGAGAGAAATGTGTACGTGGGTATATTTTGTAATTGCTAAAAATGGTGAAGGATAAAATAGATAATTTAAAATGTTTAATTAGCTCTACAATCACTCTCCTCTATTCCTCCTCCAAATCTCTCCAATTTTGGGGAATCAAAAATAAGGGATTTAAAGTTCTTAAGATCTCTCCAAACCCCTCCCTCTCCTCCTTTAATAAACATCCAAACAAGGTAAATTTAAATCATTCTCCCTCCTTCCCCTCTACTCCCTCTCAATCCAAACAGAGCATAAGATATGTCATTTGCCTTCATCCCCATGTAAAAGCTACCTACTTGAATTTGAAGAATGAAGATCTAGAATAAGATATTTAGAAAAACTAGTAGCAAGAGAGAAAGAAGGGAAAAGGATTATCATTGTTTCAATTATTTCTTGTAAAGCACACTTAGGAGGGAGCTTCACAAACTGGATTACAAGCACATTTTAAATAATGTAATAGTTTTTGTAATAATTTATCCATAACAGTTATATTGAACTTTTTCTCTTATTATTATCATTATTTAGAGTAAGTTTAAATGAACTTATTTTTATTGACTTATCTTCTTTAAACAATAAATTATATTTTAAAAAGTTGTAATGGTTTAGCTTTGACAAAACTTTGCATAAACATGATAAATAAAATTTCAAACAAACTCTAAGAATAAGTGTAGTGGAAAGCTGATATTGAGACTTGGAAATATTTCAGTGCAAAATGTGTGTAACAGGGATGACAATAGGGTGAGGCGGTGCCAAAGGATGGGGTTTTCACCCTCGTCCTGCATAGTTTTGTCTTAGCCTAATCTTTATTAAAAATAAAAAAAAGTATTTATGTGTGAGAGTTCCTTTTTGGAGACTTGAAGTCTGGTCTTTGTCCCTCACACCCCACATATACTTATACTTGTGAAGTGACCATCACAACAAAAATACACGATGGTTATATAAACTTAAAAATTGGGTGAAGATCTTGCATTGACTTTATAGCTTTTGGAATAGAAATTATTTGGCCTTGAATTAACATGTTTTGTTTTTTTTGGCATGATGGGAGTAAAGGGGTTTTGCCAGTATGGAGATTCTTGCAAATATGTTCATCCCAAGAACAACTTAGCAAATGTTAATACTCAAGGCATATCAGGTAAATTATGTCCCTAATATATATTATTCTCTTTAATTCTTTTTACTTATTTTTCAGGCTATTTTTCTTTTAAATTCTCTATTTTTCTTCTGAATTAAAATAAATCTGATTAATGCTGTATCTTAAATTTGTTATAAAGCTCTTATTTCTATAAAAAAAGAAAAAAAAAAAGAAAAAGAAATGGGGTGCGGAAATATTCAAAACGGTATCTGGGTTAATAATGACATATATGTTAGATAACTGTTAACAATGATACTATTAGATAACTAACTTTATCAAACATCAGTGACAGGCTTTGTGGATAACACAGTCACCAATTATCCCTGGAAATCAGTCGGTTGGAGGCAGTTTTTCAGGTAAGGATACATTGTATGTTTGCTTAGACTTGAGCGTTTGTTTGTCAATGGTTGCATTTGTTATAGTTTTTGGATTATTATTTTTTTCTTATGCTATTGTTAGACTTAATGTCGTATACAAACTATGCATAAGGCTTACTGCTGTTCAATCTTGAAGGACTGGGGCTTAATTTCTTTATTCCTTTTTTAGTAAATGTAGCATGTGGTCATCAGCTTATATTCTGTCATCTGTCATAGACATTTTTATATTTATTTATGTAGCTTTATTTTCTACGTTTCAGACTACTTTTACTCCAAATGCTTATGTTTCATCATTGTGATTCACAGGGGATGTAGTACGAGATAATATGGGAATGTCATGGGGCAATTTACCTCCATCTCTAAAGCCTCCTCCAGAGGGTGGATATCCTTCTCTTCCCTCTGTGGATTGGGGATAGGTCTGCTACTTCATTTAGTCACCTTTTTGTGTGGTGCCAGTAATAGAGTTCCTTCTATATTTCCTATCGCCTTTCCTCGACATACTTGATATGGTTACAATGTAAATTGAGATATGTGTGGATATAGGTTCATGCAGCTTCTGTATGTGATGGTTGAGTGGAACATGTTGCTCATTTTTCCCCTATTAAGGAAAAAGAAAGGAAGTGCTTTTGATGTGGGAGGTGTAACAAAAATTTTATTTTAATTTACTTTTATTTCCTTTTGGAAATTAATTGTATTTTTTATTGGTCAAATGGATTTTATTTTAGGTCTAAGTACTTAATTAATTTTATTAGTATAATTTTTAATTTCCTAGAGTCAAGGGTAGTTTTGTAATTCAATGATGGGGATTTCCCAAGTCAATTAAAATTAGAATTAGGGTTTTGTCCTAGTAGTTTATATAAGCATAAGATTGTACTTCTATGGAGACAGTTTATAGC
Source organism: Quercus aquifolioides (assembly GCA_019022515.1). Classification (NCBI taxonomy): domain Eukaryota; kingdom Viridiplantae; phylum Streptophyta; class Magnoliopsida; order Fagales; family Fagaceae; genus Quercus; species Quercus aquifolioides. The sequence continues at coordinate 40,800 of JAFHAW010000112.1, forward strand.
TTGATTGGTAAAAAATTCTCTTGAAATTCTTCCAATGATCTGGTGCCTACTCCACCCAATCAAGTGTTGACTCTTAGAGGTTCTCTCTTGCTTGGAGCTGAATCTAAGTCTAAGCAAGCCTATATGTTGACTCCTAGGTTACCTATCCTTTAGTTTATATTCTTCAATTTTGTTGTTGCATCGTTTTGGTTTTGTCCTGCATCAATGCTCCTTCAATTAGCATGTCACTTGTTGCTTGTTTGCTTTATATAAACTTTTTGAATCCAGTGGTTGCCTCTGACTTGTTTTAGGCTGCTTTAACACCTTTGAAATTAAAGTGTTTTTGCAATCTACATATTGAATATTTTGCAATGCCAAGAAATACAATAATTTGGAAAGGAAAAAAAATGTAAAGTTGTATATGAATACATCGCTGTTCCCAACTTATAGGTACAAGAAAAAGGGATGTCATCAGTGTGATAATTCACGTTGCTTTGATTATAATTGTAGCTGAATGCATTTTTTATAGTCTGGAGTCCTTTTGATTTAATCTAGTTCAGATTTACCCTATATATGCTACTTTGTGCTGTTTGCTTGTTTTGCCTTGCTCCTTAAACACTTCCCATCTTTGCTTCTTGATGTCCATAACTCTATATGGGAGGGGGTGAATTGTGTCTCAGCACAACGAAGAAGACAGAGGCAAGGCTGGCAAACAGCAAGCACATTGCAGACAAAATGAGTATGTCCAAATCTATCCTCTCATGGCTCAAGCTTCTTAAAGTTTCCAAACTATCCCACACATAAGAACCATCTTGCAATCATGGACAATTGCACTGTGATCTGCACCCCTCTGTATTACAGTAGAAACTGATTGAGGTCATCACATTCATTGCATACTAGAATGGGTTACTCCAATACATCCATCTGTAAAACTTTATGTCAGATAACAAAACAACCACACCTGAAGTTGACACCCACAGTGATGTCACAATTGACATGGCTGCAGCTAGTGTTGGCACTGGTGCTAGGAAAGTGATCATCATTCCAAAATAAGTTAGGCATAGTGTAAACAGGAAGAGCACTGTCCAGCACTTGATGAATTCTGAAGGGGATTGTGTCCCAATACCTGCCATCCCATTCCCAATTCCTACAACTGCAAGTGTTGCCATGAGAAAGTAAGGAATCTCGCCCATTGCCCATGATATCGGATAAAATATTGGAAGATACATTCCAGCCATTTTCTCTCGAAAATAGACCAACCTGTCTGTGCCAATATGGGGTATGACATTGTTTGCTGAGATCACTCCTATGAGTATAACTTGCATGTATATATATAGTGTATGTGATGTAGCACCATATATGTCATTGTATTCAATCTGAAAGTAGAGGGAACCCATCAGGAGACCAATCATCACACACCCGGAATGTCTAGCATATGAGTATTGAACATTCCTCCATAAGAATCTTTGTGTTCTTAGTGTTACCAAAATGGCTTGCCGTGAATATGGAGCTGGATAAGTAGAAGATAGATAATTTCTTCTTATGTTCTTGATTGACTTCTTTACATTGCAAATTTCTTTGTTATTCATCTCACACAGAGAGCTGGCTCGGTAGATTTGTGAAAAATTTAGGGGAGTGTCCCTCTTTTTGGTTCCCATGCCAAGAGCTCCCATGATAAACCTAATTGGACTATCTCTTCTGGAATAATGGGGGGCCTTTGGGATTGATGTGAAATAATGTAGCAAGTCATTGCAGTTAGATCCTACTGGGCCAAAGTATGCTTGATTTCCCTCTTGTGTTAGAATGAGTGCTAGGTCAATGAATGATAGTGTCCGTGCATTAGGGGGTGTTAGAGTAGAAATAACGACCCGACCTGAATTTGACACCTGAGAGAGAATGTTGAGGATGGCCAAGGTTCCATTAGTATCAAAACCAGAAATTGGTTCTTCAAGAAGGAGAATACTTGGGTTGGCAGCCAGCTCAACTGCAATGGTTATCTTTTTGGCTATTTCAAATGTCTTTCCAGTGGCATTGCGAAGATGACCTACAAGTTCATTGGAGTAGGGCAGCAGACCAAGTTGGTTGAGAACCAACTCAACATGAATGCGGCGGCTTGTGGCACTAATCTCTTGGCCAAGACGAAGTGCAGCACTGAATTGAAGGGATTCATGGATGGAGAGGTAAGGTTGGTGAGCATCAAGCTTCTCAACATAGCCTATTAGTCTGGAGAAGGTAGTGCCTATCCCCAAACCATTTGCCTGGAGGTTGCCACTGAGGCTGCCGCTTACTGGTATCCTTCCAGCCAGGCATTTGAGGAGTGTGACCTTACTTGTTTGATTACCACCTAACAAGGCTAGCATGGTGTGGGGTCTTGCATAGCCTGTTATATTGTTGAAAACTGCTGTGCCTTCTTTAGCTCCCTCATCATACCTGATGCACCACTTAAGCGTGAAAAAATATCTCATGGGGATCAACCCTTTAATTTTATAAAGATCAACTGGGAATTTTCCACCTATTTTTTTGTTTGGCAGGCTATTGTTATTACTTTTATTATTTCTTGTTGTAGACTATTTGTTTTAGGGAATTGTGACAAGTAATTATATAATTATTTTTTGGGTACAATTTGGAGATTGGGACACCTAAGCTTGGGTTAGGAGTAGGGAACAAACCTTGTGAATGATAAATCCTCGAAGAGAAGAGTTGCCTGCGTCACTGGTTGCCTAACCCATGCCTTTCCAGGTCAATTCGAAACTCCTCAATCCATTTCTCAACTCCGCCATTGTCCTTCATTCCTTCTTGTTATGAAATTAAATGTTGGCTATTGCTGTTGTATGACTGAAATTCTTTCTCTCTGTCTTCCTCATACTTTCTTATTATAAGGGTCTTTTTGAGATGGGGCAGAGACTGACTTATCCCCATGAATTCTATCTTCTTTAGCCCTAACACTGTTAACAAGTTGGCAATTCCTATCAATCCCAGGAGAATAACATAAAGAAGCCATGGTATCTTAGCATCCTGTGAAAGCTCATAAAAGACCATGTAGGCTTTTCCAACTGTCATTGATGGGAATTGGTCACAGAAAGGAAGTTCACCAAGGTACTTTGAGCAGGGCTCTGTGTATCCCTTGTTAAACTGGAGCCTGCAAAATGAGACATTGGCCCAGTGAATCGGGTTCAAGTAAACAAGCGACTTCCAGTAAGTTGGAGTGTTGGATGGATAGATCACAAAGCCACTGAAGAGTAGGAAGACCGAGACAAGTAGACCTGCACGAAGTACATGAAATTACATAATGGGTTTCATACTTGATGTAAAAGTATTGCTATCTCAAGCAGCATTCACTCAAAAAGAACTTTGAAATATTGACTGTTTTATGTATATATGAGATTGATGAGGTGATTATGATAATACATTTTTTTTCCCAGGAGCATGGCAATTTTGAGAATTTTCTAAATGAATTTTAAGGATGCATCATTGTTTGCAATCTATGTATTTATGCAACTGGTTTAAGAACTTCTGCAGTGAACATGCTCATGCTGTGGGACATCAGATCCTTCCATTAGTGTTCAATTTTGGCAATTCAAAATCCAAACAATGCAGTGTTGATGCTTTTGGATAGCAAAAACCACCTTTTTGCAGGATGGGACTTTTTTCAATTTCTTTCATTTCCATTAAGGTCCTAATAATAACTTGTGGAAGTCATCATTTTAAGTTTGAAAAACTGTTGTCAAAGAAGCAGAAGTACCTGCTAAAGCATTCCCAACTTCTTGAATTGAAGAGATAGCACTGATAGAGAAGAATACTGATGAGCCAAAGTATGCTACTAAGAATAAGAGCATTGGATACTCAAAGAATGGTGCCCCATTTCCTGCCATTGATGGCCCTGCTAGAAAATAAACAGAGAGTATATGCGAGTGCCAGCAAGAATTATTATATGTCTGAGTTATTTGAAAGCTATAGATATTTCAATAGGGAAAAGTCATTGAGAAGATTACTTCTATGAGAGTCTGTGGGAGATTGACTATGGAATGAGCTGTGATATATGATGAAGTTCTGGAGAATCTCTGGGCCCTGTGCTTGTAAAATATTGGCCTTTGGAGAATGTAGAGAGGAAGCTGTACAAGATTTAGGAGCATAATACTCATGGTGGATACAAACCCAAGGGCCCTCACAGAATTCATTTGCTGTTGGTCATATTGACCCCCAAGTTTGTAAAACAGTGTTCCTGCAAATAGTCCCAGCGCAATTGCCTGCAAAGTTTAAAAATGGGTTAGTTTATACTATTCTTTGTTTCTCTTTTCGCTGTACCAAACTTGTAATGTTTGACCTTGGTGGCAGCAATTCCAACAACTCATGCCACCAAACACCATGGTTCAAGGAAGATTGGTGGGATTCTTTTTATTTATTTATTTATAACTAAGTATGGGATAGTTAATGAAATAAAGATCAGGGTTTTCCTTCCACATTGATTCTGTAGACATGGCTTTTCTAGATATTCAATAACTTGAAATTTTGACATGTCAGATGATTTTTGTGATCTTCATGAGCAGGGAAAGCTGTGAAGATATGGTAGTATTAACCTGGAATAGCCTTAATTTGATTATAGCATGAAGCCTTTTGGTGATCTTGATTTGCCTGTAAGTCAAAGTCTTGGTTGATTGCAACCATGTTTGTACAAAGGGCCTTTGGAACTGCCTCCACTGAGCTTGATACTCCTCCTAAATAACAGATAACCTCTGTAAGTACAAATCCTGTAGTATAGCTTTTGTTTCTCACATTGGTTTTAATGTCAGTATTTTTCATTACATTTGAAAACCAATAAGCTGATCATCTCATTAGTCCTTTGTTGTTGGTAGGAAAAGCTTTTTATATACCTGTTCTTTACAGCGCTCAACTTGGAGGTGAGTGTGACCTCTTGCCTGCTTCAACATAGCATATGCATGTGAGGCACGATTGTGCTTAATTATTTGAGATCCCACTAATAGGTATTGCATTTCTTCATTGTTCATGGATATTGTTGTGATCACATCCCCGACTAGAACTCTTCCAGTGCTTTCAATCGCCCCTGAGTGCCCTCCTTTGGCAGAGAGTTTGGACACCACTAGTTCTGAAATCATGTTAGCAATCATTAATTGTTGGAATAAGCAGCTTCAGTTAAATTCTTGAAACAGTTCCAACTGCATATATAGACAGGTTATTGATATTCTCATGGAACGATTTCTTTACTTGTCTCTCGTCTTGGCTGTGCATTGACTGTGCTATGGTATTTGGATGGCGTTTTAAGGGACAACCCAATCCCAGGCTCACTTTCCACCCAGTAGGTGTGCTTCGCATCATCTCCATTAACAATTCTCATTATATCTTTGTAGTGATCTGATGCTCTGTAGCACTCTACTAGCTCTTCTAGTGTTAAGGGTGTTGCTCTAGGTACAATATACTGAGAACTGTCTCCAGCTGCAATATCTTCAAGAAACTCACTGGACTCCACATATGATGGTTTTATGTACCTGAATAATTAACTAGTGTTACTGCTTTCTAATGTTATGTTGAACATTGTTACTTATAAAGAAGTGTATGCACATACTAGCTTGGCTATTTTGGCTGTGACTACTACCATGTTACTATATACTAACCCGAGTTTGGCAAAGTAAGGAATGGCCTCTTGACGGGGGCCTTGGAACAGAACATGTCCATCAGGGAGCAATATGATTCTATCGTAAAGATTAAACACTTCCTGAGAGAGTTGTGTCAGTGACATGATTGCTGAAGATTGCTGAATCCTGCTAATAGTTCTGATGGTGTCAACTAGGTCATACGTAGCTGCTAGATCACAACCAGAAAATGGTTGGTCATAAATCATAACATAATATGTTCGAAGTGCTAACTCAGTCGTAGTGAGCTTTTGGCGATCAGCATCGGATATTGCCACTCCAGTGAGCTTGTTTTCTATATGTTTCAAACTTAAGATTTCTAACACATATTCCAAAATGGATCCTGTCCCTCTACTAGTGCATGGGCAAAGAACTTTCTCATCTGAGGAGTGAAGTTCTCTGGCCGAAGCCCCTGGGTGCAGTCCCTAGCAAACTCGAGTGTCTCTCGAACTATTAAAAATGGGATGTGTCTGCAATTTTACAAGTAAGAGAAAGTGTATATGCCAACAAGTAATCTTTAATTTGATTATTGTGTAGTTAGTAAATTTGTGTGCGCATAAGTAAGGATCTATGTTAATACATTTAGATGTCGGATGATGCTTATTTGAAAACTATGAAGTCAAATGACTAATTTGTGTGTTCATTCATGGTTGCTCTGATAAGTTATTTAATTTGTCCGATTTAATTAAATTTTGATTAATACTGGTGTTTGAATGCCCATATGGTATGATAAATGTATACATGTTCCAAAATTGGTCATTGTGTGCTTACATATTAAGCTGGTTGCTAATATATGCAATGAGTCTACTGAGACGAATGTCAAAGGTATATATTTGTTGTTGTACATGACTGCACCTTCCACTATTGAGTTCTTATTTCCACTGGCTCTCCCTGCCAGAATTTCTTGGAGAGTACTCTTGCCACTGCCTGTAAGATTTAATTAATGGATAAGTTCAATTGCAGCGAAATGTCTAATCATATAAGGGCTATTGTACTGTTGGAGAAAGAAGAAAGATGTATTTATTGTAGCATAAAAAAGTCAAGCAAATATGCGATAGAAATTATATCAAACAAGTCGCTAATCTGTGCGATGCATGGGAAAATTCAAAAAAATGTTCAAGAATTTTTTTTTTTTTAATTCATCTTCCTCTAGATTGATGAAAGCTATAAGATTAATTCCTAATATTCATGTACTTAAACAGCAAGTTTAAATGGTTAAATGTTGCAAGTTTGATGAATCCAAAATCATAACTTTTAAAAATACTTCATTCCAGACTTACAAAAGTAAATTTATGAATCTTTACTCCTCCTTCGGCAAGCACAATTATTTTTCAAATAAATCTCCTTTCAAATATTGTTTCTCATTATTGGTACATTTTGTAGTTGGAAAAGAGATATGCAATTCTAATGTTTTGTTCATATTGCAAAGTTACATACTATTTATAATTTGTTTATAAATATTTGAAGATTGATCTCTTTAATGAGGCATGTTATATAAACTAATTCATTAAAAAAAAATGTCAAATGTTTCTTGAAAATTCAATTGGTTGAAAACACAATCAGTGTTATCTAACAAATTTCCACTTTGAATTCATTATATTTTATTAAAATGCAAAACTCCATTTAAGACTAACAGGTATTTGCTAAACTATCTAGCCATGCAACTATATAAGTTGATAGTGTATATATTGTGTGCGGGAATGTGGATATGCATACACAAAAACACACAAAATTAAAATACAAATTCTGTGTTCCTACTTCTCTATAAAATCTAAAAGGAAATAAAAACCAACATCAAAGTTGAATAAAAATTGTATCCAAAAACATAATATAAAAGGCATTTCTTATTAACTTATATCCCAAAATTTTAAGGAACACCTCAAGTAGTTTAGTAGCTAAACATAGCTTTTAGTAACTATAGTATTCAGCAAGAACTTTCAATATCTAGCCTAATTTACAATTTTTTTTTTCAAGAAGTAGCCTAATTTACATACATGACAGCTTAGCAACTGAGAGAAGACTTCCACTGAAACTTCTATGGCACCATCAAACCCCAAACTTGTCAACATGTGCTAATAGCCTTTGAGACATTTGTTGGTTCCTCTCTCCTTTAGATTCAATTTTTCCACCATGTTCTATAATAAGTTACATACAATCATCATAGAACTCCTAATCATAACTTGAGGCAAGTTTTCAAGAACTTCATAGAACTAAAATTATGGTTTTCTTCCACTCTATCTATGTGTGGGAGTGCGCCATCTGGTACACAATTCAATGCAAACATTCATCTTTAGTCTATTAAAAAAAAAAGGTAAATAATCATCAGTTGAATTATTTCCATTTAAAACATATTTTGGATGCATGTTTGATTCAATAACTAAGTAAAAAAAAAAATTAATATGAGTTTCTTTGAATATATTATGTTGAACCTATGACTATATAAGATTTCAAAGAAAATGTTACCTATTTACAGCTTAATATAAAGGAAAAATAAAAACCTTGAGATAGAAGACAGGTAGCTCATTATCTTTGTCTAAGTCCCCCCACATCACCATTCACATCCAGTAAATCAATACGAACTACAAAACACAAACATAGAAAACTCATCAAATTTTTCCCACAAGTAAAACAATAGTACAAATACAAAATAAGTTTGTCACTGAATCCTTAACATTAAAACAGTAAGCAATGGAATTGATGTTAGTTGCATTGAAATCTATACTTAAAATAAAAATCCATAAACAATTTCATCTAGAATAAGAAAATTGTGTTATTTCAATTTCAACTAACAAATCAAAAGACAAAGCTATATTAGTGGGAGGAAAAGAATTGAAACAAAAAAATGCAAACAGACTACCTAGACAGGGGCGTAGCCAGGAATAAATACATGGGGGGGCCGGGTTGTAACATAAATATACTAAATATAATTCTTAAGTCTATTGGATACAAAATTATCAACTTTTAAATAGCGAAAACAAAAAGCCAAAAGAAAAACAATCACACGCACAAGACAGTATTTACGTGGTTCGGCAATTTGCCTACGTCCACGGAGTTGCAGGGATTTCACTATTATCAAAAAAAATTACAATGTCCGGCTACAGTGTTTTGCTTTCTCAAAAACAACAACAAGACAAAACTCTAATCACAAAAAAAAGGCTTTTATATCCTGCGCACAGGATTCACAATGGGCTACAAAACGGGCCAAAAAAATTTTGTCTGCCCAAGCCTCTGCTCCATGGACTAAGCCTCAGTAAATCTCTCATTAAAATCCACACAACATTATTCAAGTCAGGTCGGGTCATCAACCGGATCAAATCATGCCTGACGACGATTTTTCATGGAATAAAATTCATCCATTATCATCTCCATAGTGAAATTCCCTGCAATTTCCTTCTCTATATAAACTATCATATTATCTGCCAAAAACTCATCCTCCATTCTATTGCGAAGTCTTGTTTTTAACAACTTCATAGCTGAGAAAACTCGTTCTGTAGTTGCTGTAGAAACTGGAAGGGTCAACACAAGACGAATAAGTCTATCAATCAAAAAATAGATATTAGACTTTCCTGAAGTTTTTAATCCCCTACATAGCTCGGAAATTGTACTCATATTCTGAAAATCTGGATGTTTTATCACATCAAGCTCATAATGTTGCAATTGAGACTCCAAAAGTTCTTGTTCATGTTCAGTAAAATCTTGAGGATAATATTTCTTAACTAAATTGCATATATGAACAATTTTGAATAATTTAAAAGCATCCTTGGGATTTAAAGCTGAACTAAGAATGACAAGTTCCGTTGTTAGCTCACAAAATCTACTTTTCAATTCTTGCAATTGAAAGTCTATTGCAACTGTAAATATGCAAATCTACTTTTCTTCCATGAATATAACCCCATTCTATTCATTGGCATGCTTTTGGATTCATTGTCAAAGACCAGGGTATTTTCTTCATTCAATGAGAGTATTTGTATAGCAATAGTTATCAAATTGAAATGATGCTTGAGTATTGCTACTAGTGGTGCATGCTAGACATGGCACAATAAAGTCCAAGTCCCCTTGTGTGCGGCACAATTTTTTCTGCATTGATGTCAAGTTCAAAAAAAGGATAAAGGATGAATACAAACATTGTCAAAAAGTGGGGCATGCGGATACTTTGAGAATGAAGTGAGAAGGATGTAACTTTCTACCCAAAAAAAATAAGAAAAAAGAGAAGGATGTAACTTGATATGCAACGTATATGCTCATGTGGTCTGTCACCTATAAACTGTTTACAATAGGACCAATGAGTGGGTGGTGCACCAATAGTCATGAAGGATACTGTTAATAATTTCCCCATTGGTCTATCACAAGAAAAATGTACTATTGGGTTGCATTTATCTATCATTGATTTTTCTATCTGTGTATAAAGCAGGTAGATAGGCAATCTGTCACTAACACAGGATTTATTACTTTTTTAGGACTTCACCTTTCTTATATGAGACACATTGTACTTTTTTCTATTTGTTTTTAGGACTTCTATTACTTCTATTAAATACCTTTTCGCACTGATCTTATTTTAAAATATTTTTATGCCATTTTTTTAGTGTATACTACCACGAACATGATCATGAAGATTAGTTTTCTGGTGGTTATTAATTCACTTCTATTACTTCTTCATTTTGCAACCTTTGAAATGATTTGGTTTTGCTTGGAATATTTGGATTCCTTTTTTTAGGGTACTCCAAACTTAAAATTCAAAGGCTACGATATTTAGATTGTTTTAATAGTTGGGCTTCTAATTAATATACAACAGATTTATCTTATCTGTGTTAATAGTGTTTGCATGACTGTTGAATGAGTTTTATAGCATGATACGTGTTTGAAAAAAATGTCTTATAGACCTGCATTTTATTTCCTTAGTATTATGTTGTTTAGAAACTATGTACCTGCAAAACGAATCCTTTAACATTTAATACCGTTAAGATGATTGCACTATTGACTCATAAAATAGATGCCTACAAAACTAAAAAACTAAAAACTAAAAACCTAAACTAACAAAGCGTATAATCTCTCTCTCTCTCTCTCTCTCTCTCTCTCTCTCTCTCATCTCGAAGAAACCTAGCTCCCACCGATCTCAAACTCTCCTGTCTCCACTGCTGGCCCACCACCTCAAATTCTCCTCGGTCTCTACTGCCAGCCCAGCTCAAATCCTCCTTTGTCTCCATCATAGGCCCACTTCAAATCCTCCTAGTGCTGCTATACTGTGGTTTTGTTTATGTAGTAGACTTAAAGGTAGAGTTGGGAATTGGTGTATGGATTTAAAACTTGAATTGCAATCTTTAAGGAATGCACTTCTTTCATGGAAGCAGCAATTGAGAAACATCCAGTATACACAGAAAGTGTTGTTGGAATTCTAGCAAAAAAAGAATGGCACTTAGAAGTAGAATTGAACAGCCATCTAATCTGATCAGAAGCTTCAGATCTGACTTCTGAGGGTGATTATTACTAAGCTCTCTCCTCATTCCGCTCCACATATATATAATAATACATAAATGTAGAGCACCCTAAATATCCACATTTCAATGCCAACCCCACTATCCAACACTCCATCAAGGCCACAACGCGTCACCCAAGCACCATATATAGAGCAAATATCATTCATATGCAATTGAGTAACAAGTGATCTACATATTCATCGCTTTGCTTACACATGCCATGCTTGCCCTTAATAGCATTTTTTTTCTTGGTCCGATTCCTTAGATAGGATCCTCACTACAGACAATCTTCTGAAGAGACCAATTATATGTGCAAAAGGTGTGGTCAATGGTTTTTGGTTTGTTTGGTATTCATTGGGTTTTGTCAGCGATGGAGACAGAGGAGGATTTGAGGTGGTAGGATGGCAGTGGAGACATTACAGGATTTGAGGTTTGCTGGCGATGGAGATAGAGGGTTTGGGTTGGCTGGCCAGCGGTGGAGACAGGAGAGTTTGAGACCGGTAGGAGCTAGGTTTCTTTGATGAAAGAGAAAGATAGAGATATTATATGCTTTGTTAGTTTAGGTTTTAAGTTTTATTTTTTTTATTTTTTTAATAGGTGGTGTAGTTTTTTTTTTTTAGAAATAATTATAATATGCTACTAATTCCGCAGCTCGAACCCTTTCTCCCCTAGACCCCCAAACACTTTGTGCATGGGGAGGTGCCAATTCAGCTACAAGGCCTTTGGCGGTGGTGTAGTTAACTAGGATTAGTTGGGTTATGTTTACTTAAGTAATCATGTGCAATGCACATGCCATTTTTTACACATGTCAGTTTATTAGAGTATTTTGTAGTTTTAGGTTACAATTGGTTTTGTAGCTAAACTTGGTCCTCTTCATATTGTTAGGGGTTTCCCTGGGTTTTAACGAATAGAAAGGAAAGGGTTTATGAATTCAAATTCTTAAATTGACAGCAAACCATAATCAAGGAGAATATTAGGAAAATAAATTAATACTTTTGCTTTGATTAAATTAAAGACTCTAGATTGTAGAAAGATTCCACTTCATTGCTGCAGAGGAAGAAATTGAATAATTTAAATCCAAAAGAGAAGAATTCAAACAAACCCATTACCAAAAATATTTAATAAAAATAGCCACAGATTATAATTCTGATTTCCTTAACCCTAATTTCTTGAACCAAAATCTAACTGCAATTGTATAAGTGGAAAACATATAACAAAACTAATTTAACTTTCAATTTGTGGGAAAAAAAAGTTAGAGAAAGAATAGGAACCCGCCGGAGGCATTGTTAATAAAAAATTCAGAGAAAACTCTTTTTAGTTGGCTTCATCTTCCTTCTTCTTTTGCTGCTTTTTCTAGAAAAATAAAAAAGCAAAAAGGTCTTTTTAGCATAACTGGAAACAAAGAGTTTTTGAAAGGAACTGAGAAATGGTTCTTTTTTTTTTTTTTTTTTTTGATTGATTGGAAACTATGGGGTATATGTAGTTTATGTTTAACTAGCATATAACTCCATGCAAACGCATGAATGCATTTAAAATTAAACAAAACTTTTATTATAAAAATATAAATAATTAGCCAAATTAATTTTTTTTAAAGCATGTAACACATGCATTCATACATACATATAGATACATTTAAAATTAAACACAATTTTTATCATAAAATATAGATAATTAGTCTTTTTTTTTTTTTTAGTAAATGTAATTAGTCACACACTAAAATTCTTATCTAAATTTAATACTACTTTTGATCATTTTTTTTCTAATTTTTAATAAGATAGAACATGTGGTGATTTTTATTTTATTTATTTTTTGAGAAACATGTGGTGATTTTTATTGAATATATGTGATTGTTTTTTATTTTATAGTATATTAATATTAGATTCTTAGTATTTTGCACTCATTAACTCAATTGACAAAAAGATTAAAAAAACTTAAGTAGACACATGGCACAAGTTTAAGTGGATAATTATGGTGTATTTCCGACATAAATTTAGATACATGGCACAAAATTGGATTATAGTTTCAAATTCTAATTCAATCTTTTCTAAATTTTACCTATTAATATATATATATATATATATATATATATGTGTGTGTAGGGTTAGGATTTGTGGCCCAAGCTCAAAACAATGAATTTGTAGAGAATGGGTGAAAGAGCTGGGTGGATTATGGAATTGACAACAATTAATCACCACCCTCAAGCATAAACCAACATGAACTTACACGTAAAGAATTGGTGTCCGAAGATGACGTATTATTGATTATATGGTGAATACAAGTCTTAGGGTTACAATAGAGCTTTTTTGTTTTTTCCCCTCCTCCCTTTTTCCAGGAGCTTCTTTCCTTTATATAACCTCCTACCCCATCATCTCCATCGTCCACTTGTTCTTCATTTGTCACTCTACTTGAGTGTATGCCACGTCAAGTATTTTCTCTGGCTCTCTGTGAGTGGCGGTAGGTGAGGTTACACTGTTTAGGGGTCTTCTCCACATAAATGCGGCCAAAGAAGTTGCTGCAGAACCTTAAATGCGATGGTAGCAGCTTTTCCTTTAGATATTTCCTCGTTCTTATCTTCTCCAGATATACCCAGAGCTTATCTTGATTGTTGGGGTTGCTAGGAAAATCCTTTGGACCTTCCACATGCTTGATCAATCAGTACTATTCGCGTCAGAGGAATAAAATCTTCTCGGACGGAAGGCGGTCTCCTCGGACGGCAATCATCCTTCTTTCCGGGTATCCTTCTTTCGGATGGGCCTTGCCCTTACCATCTCCTTCTCTTCGGACGTACAGTAATCCTCACAGGGGGCTCTAGGTCCACTATGTTAGATTGGGCCTTTTTCCCCCCATAATAGCCCCTCAAAATTTTAATTTTTCCCTCGCATCCAAGGAAAAAGAGTGAAATTTTGACCTGCCACACAATGAAAAAGAAAGAAGTATAAAAAGGGCTCATGAATACCCAAGTTTGCACGTGCGTAGGCATAAATACTAGCGCTTCATTATTGCCGTTGTCAGTTCCATGTTTCCAAAGCGTTGTATTAACTGCTCCAGGCGGCGTTTTGTCTTTGGCATCCAACGGTGGATGGTTGATCCAACGGACAGGGTTGTTCTTCGAGATTTGGACGGGAGGAACCACATCCTTTCACCTGCCCCCGTATATAAACCTTCAGAGGAGGTTATTTTTCTTTACTTCACGCATCTTCAGAATACTCAGCAAACTCACTCATTAAAAAATCCCTTCAAGCTTCTTCGATTTTCCGTCTTCTTCCTCCCCAGAATCTAACAAAAGTCCACTTTGAGTTCAGAGATCATTCCCCACTCCCGTTTGTGTAAGTTTCGGCATCTTTTGCCCCTTATTTTCTTCTCGGCTCGTATTCTCAACCTTCGAAACCCCCGTTTCCTGGTTACTGCTCCCACTGCTCCTCAACAATGGGTAGATTCCAATACCTTGTCGATAGTTCGGCGCTAATAGAGGAATTTAAGCGGACTTACGGCATACCGCGAGGGGTCAATCTGAGATATTGCTCTCCGGAGCGAATATTAACGGACCGAAGAGAGGGGGAGGTCATAATCCCAATGATAGCCTTCATCGAAGGGGGAATGACCCTCCCAATGGGTTCCATCACCCTGAACTACCTTCGCAACCATAGACTCTCTTCTGAGCAGTGCGCGCCCAATACCCTTGGGATCCTAGGAGCTATCGATGCCTTGAACCTACAATTAGGATTAGGGTTGACCTGGCATGACCTAGTACATATGTATGAGTGTCATAGCCAAAAAGGGGCGGGATATTACCTTAAATCCCGCTCCGACATCGTTAGACTGTTCTCCTGCCTTCCCAAATCAAATAAAGGGATGAAAGACGACTATCTAATCGTCTCGGGCGCATGGCATGACGGTATACACTGTCCGACTGAGCCAGGAGAGCCAGGTGTGACTTCCTAGACTTAGGATTTCTAACAATAGGCTTAGGATTTTCACTCTTTATAACCCATGTTTTTTTTATTTTTTTATTACGCCGTCATATTTCGATTTTCTGACCAGGTTTGCTTGTTTTGCATCATTTTTTTTTTTTTATTCATAGATAAAGCACATACTACTCCTCGGCTTAGCCTTATTAACGCCCCCGCCCTTAATTATCTACTACGCTCGGAGATATTTGTGAGCGAAGACGGACAGCTCTAGTCCATCCCCCTTATACTCAGCTACACGACAAAGAAAACAGATCTTCAGCCGGTCGGCAATGCCATTACACAAGGTGATTATTGGCTCTGGCGAATCAACGTTGCTTGGCCCCATTTTCTAACGCCATACGATCTTGAGCCCGTTCCACACCCAAATCCACAGGGTGTCCCATTATTAATCCAACCAGTCCAACAAGTCCCCATTGGACAGGTGGTCGTAGGCAAGAGGGTTGGTTCTTCATCCTCTTCACTAGAGGAACAGATAGACAAATTCAAGTTTGAAGGAGAAGCTTCAGGGGGAGTATAGGTAATACCTTCCTCAGATTCCGAGGAGGAAACCGACAGGCAGTCCAGCGTTCATCCCCCAATTCTGATAACCACTATCCCAGAGGACTCTTCGGAAGAAGAAGAAATGTCCGACTTAAAGCTTTTGATGAAGAATAGGGGCAAGAAGGTTGAGCCCAAAGTGACTGGGACTTCTCGAGCAGTGGTGAATTTACCTTCCCCACTACCTCCACCTCAGGTTCCTGATCCGGGCTTAAAACCAATACCGGACCTAAAGAAAAAGAGGCCTCTCGAGCCTGAGGAGCAAGAGGTGGTGATACCACCTAAGACAACAAAACAACAAAAGGTAGTGAGGGACCACCGGAGTAAGAGGGCCTCTTCCGTGGAAAGTAGGGAGGAGCCTCCTGTGGCTAAAGTGTGCCGAGGGCAACACACGTGGTCTCCCAGATTGGAACTAGATGGCGTTCCTTTCTCTTGGGAGACCTCTGTTAGAAACTACGATGGGGGAAGAGCGGGGCTGATAGCTGAAGCCTTGGAGCAACCACTGCTCCACCCCCGAGACATGGAGTCATACAGGCGCTTCGGCCAGTATGAACTTTTCATGTCCCTGAAGAGGGACCTGGCCATGGTAAGCGTGCTTATCCAGCTCTTCGATTGGCATATTAATTTTCTGTATTTTATGCTAACTCTTTTACTTTACTGTTCAGATTACCCAGCAAGTCTTCGTGGCCGAAGAGTGGAATCGAAAAGCCTACGTTGAAGCCTAAGCGGAGGCCCACTCTAGGTCCGAGGCGGAAAAAGCTTTGGGCAGCTTAAAGGAAGAGGACTCTCAAATCTCCGACCAGCTAAAAGGGGTGACCCAAGAGAGGGATAGCCTCAATGCTGGTCTAAAAAATGCTGAGACCCAGGCCGAAACCCAACGCAAGCTGCTAAATGATACTCAGAACAATCTGGCTTCTGAGAAAGCTCTTGTGAAGGAACTTCGCGCCGAACTTCAGAAGGCCAGGGAGGCTACTAAACAGGCTCAGAGGGACGCTCAGCTAGCCAAGGAGGCGACCAAGGCCGAAAAGAAAGCAGCCTACCAACTGGGAGTGGAAGTGACCGAAAAAGGTCTTATTGAGCAGTTTGCTTTGGTCGGTCAGGACTACTGCAATATAACATGGGGCAAGGCGCTGGATGCTGCTGGGGTGTCTGTTGACTCGGAACTGAGGCTGCCTAGGAGCATTTATTATGACCCAGACATCCGAGAGCTCCCAGAGTCTGATCCCCCTCCTCCAACACAACTCCCAGAGATCTCGGAGCAACCCTTGGTCAGCCAAGCCCCTCCCACCATCCTCGAGCCTTCCAAGGGTTCTGGCCAGCCAGGTGATCAGAGCACCCCAGCTGAGCCACCCCAGGATGTGGGCAAGGGCTTGGAAAAAAAGAAAGCATCCTCAGAGCTCAAGGACCAGGCCCCAGAAACTTAGATACTTAGATTCTAGTTGTTTGTTTTTTTTTTTTTTTTTACTATCTTCTTTCTCTTGTTTTCCTTCTATGTAAGGGATTGTAAACTATCCTCTTTTGATCAATGAAACAGTTTCTCTTTTACTTTTGGTGTATTTGTTGCATACCATATGACTTACTTTTGCTACAAGTAACTTCACTTTGTAATTATGGTAACGTAGGCAAACATAATCATCAAATCTGGCAAATAATATATATAACTAAAATTGATTCCGAAGAGGACAGTACATAAAAGTTGTTGTTCAGTAATGACAAGTATTATAAAAGTTGGATAGATCTTTTCGCACGTACACTAGGAATGTTAGCATAGGTTAGAGTTGATATTAAACACAGTTAAGAATGTCAGGCAAGATTCATTCTAAAGTTAACCTTCAGTATTAATAACAGCACAAAAGTATTAACTAACTAAAAATCACCTGGCCCGAGGGTCACAGGCATGATTGGGTTTAAGTTTAAATACTTAGGGAGAATCACCAAGGGGTGTTAACTAACCCAAATCATCTGGTCCGAGAACTACAAGCATGATTGGATTTAAGTTTAAACACTTAGAGAACTGATAAGGAGTGTTAACTAACCCAAATCATCTGGTCCGAGGACTACAGGCATGATTGGATTTAAGTTTAAACACTTAGAGAACCAATAAGGAGCGTTAACTAACCCAAATCATCTGGTCCGAGGACTACAAGCATGGTTGGATTTAAGTTTAAACACTTAGAGAACCGATAAGAAGTGTTAACTAACCCAAATCATCTGGTCCGAGGACTACAGACATGATTGGATTTAAGTTTAAACACTTAGAGAACAATTAAGAATGACAAGTTATCACAGTGAGCAAAGAAATGATTCGATTAATAATAGTACCTTTTGAGGTTATTTACATTCCAGGGGCGCGGTATTACATGACTATCCAAGTCCTCCAGGAAATATGCCCCAATGCCAGCCCCTGAAGTAATACGATATGGCCCTTCCCAGTTTGGTCCTAATTTCCCTCAGGTTGGGTTTTTCGCAGTGCCAACGACTTTCCTGAATACCAAATCACCGGGTTCTAGGGGCCTTAGCTTTACGTTGGCATCATAGCCCTACCTGAGTTTCTGCTGGTAGTGTGCCAGCCGAACCATTGCATTTTCTCTCCTTTCTTCGATCAAATCCAAGCCTGCTTCTAGGAGTTTATCATTGCTGGTCGGACTGAATGAGCTAGTTTTTAGAGTTGGGAACTCGTCTCCAAAGGAATGACAGCTTCAGCGCCATAAGTCATCGAGAAAGGGGTTTCTCCAGTAGATTTGCGAGGCGTAGTTCTGTAAGCCCAAAGCACGTGTGACAACTCTTCAATCCACTTGCCCTTCGCATCGTCCAATCTCTTCTTCAATCCATTAACTATGACTTTGTTAATTGCTTCAGCTTGCCCATTCCCCTGAGGATAGGCAGGGGTAGAGTATCTATTCGTGATTCCCAATTCGCTACAATAACTCCAAATCGCATTACTGTCGAACTATAAGCCGTTGTCCTAGATGAGAGTGTAAGGAACTCCAAAACGAGTAATGATATTCTTCCACACAAATCTTTGCACATCTACGTCTCGAATATTGGCCAGAGGCTCAGCTTCGACCCATTTGGTGAAATAGTCTGTGCCGACCAGAAGGTACTTCCTATTTCCTGCGGCCTTTGGGAATGGACCCACTATATCCAAACCCCACTATGCAAACGGCCACAGACTAGATAGTGGGTTGAGGACTCCACCTGGTTGGTGTATGTTCAGCGCAAATCGCTGACATTGATCGCACTTCTTTACATAATTATGGGCTTCTTTTTGCATGTTCGACCACCAATACCTTTGAGTAATGGCTCGGTGAGCCAAAGACCTACCTCCAGTGTGACTCCCACAAATTCCTTCATGCAACTCTTCTAGTAGCGACTCAGCCGTCTCTGGATGAATACATAACAGGTATGGTCCTGAATAGGATCGTTTGTATAATTTTCGGTCTTCGAACAGCCAAAATCTGGTAGCCTTCCTTCGAATTTTGTCAGCCTCCCCCCGCTCTTCCGGCAAAATGTCATCTTTCAAGAATTTGATTATAGGGTCCATCCAGCAGAGACTATCTCTGATCTGGTGGAGTTGGACTGCATCCCCTCCTGTCCCGGTGGGCTCATGGAAATCCTCGATGAGGATAACTCTCGGCAAGTCTTGCTTCGAAGAGGTGGCTAGTGTGGCTAAAGAATCTGCATGTGCGTTACTGCTTCTAGGAACATGTAGCAAGCTGAAAAATTCGAATTTCGACTGCAGATGTTTGACTCGATTCAAGTATCCTTGCATTCTTTCATCCTTTGCTTTAAACTCCCCCTGTACTTGGCCCACAACTAATCTTGAGTCCGAGAACAACTCGACTGCCTTTCCTCCCATTCTTCGGACCATAGACATTCCCATCAATAGGGCTTCATACTCTGCCTCGTTATTGGTCACACCGAAATCCAGCCTTAATGACTTTTCAATGATGATTCTCCCTGGAGATATCAAGACTAGCCCTACTCCAGAACCTTTTCGGTTCGTAGCGCCGTCTACATATACTTCCCAACGGGCAGGATCTTGTTGAGAAATCATGCCAACCGATTTTCCATCCATGTCTCTCTTTGTCGTTATTTCTTCTAAGCTGGGTTCTGTGAACTCGGCCACTAAATCCGCAAGGATCTGCCCTTTGACTGAAGTGCGAGGCATATACTTGATATCAAAAGCTCCTAAAATAGTGCCCCACTTGGCTATCCTCCCCATGTAGTCGGCACTTCGGAGTACTGTCTTAAGCGGGAGTTGCGTGAGCACAACGACAGTATGTGCTTGGAAGTAGTGGGGCAATTTTCGTGTTCCAAGTACTACTGCCAAAATAGTTTTTTCCAATGGCAAGTATCTGATCTCGGCCTCATGTAGAGACTTACTCACACAGTAAACCGGCCTTTGTACACCTTGATCCACTCTTATCAACACTAGACTTACAGCATGGGGAACCACTGCGATATAGGCAAATAAGACCTCATCTGGTTCAGGGCTAGACATAATCGGTGGCCGAGCCAAGTAGTCTTTAAGTTGTTGGAAAGCTGAGGCACATTCTTCAGTCCATTCAAATCCCTTCCACTTGTTGATCAGCGAGAAGAAGGGTTTACACCTATCCGCGGACCTGGAGATGAATTGGTTCAAAGTAGCTGCCATCCCTGTTAACTTCTAAACCTCTTTCGGATTCCGAGGAGGCTGCAGATTTTGAATAGCCTTTATCTGATCAGGATTGACCTCAATTCCCCTGTGCGTTACCATGTAACCCAAAAATTTGCCTGATCCCACACCAAATGAGCACTTCGAGGCGTTCAAGCGCAACTTGTGTCTCCTCAGGGTTTCAAAAACGTTATCAAGGTCCTTCACATGCTCAAAAATAACCTTGCTTTTTACCATCATATCGTCTATATAGACCTCAACGCTTTTGCCCAATTGTGATTCAAACATCTTGGTCATCATCCGCTGATAAGTAGAACCTGCATTTTTCAAACCGAATGACATCACTTTATAATGGTAATTACCAATGGGGGTAACAAAAGCGGTTTTCTCTTGGTCATCTGGGGCTAACGGTATCTGATGGTAACTTTGGAAAGCATCCAAGAAACTCATCCGAGGATGGCCGACAGTAGCATCTACTAATTGATCAATTTTCGGCACAGGGAAAGGATCCTTAGGACAAGCCTTATTCAAGTCCATGAAGTCCACACAAACTCACCACTTTCCGCTCTTCTTCTTTACCACCACAGTATTTGCCAACCATTCGGGATAAAAAACTTCTTTAATAGCCCCAGCTTGTTTGAGCTTCATCACCTCTTCTTTGACTGCATCCGCATGCTCTTTGGATGGCTGCCGAGGAGGCTGCTTCTTGGGTACACTCAGTGGGTTGACCCTCAAATGATGGCAAATGAACTCTGGATCCACTCTTGGGGCTTCGTAAGTACTCCAGGCCAATACGTCAATATTTTTTTTAAGGAAATCAATTAGCTCTTCCTTTTCTGGTTGAAGTATCCGAGACCCGATTTGAAAGTATCTTTTAGGATTGCCCCCAATTAAAACTTGCACTAAGTCCTCGCATTTAGCGCCTTCATCAGGATCTTCGACGGGTGACAACCGACCTCTTAACTGCTATAAGTCTCCCTCTGCCCTGACTGAGGATTCAGTCTCAGGCTCGTGCCGTATGGCAACCACCAAATATTGCCTAGCCGAGGATTGATCTCCGCGGATTTCACAAATGCGCCCTTCGGATAGATATTTAACTTTTTGATGCAGAGTGGAGGAAACAGCCCCTAGCGTGTGTAACCAAGACCTGGCTACAATTGCCGTATAAGGGGAATAAACATCTACAACAATGAAGTCCACTTCCACTACTTCTGAGACAATCTGTACGGGCAGCCGTATCTATCCTTTCGGGGTGACCACCATTCCCTCGAAGCTAACCAGGGGAGAACAGTATGGAGTTAAGTCATCAAGCTTGAGGTTCAGCCCCTTGTAAAGGTCAGGATACATAATCTCCACCGTGCTACCCTGATCCACCATCACCCTCTTCACATCATATCCCCCAATTCTGAGGGTGACTATCAAAGCATCGTCGTGAGGTTGAATGGTTCCAACTTTATCCTCGTCCGAAAAGCCTAAAACAGGCGGGACAGCCAGTTTAGAGCTCTTCGGACCTCGACCAATATCCTCTGCTGGTAGCCGAGCCACTGACATAACTTTGGACGACCAGGACCTTGTTCTTCCTGGCGCTGCGAAAATGACGTTAATAGTACCTAATGGAGGTTTCGTAGAATCTCTCTTCTCGGACTCAAAATTCACTTGACCTCCTCGGCCACTAGAGTGGTGCAAAAGATGCCTCAACCTGCCTTTACGGACCAGCTGGTCCAAATGATCTCACAAACTTCTGCAGTCTTCAGTGGCATGCCCATGGTCTTGGTGGTATTGACAATAGAGATTGTGATTGCGTCTCTCAGGGTTCCCTACCATTTTACTCGGCCACCTAAAGAATGATTCATTCTTGATCTTTTCCAGAACTTGATGAACTGGCTCCTTGAATACTGTATTGACTGCTTGAGCATTTGTTGACCCCGACTGCCCAGCGAAATCTCTCCGCGGCTTATTGTTATTGTAACGATCCGACCTGAAGTCCTTCCTGTCTTGGGGGATAACCTTATCCTTACCCTTCCCTTGCTGCTGATCTTCTTCGACCCTTTTATATTTTTCAATACGGTCCATAAGTTGACGCATGTTAATGACAGGTTTGCCGGACAAGGATGTCCTTAAACTATGATCAATGGGGAGACTCAGCTTAAACATGTCTAGGGCCATTGCATCAAAATTGCCCTCCATATCATTAAACATCTCCCAATATCTATTTGAATACGCCTTAAGGGTTTCACCTTCACGCATGCTCAAGGATAGTAGAGAAGACAAGGGCCTGGCCACCCTTCGGCATGTGATGAAACGTGAACCAAAAACTTGAGTTAGCTCTTGGTAAGAATTGATGGAGTCTGCTTTCAGGTTGTCGAACCACCTCATTGCCACGGGTCCAAGACTAGAAGGGAATACCTTGCACATCAGAGCTTCATCTCTGGAGTAGACAGTCATCCTTTGGTTAAAATGGCTCACATGCTCCACAGGGTCCATTTTATCGTTGTAAATAGTGAAGGTTGGCTAGTTAAAGCGCTGAGGAAGCTTTGCTCCTTCAATCCTGCGCGTGAAAGGTGACCTAAAGATTTGATTC
This sequence comes from Quercus aquifolioides, assembly GCA_019022515.1. Lineage (NCBI taxonomy): Eukaryota > Viridiplantae > Streptophyta > Magnoliopsida > Fagales > Fagaceae > Quercus > Quercus aquifolioides. The sequence continues at coordinate 63,647 of JAFHAW010000112.1, forward strand.
AACGCCTTGCTCATGGCATCATTTCCCACCCCTCCATGTGATGGCCTTTGAGGTTGCTTCTTACGAGGGTGTTCATCTTCATATGAAAAAGATTCATTGATTGAAGTTTGAGACCTTTGTTCATAAGTGATGTCTTGTTCGTCACTCGAGTCTTCATCAGAATGCGAGGCAGTACATTTTCTTTTCGCATGGCGCAACTCCCTTCTTAACCTTTCAATCTCTATTTGCATGCTATTCTTCTCTGCATGAGACACATGACTTCCGCCACGAGGTTGAGTTCGCTCAGTGTGTGTAGTATGCACACTGCCTTCACGATCTTGTCTCCGCTCCAAATTGAGAAAAGGGTCTATATGTTGGGACGCCCCAGATTCTGCCGGTTGTTGCCCTGGTTCGGCCATGACCAACTGCTGCTGCTTCCCCTTACACTCAAGCTCTTCCCATAGACGGCGCCAATTGTAGGGTCAGGATTTGTGGCCCAAGCCCAAAACAATGAATTTGTAGAGAATGGGTGAAAGAGCTAGGTGGATTATGGAATCGACAACAATTAATCACCACCCTCAAGCATAAACCAATATGAACTTACACGTAAAGAATTGGTGTCCGAAGAGGACATATTATTGATTATATGGTGAATACAAGTCTTAGGGTTACAATAGAGCTTTTTTGTTTTTTCCCCTCCTCCCTTTTTCCAGGAGCTTCTTTCCTTTATATAACCTCCTTTCCCATCATCCCCATCGTCCACTTGTTCTTCATCTGTCACTCTACTTAAGTGTATGCCACGTCAAGTATTTCCTCTGGCTCTCTGTGAGTGACGGTAGGTGAGGTTACACTGTTCAAGGGTCTTCTCCACTTAAATGCGGCCAAAGAAGTTGCTGCAGAGCCTTAAATGCGGTGGTAGCAGCTTTTCCTTTAGATATTTCCTCGTTCTTATCTTCTCCAGATATACCCAGAGCTTATCTTGATCATTGGGGTTGCTAGGAAAATCCTTCGGACCTTCCACACGCTTGATCAATCAGTACTATTCGCGTCTGAGGAATAAAATCTCCTCGGACGGAAGGCGGTCTCCTCGGACAGCAATCATCCTTCTTTCCGGGTATCCTTCTTCCGGATGGGCCTTGCCCTTACCATCTCCTTCTCTTCGGACGTACAGTAATCCTCACAGGGGGCTCTAGGCCCACTATGTTAGATTGGGCCTTTTTCCCCCCACAATATATATATATATATATATATGACTTATAAATTTGAATTTTTTTTAGTTATATGATTGTGTTTTTTATGGTTTATTATATTGGACTCATCGTTATCTACACTAAATTAATTAATTTGGCATAAAAATTTAAAATTTTAGATAAGATGGGACACTCTAATTGAAATTCAATTTTTACACTAAATTAACTCACTTGGTACAAAATTATAAAATTTAGATTAGATGAGACCCATGGCGAAAAATTAGACTCTAATTAAATTCCAATTTGAAACTTAATTAGATTTTCTCCCTGCTTTATCTATTATTATTATTATAGATTTCTCATATTTTTCTCTCTATGCCTAATCGACTACTTCTTGCTCTGTTTATCAGAGTCTCTCCTAGTCTCTTTCAATTTAACAAAGTATTTGTTTTAAGCCGTGTTTATAAATGGATAAAATTTAAAGCCCTCAAACGGTGCAACGTACTGTATTTTGTAACTTTTAAACTACACAATTGTTAGGATTTTAAGTGGTCAGTTTTCCTACATGTCTCTACGGCCTTAATTGTAGGAAAAGGCTTATGATATATATATATATAAAGCTTTAACACAGTAAATATATACCGTATAAAACTATAATTCATTACTGATCAATAGCTTAGTGGTTTTGGCCCACTGATCTCAAGCTCGAACCCTCGCTTGGCTCGTTTGCTATTTGCATTTTGGCATGATATAAATACCACATTTCAGCCACCCCCTTCCCCAATTGTTTTTATACTCTCTCGCCACACCATGAGCTAACTGATCATTAGCTTAGTTCAAGACAACTGCCCTCAAAACCGACCGAACCGATTCTCTATCTCTCTCTCTTTCTCAATTCTCAAATTCTATCGTTTCGTTCTGATTTCCGCTGCCGAATTGTTTGCTGGATCTTCAGGAAAATGGGTACGCTGCTTCGTTCTTCCCACTCTTCTTTTCGTTCTTATTGTTATTCTACTCTTACTGCTGCTGCTACTAGTATTGCTAGTGCTAAAAAAAATCTGAATCTGAATCACAATCACAATCACAATCAATTCTTGAAATCTGTTAGAGATCTGTGCAAATCTAGAAGCTTTAGGAATGTTGATCATGCCTTAGACCTGTTTGATAAAATGCTTCACACGCGCCCTTTGCCTTCCATTTCCGATTTTAATCACGTTTTGGGTGCCATTGCGAGAATGAAGCATTACCCAGTAGTGATTTCTCTAATTAAACGAATCGAATCATTTGGTATCTCTCCTAATGTTTATACTCTTGCTATTTTGATTAACGGCTTCTGCCATTTGAACCGTGTAGATTTTGGGTTTTCTATCTTGGCCACAATTTTGAAACTTGGTTATCACCCAGGCTCTGTTACTCTAAACACCCTTGTCAAGGGGCTTTGTCTTCAAGGTAACATTGCTGGAGCTGTGAGATTGGTAGAAGAAATGGAGAAGAATGGGCATAAGCCTAATGCAATTACTTGTGGAACAATGCTAAATGGTCTGTGTAAGATTGGACAGACTAGTATGGCTATTAGCTTGCTTAGGAAGATGGAAGAAGGGAATTTTGAGCTTGATCTGACAATGTATAACACAATCATTGACAGTTTATGTAAGGATAGGTTGGTAACTGAGGCCTTGAACTTTTTGACTGACATGATGAGTAAAGGCATTCAGCCGAACCTTATCACTTACAATTCCTTAATTCGAGGCCTATGCCATTTTGGCCGGTCGAGAGAGGCTACTACTTTGTTGAATGAGATGGCACAGAGGAAGATCATGCCAGATGTGTATACCTTCAATATATTGGTGGACACACATTGCAAAGAGGGGATGTTGATAGAGGCAAAACAAGTTTTTGATAAGATGATTCAAAGAGGTATTGAGCCTGACGTAGTCTCTTATAATTCTTTAATTGATGGATACTGTTTGCAATATAAATTGAAGGATGCCATCGAAGCATTGAACATAATGGTTGAGAGGGGTTGTTCACCTAATGTTGTTAGCTATAACACATTGATTAATGGATTTTGTAAAAAGAAAAGAATTGATGAGGCAATGAATCTCTTTCATGAAATGTCCAACAAGGGAGTAACTCCTGATGTTGTGACCTACAACACTCTTATAGGTGGGTTTTGTCGAGTGGAGAGACACAAGGCTGCTCTAGAGCTATTTCATAACATGCAGGCTTGTGGCCAACCTCCAGATCCCCAAACCTATGCTGTCTTGTTGGATGGCTTGTGCAAGAATGGACAAGTTGTTGAGGCAATAAAAATGTTTCATGAGATGGAAGACAAAACATTGGGCAACAATATTGTGATTTACAACATTTTGATTGATGGTTTGTGTAATTTCAAGAATCTTACAGTTGCAAGAGAACTCTTTTATAGTCTATCTGCAAAAGGATTGCAACCCAATGTTCGAACTTACACCATAATGCTCAAAGGGCTTTGCAAAGAGGGACTGTTAGAAGAAGCAAGTGAGATATTTGAGAAAATGGATGGGAGCGGTTGTTCACCTAACAATCGCACATATAACACAATAATCCAAGGGTTACTGCAACATAATGAGACATCAAAGGCAATTAAATATCTTGAAATAATGGTTGACAAGGGTTTTTCAGCAAATGCGAGAGTTGCAAGCATGTTTTTTGACTTCTTGTCATCTAATCAAGTCGATAAGAACATTCAAGAATTTCTCCAGAAGCCTAAGGGAAGGTTTTTTAGTTTCTCAACATCAAGGACAAGTTTCATATTTTATCCATCACATGTCAATCTTTAAAAGATGTGTATCATTTTAGGTAAATTTTATAGTTTCTAAAGATGATTTTCTATTTCATTTATGTATGCATGATTGTTTGTACCTTTAACTGTTCTATCATTTGTCGTGATTTCATTGTGCACTCATGTTGTTGCTTGGAAGTTCGAACCTATTTTCCTGGATAGTTGTTTCAAAATTTTTTCTTATTTAACGTTAATGCCAAATATTGTTGTTCTAAAATCTGGCATTTTTTGTGTGGTTATACATCCCTTAGCCAGTGGAATTAATGATAATAAATGTTCCTTCCAATGAAATTAAATTTTGGAGTTGCATTTATGCAATTGTGTCCTCCCCCCCCCCCCCCCCCCCTTTTCCCTTTTTCCCCCCCTCTTATAAGCCTTGTGGTGCTTTTGTGCAGTGGACTTGAGTCAAATTTTGTTAGTCTAGCTTGGTTGGTTTATCAACTCAAGGAGTTAGCTGATAATTTTGTATGTGCTTCTCCTTGAATTGTCTAAGAGAGAAGCAACTTAGGCTGTAGTGCAATACAAAATTAACTTCATGGTATAATCATTTTGACATTTACGATTTAAAGTAAATGAATTGAGTTGGAAAGTCCCAACTTGCGATCATATAGCTGTAGAATAGTTCATTTGTTAGTGATTGATTACATTTCATGGACACAAAGATCTGATTCTTTTGGAGCTTTTGTAGTTTCATTTTGTTGTATGTAGATTGTGATTTCCTAGCCTAACTTGGGTTAGGTTTCTTAGTTTTAGTTAGTGATGTTATGCTTAAAGAAAACCAATCTTTTTGAAATACACAAGGTTAACTTAGTGATGTCATGTTTGGTCAAGTATAAGATAGATAATCCCATAGGTCTTGTGAAATATAGAACAAGGTTTATAAAAGTCGTGTTGTAGGTTACTGCAAAATCATTATAATGAGATAATTATTATGTATGAGTGTTTTCTTGTTAGGTTGATTTGGTTTTTGACTTGTGATTTTGGGAATTCATCTTGAGATAAAAGATGGGGTTCTCTTTCACCAAGCTTTTCAGCTGGTCTTTTGCGAAGGAGATGCTTATTCTAATGGTGAGTCTTCATGCAGCGGGCAAGACTACCATTTTGTACAAGTTGAAATTGGGAGAGATTGGGACCACCCTTCCTACCATTGGTATTCTTTTGCTATATTGTTAACATTGTTCTATTATATAATGCGCTGCTTGTTTGTAGTTATAGGTAGTTGGATTTTACAAATTCTTTTATTGCTTAGAATTTTGCAGGTGACACTGATTTTCATAATAATTAATTAATATATCCAAACATTTGAAAATATATCTATAATAATTTATGATTAAAAAATATTTTTAACTAATTAAATTTCAATATTTGGCCAATTAATGGGTTGTGCTCAAATTTCCCTTACACAATTGACGCCTAATGTCTTGCTAGTGTAATGAACAACATGCACCTTGCTGTTACTTCAGTCGGCCTTGCTAGCACCAGGATCACAGCTTTTGTTACATGAACATCCTCGGTACGTCTTATCCTCCTTCAGCTGGGGCATTCTCTGGAGAAGCATTTATTGCCACAAAGGATGACACATCATTTTTGATACGCACAGTTTCACCCCTTATGCTCAAGGTATGCCCTTACTTTGACTATGCCTCAGACCCAGAGCATATTTTCTTAAGTACACCACATTCAATGGATAAATGATAAACTCGTCTCTTCATTGACATGGTTAATTCTTTTTGCGCAGAATTGGAGAAAATCAACAGAGCTAATTTTTCTGTTGCCATATCAGAGACTGGTTGGCCAAGTGCCTGAAGGAATGCCTACATGAGCAAAGAAAATGCACTCATGTATAGATGACAAGGCAAACCTTCCGTTCATTTGGTGAGGAGTGGGATGCCAAGGACTCCAGACTGTCTCATATATACATTATTGTTTGAAATGCTCAATGAAGATTAGAAACCAGCTGGAGAAGAGCAGAGCATTGGACTCTTCAATCTGGACCCTCGGCCTGTATCAAAATTTTGAAAGCTGCTAGTAATTTAGAATGCAATGCATATCACTGTTGTATCAATATGATACAAGGTAGACTCTGCTAAAAGCCTAAAACAACTAACTCACCAGGATGATAATAAAAAGTGGGAAGTTGGAACATTATGCTTATCTTTCTTAGTAATTGATTCTCCCATATGCTAAATGGTTTCATGCAAACTGTTACAGTCTCAAAGGCCTCAAATATAATAACCCAAATGATAAATACAGCAATTGTTTGATCTATAGCATGGGGAAATGCATTGTTCTTAAATCTAATAATAGAGGAAATTTGTTGTGTTATAGGCCTTTGTAAAAAGTGTGGACTTTATTATGAGTAAGCATCATTTTTCACGCAATAAGAAGGAAAGAAGAAGAAGAAGAGAGAGTAAGCATTACTAAGCCTATAATCATTAAGTACAAGATCTTTCAGAAACCCGGTCCTTTTTTCACATTAATCTTTTCATTTTTGGGAGACAAAACTGCTAGTGGTGTTTTTATTTCCTATAGGGAATCACTGTTTGGACCTTAATGATATGGCCAGAGAGCTAGATAACGTCTGCACGTATCAATTAATGATAGCTTTGCCATACAGATATCTCTAACAACAAGAAAATTATTAGGAACTTCTGGAGTATTATAAATGCGTACTCTCTCATTTTCACATGAATGGTGAGTCTCACTAATTAAGTATCATAAATGTGTACTCCCTCCTCTTACATGAATAGTGAATCCCACTATAAATTTAATTAGTGGGACTCACCATTCATATGAGAGGAGAGAGTACGCACTTATGATACTTCGGGAGTACACAATAATTTCTCCCAACAGCATGTCTATTAGGAGTACTATACGGTCTCCCCTCTTACATAATAATAGATCTCACTGTTCACTAATTCAATTCATGATTAGATTCACTATTTATGTGAGTAAATAGTATGTCATCTATATTCCTTTTACTATTGTACTTTCAAATTTCACAATTTAAACCCATTAAAACCCAACATCAAAAACAACATAATCAAGACTTAAAAGTCTCTTTAAAAAAAATATCAACTAAAATCTACAAAGTAATAAACTTAGTATAAAGAAAGTTATACTATCAAATTTCAAAATCTCACAATTTCACTTCCTCTTGCAAAAAATAGAACAAGTAAGTGGCTATTAAAACACAAGTAGGATTTTCATATGGACAAAATTTAGCTACAAAATTAATTGTAGCCTAAAGTTACAAACTGCTCTAATAAATTGACATGTGTAAAAAATTGCATGTGCATTGCACATAATTACTTAAACTTAACCCAACTAACCCTAATTAGCCATACCACCTATTAAAAAAAATAAAAACTAAAAACCTAAACTAACAAAGCGTATAATCTCTCTCTCTCTCTCTCTCTCTCTCTCACATCGAAGAAACCTAGCTCCTACCGGTCTCAAACTCTCCTGTCTCCACCGCTGGCCCACCACCTCAAATTCTTCTTTGTCTCTACTACCAGCCCACCTCAAATCCTCCTTTGTCTCCATCATAGGCCCACCTCAAATCCTCCCAGTGCTGCTATACTGTGGTTTTGTTTGTGTAGTAGACTTAAAGGTAGAGCTGGGAATTGGTGTATGGATTTAAAACATGAATTGCAATCTTTAAGGAATGCACTTCTTTCGTGGAAGCAGCAATTGAGAAACATCCAATATACACAGAAAGTGTTGTTGGAATTCTAGCAAAAAAGAATGGCCACTTAGAAGTAGAACTGAACAGCCATTTGATCTGATCAGATCAGAAGCTTCAGATCTGACTTCTGAGGGTGATTATTACTACGCTCTCTCCTCAGTCCGCTCCACATATATATAATAATACATAAATGTAGAGCACCCCAAATATCCACATTTCAATGCCAACCCCATTGTCCAACACTCCATCAAGGCCAAAATGCGTCACCCAAACACCATATAAAGAGCAAATATCATTCATATGCAATTGAGTAACAAGTGATCTACATATTCATCGCTTTGCTTACACATGCCATGCTTGCCCTTAATAGCATTTTTTTTTCCTTGGTCCACTTCCTTAGATAGGATCCTCACTGCAGACAACCTTCAGAAGAGACCAATTATATGTGCAAAAGGTGTGGTCAATGGTTTTTGGTTTGTTTGGTATTCATTGGGTTTTGCCGGCAATGGAGACAAAGGAGGATTTGAGGTGGTAGGATGGTTGTGTAGACATTATAGGATTTGAGGTTTGCCGTGGTGGAGATAGAGGGTTTGGGTTGCTG
>JAFHAW010000113.1:0-123708 GCA_019022515.1 Quercus aquifolioides
CAGTAATAGCACAAAGGACGTAATATAACATTATATATATATATTGAATAAATTAAACATGAAGGTCATATGGTACCTGTAAACAACTCCAATGTTTGGTGTTAATAATTGAGTTTTCTGAACCTGAAAATTGAGCAAATTTAAAATATCAGCTCTGGTATACCATAAAAACTCTTGGAGAAGTTGTCCAAGAACCAAACACCGCCAAAGTTCTGAAATAAAAAACTCATAATATGCACAGGATGTAGTTCATGGCATTTTTTTTATAAGTACTAAAGAATTCTATTAACAGAAGGGTAAAGATTACAACAGAAGACTTAATTGGTCAAAAAAATCAACTAAAGAATTACAAGAACCACCCCTCCCAAAATCATTGTTCAAGATTCAAATAAAAAGCGCAAAAAGAAGCCTTGAGTTCAATCACAAATTCGTACACCTTCAGAAGTGCAAATATTCCGTTCCCTCCAAATTTTTTGATAAGTAAATAAATTTATTCAATAAAATAGGAGAATAATTTCATGATATCATGAATGACGTCTAGCTAATGGACCCATAAGCTTTTTGTTTGGTCTATTTTTGAAACTATTGGTATAAAGCTTTTTTGCCAACAAATTATTTGCTTATTTGTTAAAAATTATCAAGAATTTTAATATTTAAAGAAAACAAGAATTTTAATATTTGCAAACAAATTATCATATAATTTTTTTTTTTAAATAATGCTCTCTATATATATTGAGAATCAAAAGCTCAATATTTAAAGGCGGTCTAATGCTTTAAAAAAATTCTTATATACACATAGGTCCAAATTACAGTGTAATAATTATTATAGTATAATAGTAGCCCATAAATTGAATGCTAGTGGTACCCCTTAGCAGCAAGCGATCGTATATATCCTAGCAACCTCCTATGGCAATAAATCTGAGTTGTTAATCTAAAAAACATGTAAGTACAACATAAATGAGCTAAAAGCCCAATAAATACTAGTAATTCATACACTACCATCAGGTTCAGGTATAAAAAAATGTCACAGGTTTCATATGAAGCAAGAGGCAAAATAGAATAACAATAGTTGATGAGTAATAAATGTGATTAGTATCATATAAACAATATAATAAGTAAATTTCTTAATTACTTTTTTTGTATATTAGTTGATATATTAGTTTATAAAACTTATGTAGTTAAACATGTAATATTTCAAGCATCACTCTATTTGCTAACTAGTTAACGCACATCATTATTTTTTTTCACTATAACTATGTAATGATGAGATCCCACTAACTATAATCTCATGTGTAATTTTGCATTAGTTACTCAAAAGATGTAAAGGCTAAAAGTTGATGGCACCCTCATCAAAATAGTCCCCACTAGCTAATTTTGGAGTCAACTTCTCCCATTATGCAACCCACGCCTCTGCACCAAGAAAATTTAGAGTTGATTTCTGAATTAACTTCTTGTGTTCACATTCTAAAGCCAACTCAAGTGTTACATTTAAGGAGTATATGCCACAGGTAAGATTTGTTATAAAATTTAGTCTCCTACTCCCATAATGTTAGTCTAATCACAATAGACTATACTAGCAATGGTAAAAAAAAAGTGGGAATTGTCTTTGGCTTTTCTCTTTTAAGTTTATGGCTTTTGATTTACTCCACTAGAAAATACTTGCCAACAGTTGTAGTTAGAGACTAAACTAACACCTAGAAATGACTTTTTCCAAAACCAAAACAATTTTTACAAAAACAACTTCCAGTTTCAACAACAGGGTAGGTAGAACAACGAGTAGCTTCAAGCTTCATAACAACACAACCATGGCAACAAAATCACAAACAATCATATGAACAATAGGGAAACAAATATACAAATATTAAGGACAAGAACGAAAATGAAAGGAGAGAGACAGAAGTGTGTGAGTATGGTATACAAAGAGGAATATGAAACCCTAACCCTAATACAAGGAAGATGATGATAGTGGAGATGAAAAGCTTACCCCAAAACTCCATGGAAGCGAGAGAGAGAGAGAGAGAGAAGAGGAGGCTAGGGTTTGGGGAGGGTTTTAGAGAGAGAGAGAGAGAGAGAGTTTAGAGTGAATGAGCTTTGTTACAAAGCACAGCGAGTGCCAAAGCTCCACCAGTCGAAGCAGCGAGCTCCGCTGTCTGATTCAGCTTCTTCTCTTCAACTACCACTGTTGGTTGGTTCAGTGACCCATTTGTCTCTTCGATCACAAACCCATCTGGAGAAGAGGAAGACGAAGAGGTTTAGGCTTGTGGGTTCGGCTCTGATGGTGGTTGTGGCGGCGATGGGTTTATGTGAAAGTTTTGGAGGAAGAGGGTCAGCGCGATGGAGGCAGAGATGGAGGGCTTGTGGGTTCAACATCGATGCTGTTCTTGATGGCAATGTAGAGGCCAGAGATGGAGGCAGCAGAGACAGTGAAGTGGTCAGGGAAGGAGCTCGGCAGCTATAGGTCAGCAATGGAAGATTTAGATCAGCTCAAACCTAATCTGATTGGAGGTAGAGGGTCAGCACGCGTTTGGTGAACAAAAGGGCTGAAATGATTTTCGTGTGACATTTTATACCAAGCATAAAGCCGCGTTTTTAACCTGCGGCTATAGGCAAAATTTGAAGCCATGTTTAAGAAACGCAGCCCCATCCCAAACTAAAGCCGCATTTTCAAAACACGGCTTCAGACTAAATTTAAAGCCGTGTTTTTAAAACGCGGCTTTAGGCAAGCTAGAGCCGCGTTTTTTAAATGCAGCCATAGTTAAGATTAAAAAAAAAAAAAAAAAATGAAATACGTAGGTCCTATAGCCGCGTGTTTTAAACACGGCCATAGCTCCACCTCCAAAAATGCGGCTATAGCTCAATAAAACGCGGCTTTAGACGCGTTCTATGGCCGCATGTTTAAAACACGGCCTTTGGCATTTTTTTAAGCCGCGTTTTTTAAAAACACGGCTTTAGCCCGTCTGTAGCTGCATTTTTACAAACACGGCTTAAAAAAACGCTGCCTAAGACCCCCGTTTTTTGTAGTTACCTAGTACTTGAAACCTATGAAAGTGAATTGAATAATCAAGGAAGCTTCATAGAAAAGACGAAGGAGAACAGAAACAAAATAAGAAACGCATAAAAAAATTCGAAGTTTAATCCTTGTCTCGAAGCACAGGCAAACAAATCCACAAACAAATTTCTTAAAGTGAGAGAGATAGTGAGTAAAAGAGAGTATATATGAGCGTACCAGAGAAAGGAGAGAAATGATATGTTGCCAAATGAACGTAAGTAATCAGAAATAGTCTGTTTTTATTACTGGAACAGAACTGCAACTACAAGCACTCTAGCAGGATCTTGTATAAATTAATCAGTCTGCCTAGGCCCCCTTCTCACAAATGATTCTGCCCACCTCACTGCCTATTTGACTTGACTTCGTCAATTTTGCCAAATATCTGAAGTTTATGGTGGATTTGTGGCGTTTATCTAGCAAAAATGGGAGTGGTATTACGGTATTTATTAGATTCTCTCCTTCGAAGTAGATGCAGATTTTTTTTTTTTTAATATTATAAATTTAAAAATGTATCTGGTATTCTAGTGTCATATCATTTAAATTTTTTAATTTATATACTCATTTAAATTACATTAATATTATCTATACATTTAGAAAATAAAATTTTAACAGTAAAATGTACTTATTTCATTTTAAATGAAATAGAAAGAACATGTTCTGTGTTCATAAAAATTAAATTAAAAAAAAAGATCATGTTCGGTGAAAAAAAGTTGTAAGGGGGAAAAATTATTAGGCACTCATAAAAGTAATCATGTCAATAAAAAGTCAACCACTTCATAAAAAAATTACTTTTACAAGTAAAATTTATTTCTTGTACTTTAGGTTGCTCTTAGAAAGGAAAAATTGACTTCAATTATGTTATATTTTGTTACTGAGTAAGCTTAGGGTCACAAATTTTTTTTAAGGAAAATTTAGTCACTTCTATTTCTCAAAGAAACTAAGAGGATATAATACATGTGAGTGAAGTTGGTGTTTGACAAAAGATGGAGTTTCTTCCATCCAAATAACCAACTACAAAATTATTTAGCATTCCTGATAAGTAAGGGTGTGCATAGGTTGAGCTAAAGGGTTTTTTAACCCAACTCAACCCATCATATGTATAGAAATTAGGGGTGTCAGTTTGTATTGGCGTGTTGAAATGCGACATAACCCATTTTAACTCGCTTAAAATTTAACATTTTGGATTGGCATAGAAACATCTCATTTAACCCATTACAAAAATTCAACACATTTCAACATGTTAATTTGACTTGATTAATATTGCTTTAAATAAACAAAAAATTAAATGCGAACTCGATCATCACATCAAAATACCTAATAAACATACAATTTGAAAGTGAATAATAATATCAAATACTTAAAACACATCGTTCAAGATAACATCAAAGTACTTAATATGTATTAAGTCCATAATAAATATTAAGTTTTTATAATTACTCACTTTTCTTTTTTAAGTTTAAAATATAAATTGGATATAAAAGATATTTGACAAATATAAAATAAAATGAATATTTATTTGTTATACCGGTTAAACAATTTGTGTTAAATGAGTCATTTCGTGTTAACACGAATAAATTAGTATATCAAATGTGTCAATTGTGGGTCAAGCATGTCAACCTACTTTTGACGCACGTTTCTTATCGTGTCATTTTTGAGTTAACTTGATTATGACCTGGACCATTAAGGCTCAACCCTAACTTGTAAAATCCTTGTTGTATTTGCAAGTCATGTCAAATATTGACGCCCCTAGTAGAAACCAACCCAGCCCAACCCAACCCAACATGGATTGTATTGGGTTCTAGTTATGCTTACATGTTTCATGTCTTGTAAAAAATTAAAATCTCATTAATTATTTAATTACTTTTATAATAAATTATTGTTGTTCACATAGTATGCTTAAAGTATATTGTAAATTTCCAAATTGATTGACCCAATTCTTAAAATACTAAATAAATCAAAGCAAAAGAATTAAAATAAAGGTAATAAAATAAGCATATATATATATATATAGTGAGCTAGGTATTGGGTCAAATGGGTTGAAAAAACTATCATTCCAAATTTTGACCCAACCCAAGACTCAAAATAAATTTCAAATCCAATCCCAACCACCAACCCATGAAAACCAACCCAGACATCTGGTTAGGTTGGATTAAGTCATTTTTTGTTGGGTTGGTGGGTTTGATGCACACCCCCACTAGCAAGTTTATGAGCTATTGTATTAACTTCCCTTTTAACAATGAGAAATGCTATGTCCACAACAATTTTACAACAAATTCTAAGTTGTTATTGGTAGTTACTAGTGGATAAAAAGTAGTTTTAATTGTGGATTCAAATTAGAATTAATAACAACTTACTACTTATAATTTTATTATAAAAATGTTATGAAAATGTTAAGGACGTAACACTTTTCTTCAGCAATAAATATCTCCCATCTCTCAAAATAGTTTATGAGCTACTAAATTAGGGACACAACTTTCATCACAATTTTTGTTTTTAAATATTTGATGAAATGGCAAGTTGTGATGAAAATAAAAATTATGACAATTATAGATTTATATTGTATTATTCATGTATAGTGTGCATATTATTTAGTTTACAAAATTAAGTGTACACGAACATTAAATATAAAAAATAATAATTTTCATATTGGTTCCATCATAAAAATGATCATCCTCCGCTTAGTTGTTTTATTAGACGTCACTAGAGAGCTGCAATTAGTTAGCACATAAAAGTGAAAAAAGTTTAGCACATAAAAAAGATCATCCTCCGCTCAGCAAAAAACGTTAGCACATAAAGGTGAAAAATGCTCTCTCTAAAGAGAGAGGAGTCTGAAAGTTAGAGGAGGAGAGAGAGTATGAGAGATTAAAAACTGATTTTTTCTTTACAACCCATGAACAGTAAGGTGGCAAATTTTTTTAAGAATACAAACCTAGATGATGTGAGTTTTGGGTGTCTTGGGTTGTAAAATAGTAACTAGGGGGTGATCATACCCCCCAATGCTAGTGCTCTAACTAGGTAACCCCTAAAGCATTTTGACTTGGGGAAGTACCTGTCACGCCCCAAACCCAAAAGGGTCCAAAGCATGAGAAAAACATCTCAAAGGTACCTTTTTTATTTTTCCTTTTTGACAATTCAATCCAAAGTAATTCATACTAAATATCAACATCATGAATTATCATAATAATTCCATTAAAGATACTCCCAAAGTAAGTCAAAGTTTTATGCAATAATTACAAGAAGCATTGACCACAAAAGAATGGAGGTCGAATAAATACAATTACAAATCATTAACTTGTTCCATTAGTGGAAGTAAAGTCATAACCACTATTAGATACAAAAGAATGAGTCAAGCCTACACTAGGATATATCATCTAAATATCTCCATCACAAAAGTCTAGCCTCCATCGGTAGTTAGTCTAATTACTGTTATCCATAAAAACATGCCTCAAAACAATCATTGCCTACTCTAAAAGAGTTTCTAAAAGAATGGGATGAGACAAAGCCTAGTAAGTAGCATAATTAATGGGGGTGGGGGAAATGCAAGTTTCATGATGATGAACAATTTACAAAGTATGTTCTAGTTTGGGAAATTTCTAACTGAATACCACAAGATCATTTTCAATAATAATGTGACAAGAATGATTAAATAAAGAAATACAAAGTTTCTCAAAGTAATAACGTTGAAACCATATACTATAATCTATGAGCACTAACAATATAATTCCAAAACTATAAAATCTAACATACGGTAATTTATTACAAATATACCACACTACCATATAAACCGGTCAAGGGATCCACCCATTCACAATTGGCATGATATTGTCATCTCTGGTATGCAGTCTTTTAGCCCCATGGGCAGTAGCCTCACCCATACCCTCAAGGTTTTGTCTCTCCACCCATGGGCAACAAGGAAAACGTGTCAAATATGACCTCTTTTGCATGTGGTCTTTTGGCCCCATGGGTAGCAACCACACCCACACACAATTAAGGAATCTCTTCCTCTCGTGGGCAGCAGGGAAGAACGCATCATCCAAAGTGAAAAAAGTACTAACCTAGATCTGGTTCCATTGTCACCAAGATTGCAGAACCAAATCGGGTGATCACCGGGAAATCACATATGGCATAGGTTTAAAACCACATACACAAGTTATATATACTTTGAAACATAGTTTATATCCAGGTAGTTTTAGAAAAACCTTAAATAACCAAAACTTCCACAAAGTTTGTATTGTTTCCAAATTCATTCCTTGTCAACAAGATTTTCTATCAATTCCCAAATAATACAATACAAGATAAGCATCTTTAAATTTTCCAATATATCATAAAATCCATGATTTCATTATCAAAGATTAAATCAAATATGCTCATATTTTCCATGTCAACTGTAAGGTTGAATTTAATCAACCATCTAATTGGCTTTATTCCGTGACCAATTTGCTTGTAATTTAGCACTTAGTAACCCTGTATTTAGGTGGGAAAATTGTAAGGGTAGTGTGTGAGAAGATGTGAAGAAAAGCTCAAGAGTGTGCAAGAAAAACAGAGGTTCGCGGCTAGGGCTCGCGGGTGGATCGCGACTGGAAAGCCGCCAAAAGCTGTCACATGAGAGGCACACTGGGAAGCTGAAGGGTCGCGCCAGTTGTCACGCTACAGGACAAAAGTCCCAGGCTGGCCAGGCCGTTACGTCGCGACTGGAACTCGCGACTTGAACAAGCCGCGAGGTCAACCCGCGAGTTTGCCCTATTTGGAAAAAACTGACGTTTTGCATTCCCTTCTCACCTACTATATATACACCCTTATACCCACTAAATTGAGAGAGCTTCCAGAGAGAATTTTGTAAGAGAAAACCCTAGAGAAAAACAAGATTGCCTCATCCCCAATCTACATCTAAGAGACTCTACAAATTCCTCTACTCTCTACCTCTCCATTGTCATACCCTTGAGAGGTTATTTACCAAATCCTTATCTCACCACACCCACGTCTGTGAGAAGGTCCATTTGGTGCTTAGGGAAGCAGTTTGGGAAGGAACCAATATACATTGGTTGATGCTATGGTCAAGTAGCGGAATCCGGTAAGCTAGAAAAGAAAAAGGTTCGGCGCAACCTCGTTGGAGCAGGAAGCTTGGAGGGCTTAGGTACCTGGGTAGATTAGGCTTGGAGGGTCTATTGCTATTCATGTATCCCAACTACATTTTCTAGTGGATTATTGACCGCTTGGAGGGCGGCGGAGAGGTTTTACGCCGAGAGCTTCGGTTTCCTCTTCGATAACACATCGAGTGTTGTCCTTGTGTTTGCATTTCTCTTCCCTTCATCTTTACCATTTAATTACTGCTGTGTGTGTGTGATTATTTATGGTTTAGATTGTTTATCAATTCTAGTATAAGCTATTTATCATTTTCCGCACATACGATTGTTTGTTATATAGCTTGAATTGGTATTTTTGTATTTGGGGGTCTAAACGTTCAAGGGTGTTTCATACCCATATTGAACTTTCAATTGGTATCAGAGCGGGTGCACTCTTTGTGGTTTGATTACCTGAGTGCGATCCTAGACCCCTTGGCTCTGGTTGCAGCTGTAAAAAGGGTCATGCTGAATTGTGGTTTAAGTGTTTGTGATAATAACTCTATTAGTATATTTGAGGGATACTCTAAAAATGAACTCTTAGAGTTAATTAAATCCAGGAAACATGCTAGGATGTTCATTCACATGCTAAAATATTTTGAAAGCAAGAACCACATTCTTCACAATAGTCTATGTGAGTCTAACTCTTTGATTGAGAAATACAAAAGAAGAAATAGATCATTGTGTGAAAAGGTTGATAATCTGAAAAAGAAAATTCAATCTGGAATAAGCATGGAGAATAACAATGAATTTTTGTTTGATGGTCAAGAATGCTTGTCTCATGCTTGTATGTTTGTGCACACCTCATTGAAGGTATTTAATTCATGCTTATGGTACCTTGACAGTGGATGTTCTCGTCATATGACAGGAGATAAATCATTGTTTAATACTCTCAAAGAGAAAGAATGTGATTATGTGACTTTTGGTGATGGGAGTCATGCTCAAGTTCTCGGAAAAGGGACGGTTGAAATACCGGGATTACCTTTGTTGAAGGAAGTACTATACATCAAAGGATTGAAGGCAAATCTCCTAAGTATTACTCAAATATGTGATGAAGATTTTCTTGTTCAATTCTCAAAGAAGGGGTGCATAATCATTGATGAGAAAGGGATTCAAGTCTTGGAAGGAAATAGGACTACCGATAATTGGTATGGAGTAGTGCCTACGGCACCTATTTCGTGTAGAAGTGCTCGTGTTGATATGCTGAAACTTTGGCATCACAGGTTTGGACATGCAAACTTCAAACAAGTATGTAAAGTTTCTAAACTTGAAGCCGTTGAGGGACTTCCAAAGTTTGGAAAGGTGGAGAAGACTATATGTGGAGCATGTCAAATGGGGAAACAAACAAAAGCAAACCATCCCAAGGTGAATGTGATTGCTACCTCACGGTGTTTGGAACTTCTTCACGTAGATCTAATGGGGCCTACAAGGACTGAAAGCCTAGGAGGAAAGAGATATATTATGGTGGTAGTTGATGATTTCTCAAGGTACTCTTGGGTGGAATTCCTTAGAGAGAAGTCTGAAGCATGTGATAAAATGCAAAGATTATGCAAGAGATTGGAAAATGAAAAAGGAGTTCCCATAGTCAAAATCAGAAGTGATCATGGGAAAGAATTCGAGAATGCTAAATTTGAATCATTTTGTGAAGAGCATGGTATCAAGAAGGAATTTTCAGCTCCAAAGACTCCACAACAAAATGGGGTGGTTGAAAGAAAGAACCGGGTGATCCAAGAGATGGCTAGAGTCATGCTACTCAACAAAAGCATACCTCAAAGGTTCTGGGCTGAAGCTGTGAACACATCTTGTCACATTTGTAACAGAATTTATTTCCGAGCAAGGACAAAGAAGACGTCATATGAAATATGGAGAGAGAAGAAACCCAAGGTGAAGTATTTCAGAGTATTTGGGAGCACATGCTATATTCTAAATGACAGGGAAAATCCAGGAAAATTTGATGCTAAGAGTGATGAAGGAATACTCCTAGGATACTCCACAAATAGCCAAGCTTATAGAGTGTACAACAGGCGCACTAAGACGGTGATGGAGTCAATCAATGTGGTCACAGACGACACCATATCTGAAAAGGAAATTGATGATGATGGAAAGGGGCTCAAACTCAAGGAGAATGAGGATGATGATGATATGCCTCTAGGTGAGGATGCTGAGAAAGTAACACTCGAAAAGGAGACCACACCTCCTGTATCAAGAAGAGAGTATAGATCAACACAAGAAGTCTCAAGTCCACTCACTCCTCCAGAAATTCAAACCCCAATTTCTCGTGATGAGGAACTCTCAACTTCTAAGAAACCTTCATCAAGAGTGACACTTAATCACCCATCAAGTAATATTATTGGGGATGTGAACGAAGGACTTCGTTTGAGAAAAGGGCTAAAGTATACTGCTAACCATGTAACATACAACTGCTATCTTGCTCAATTTGAACCCAAAAAGGTAGAAGAAGCACTGAAAGATGAGAATTGGGTAGAGTCTATGCACCAGGAGCTACACCAATTTGTTAGAAATGATGTGTGGGAATTGGTTCCAAGGCCTGAAGATACACATGTGATCGGCACCAAGTGGATTTTTAAGAACAAAACAGATGAAGATGGTGAAGTTATCAAAAATAAGTCCAGATTGGTGGCTCAAGGGTATACTCAGGTGGAAGGCATAGATTTTGATGAATCTTTTGCTCCGGTAGCAAGACTAGAATCCATTCGTATTCTCCTATCCATAGCATGCATCATGGATTTCAAGTTGTACCAAATGGATGTAAAAAGTGCCTTCTTAAACGGCTTTCTCAATGAAGAAGTTTTCGTTGAACAACCAAAGGGGTTTGAAGATCCTCACTTTCCGGGTCATGTACTAAGATTGAAGAAAGCTTTGTATGGGTTGAAGCAGGCGCCAAGAGCATGGTATGACCGTCTCACTACCTACCTATTGGATCGTGGGTTCAAGAGAGGTCAAGCAGATCGCACATTGTTTGTTAAAAGAGAAGAAAAATCCCTTCTTGTCACTCAAGTGTACGTGGATGATATCGTATTTGGATCCACAATTGATAAACTAGCTCATGAGTTCTCGGAAGAAATGAAAAGGGAATTTGAAATGAGTATGGTGGGAGAGTGGAACTACTTCCTTGGACTTCAAGTGAAACAATGGAGAGATGGAATATTTATTTCTCAAGAAAAGTATGCCAAAAATCTTGTCAAAAGATTTGGTCTGGACTCCAAAAAACATACCTCTACTCCCATGAGTTCCTCGGCAAAGTAGAGCATAGATGCAGCCGGTGTTGACGTTGATCCAACCCTTTATCGGAGTATGATTGGCAGCCTTCTCTATCTCACAGCAAGTAGGCCGGATATTGCATTCAGTGTAGGAGTTTGTGCAAGGTTTCAAGCCGCTCCTAAAGAATCCCACTTAACAGCGGTTAAGCGAATCATTCGCTATGTAAATGGCACATCTGACTATGGGATTTGGTATACAAAATATTCGAATGAGTGTTTGGCAGGATATTCAGATGCTGACTGGGCAAGGTGCATAGATGATAGAAAAAGTACTTCTGGTGGGTGCTTCTATCTTGGAAATAACTTGGTTTCATGGATGAGCAAAAAGCAAAATTCAGTATCGCTGTCAACGGCTGAAGCTGAATACATTGCAGCAGGAAGTTGTTGTGCACAACTGTTATGGATGCGAAAGCTATTGCATGACTATGGCATTTCTCAAGACACTATGTGTGTGTTTTGTGATAATACGAGTGCCATAAACTTGTCAAAGAATCCGGTTCAGCATTCCAAATCAAAGCATATCGAGATCTGCTATCACTTCATTCGGGACTTGGTAGAAGACAAGACAGTATGTCTAGAATTCATCAATACTGACAATCAAAAGGCAGACATATTCACCAAACCTCTTGATGGCCCAAGGTTTGAATCCTTGCGTAAGACAATTGGTGTCGGTATCATTCCTTAAACTCAATCCTCCATGATATCTTATTGTGTTTTTAGTTGCTTTGTGTGTTTTGTTTTGTGTGTCTTCTCTTTGTTGATTTTTTTAAATTTGGTTTGCGTCAAAAATCCAAAAATACATAAAAATTGAAAATCCAAAAAGTTTGATCACTTTGTTGAGTTTTGTCACATAGCATGTTTTGCCTTGTACCTTTGTACTTATGGCTTTGTGCATTTAACGAGCTTAGCTTGTCTCTCATGCACTCATATCATTGTGGAAGAAATTCTGAAATCTATGTGACTGTTGTAAATAGATCTTCAACATTGTCATGAATGATTAGTGAATGGTTTTGTTGATCTTGAGACATGCATAGACTCATGCCTATATATCTTCCCACTTTTTATTTTTATGCTTTAAAGAGCTCTCTAAATGTAAATCTCCAAATGAAAAGAGATATAGAGCTGCAAAAGCCTGTCGCACATACTAATATTTGACTAGGAAAAAGGGAAAGCGACCAAAATAAAATGTTTGATGCTCAAAAAGCCAAAGGCTTACTCATCAATTGAAATATCAAAAATTTCAGGCATCTATCTCACAATGAGATTTTCTTTGCTCAAAATTAGCAAATGATATGTTGAATATGGAGCCAAATGAAAAGCTTCAAAGAATTGTTATCAAGTTCTTGTGGGAGGTCATATATGCATGCTTCTATAATTGAGATAGGTCACATTATCTAGTGCTAGTTGTGTATGCCTTGATTGAATTGATCATTGAAGCTTCACATTGGACTAAGGACTATCTCATTTTTGATATCCACACACATCACACAAGTCTATGTTCAATGAATGTCATATTCATTTGTGTGATTGTACTTGTTTAAATGTGTTTTCACATGCTCAATCTTTGTTGGTTAAACACAAAAAGATTTTTGAGTGTTTTGTTTTGTTTTTGGAAAGTACTTTGTTTCTACAAAAAATGTCAAATTTTTCAAAAACAGTGTTGCCCTGTTCTGGCGACTAAGTCGCGGGTTGGCCCAGTCGCATGTCTCAGTCGTGAGATCATTTAGAGATTTGTCGCGACTAACTGGCGAGTAAATGCTCTAATCGCGAAAAAGACTTAGAAAATTTCTCCAAATTTTGAGTTTTCTAGATTTCGCGGGTCAGTGTGGCGATTGGTTCACAGGTGGAAGGTCCAGTCGCGAGAGGTACTCAGGGAATTTCGCGGCTCATATCGCGACTATCTCGCGGGTAGACCTTCCAGTCGCGAAAAACACTTAGAGAAATTTTCAAGTTTCTTGTCTTCACAATGTTTCGCGGCTAACCCTGGCGACTTACTAGCGAATTGATCCAGTCGCGAAAAACGCGTGTTTTGCGTTTTAAAGACAATTTTAAAATTGTTTTTCAGTTTTCCCTCGTACTTGTGTGACTGTTCATTGTCTTCCTCATTTTACTCTCACAAACACTCCGAGTTTCTCGTTTGAAAATCTTCCATTTCTGCATCATTTTCTCTCAAATCTTCAACAAAAAGGTATGGGTTTTCTTCCTTACCCTTCATACTTCCTGATTTGGGCATTTTTTCTCCGTTTTGTGCGAATGTTGTTGAGTATTGTGATTTATCATGTTTGATCATGGGTTTCTGATTTACGGATTATACTGTATGTTTATGCTGGTCCATACACTGATCATCTCTATCTTGTGTTCTTGTTGTGGTGTTGGTTGTTTTCACACACTCATTGTCATGTTTTGATCCTCAATTTCAAGTGTTTAGGGTTTCCTTCATTATCCATGGTATGGCACTGACACATTGCTAATAATGTTTGTTGTCTTGTTTGGTGCTTGTGTGTGTCTTAAATCATAGTGCAGAGTGAAAATGTCTCAATTCAAGAGATCAGCTGTGAAAGGAGGAAGCAGCAAAGGGAAGGAACATGTCATTGAAATTGATGATTTCTCTCCTAGACCAAAGCGGGCTCGTTCCTTATCTGGTGTGTTCGATCCCAACAGGTTTCGATCGTATGCTGCATTTCAGACTCATGACAATTACTTCAAAAAGGCAACACCTCTGATTGAAAGAGTCTTTGACCAACATTCTCTGTTTGACACCAACATCCCTCAATGGTTTGCTCGCAAGGATTGGAATTATCTACTCTCTGACCTTGATGATGCATATGAAGTCTGGTAAAAGAGTTTTATGCCAATGCAATTGTTGAAGGAGATGAACTTAAGTGCTGGGTTAGAGGAAAAAGTTTCTCGGTCTCTCCCGCATATCTTGCAGAGATTCTGCACATCAACAGGCCAATACTTAGGATCTCATCGGTCTATGATGATCTTCATCCGGATGAAGACCTACTGAAAGCAGCTCTTGGGGACAATCTGGAATTTTCCTCAAATGGGAAATCAGTCAGTGTTTCATCTCTTCCTCCAAAATTGAGGGTGCTCACGATCGTCATGTTTCACAATCTGTATCCCCTATCCAGCACAGGGTATATGAATCTCGGGCGTGCACTGTTCCTTCATGATCTGATTTCTGATGTCGAGATTGACATCTGTGCTCATATCTTTCATATCCTTCGCAAAACTGTTCTAAGAACAGAATCAAGGATGTGCATCCCATTTTGCTGTCTCATCTCACGGATTCTGAAGCGTAAAGGGCTCCGTCTGTCTGAGAATGAAGTTCCATGCGCAAAACCATGTCCAATCAACATGCGCACATTCAACGCTAGCGTTAGTCATAGCAAGAAGGGAACCAAAACAGAAGCTTCCACGTCCCACAGTGGTTCGCACTCCAGTTCACTCCCCACTGACGAGAAGCTAGACTCTATTGTAGCTTCTGTTCATGAACTGAGTTCAAAGATGTCCGATCTTACTTCCATCTTGCATCATCTCAACTTTCGATGGGATACGAAGTTTGCTTCGATTCAAACTCAGTTGGATGAAATTCAAAGAAAGCTAGAAGATAATGACGACTAGCTATTCCATGACAAAAAGGGGGAGATGCTGTTGGCAGGGGGAGAGCTCAATGAAAGGGGGAGATTTCAGCTAACAGATTTTTGTTTACTGTCTTTGTCTATCTTTAGTTTTTATCATAGTTCTGTATCCATCTTATATCATTCAGCACTTTTTGTTGTTGGTTTATACCCATGTTGCTTATGTAAGCTTTAAGGGTTTGTTTTTGGTTCTATGCACGTTTGTAGGCTTTTATGGTTTGTGCCATGTATTTGCTAACTTTGCTTATGCAGCCTTTGTGCTTTGTGCTTTGGTACTTGTTAATGCCTTGCATTATCTTAAGTACAACACTCTTGTGCCCTTGTAGGATTGTTCCTAGATGCATATATGTTTGTATGCATTGGTTGAGTGTTGGACGTGCAAATGATACTTTTCAAGTGAGTTTATCATTTTTGCATGTCCGGATGTTCATTCCTTGTGTGAATGAACATAGTAATCACTTTTGCTTAAGTGACTACTGTTGTTGATCTTGCCATGAATTATTGCTTTTATGCTTATGTTCATTTTTGCTCGATCATGCTTATTTTGCTCCATATGCATATTAAGTTTTCTGCATACAATAATATTGCTATGTTATTGTGTTTCAGGAGTTACTTATTCATATGTTCAAGAGCTTTACAGATTCTAGAGTTAGGTGTGAGTGAGTTTTCCAACTGTTCCCAACTCACGCGTTAAATCTAGAGTTTGTTTTAGGGTTTTGTCACGGAATAGCCAAAGGGGGAGATTGTAAGGTTGAATTTAATCAACCATCTAATTGGCTTTATTCCGTGACCAATTTGCTTGTAATTTAGCACTTAGTAACCCTGTATTTAGGTGGGAAAATTGTAAGGGTAGTGTGTGAGAAGATGTGAAGAAAAGCTCAAGAGTGTGCAAGAAAAACAGAGGTTCGCGGCTAGGGCTCGCGGGTGGATCACGACTGGAAAGCCGCCAAAAGCTGTCACATGAGAGGCACACTGGGAAGCTGAAGGGTCGCGCCAGCTGTCACGCTACAGGACAAAAGTCCCAGGCTGGCCAGGCCGTTACGTCGCAACTGGAACTCGCAACTTGAACAAGCCGCGAGGTCAAGCCGCGAGTTTGCCCTGTTTGGCAAAAACTGACGTTTTGCATTCCCTTCTCACCCTACTATATATACACCCTTATACCCACTAAATTGAGAGAGCTTCCAGAGAGAATTTTGTGAGAGAAAACCCTAGAGAAAAACAAGATTGCCTCATCCCCAATCTACATCTAAGAGACTCTACAAATTCCTCTACTCTCTACCTCTCCATTGTCATACCCTTGAGAGGTTATTTACCAAATCCTTATCTCACCACACCCACGTCTGTGAGAAGGTCCATTTGGTGCTTAGGGAAGCAGTTTGGAAAGGAACCAATATACATTGGTTGATGCTATGGTCAAGTAGCGGAATCCGGGAAGCTAGAAAAGAAATAGGTTCGGCGTAACCTCGTTGGAGCAGGAAGCTTGGAGGGCTTAGGTACCTGGGTAGATTAGGCTTGGAGGGTCTATTGCTGTTCATGTATCCCAATTACATTTTCTAGTGGATTATTGACCGCTTGGAGGGCGGCGGAGAGGTTTTACGCCGAGGGCTTCGGTTTCCTCTTCGATAACACATCGAGTGTTGTCCTTGTGTTTGCATTTCTCTTCCCTTCATCTTTACCATTTAATTACTGCTGTGTGTGTGATTATTTATGGTTTAGATTGGTTATCAATTCTGGTATAAGCTATTTATCATTTTCCGCACATACGATTGTTTGTTATATAGCTTGAATTGGTATTTTTGTATTTGGGGGTCTAAACGTTCAAGGGTGTTTCATACCCATATTGAACTTTCATCAACAATTCATGCATTTCCCCAAATGCAATACCAAATATGATGCACTTTCATATATAATCATATATAGTTGAGTCACAATACAACACTTTTTAAGAAAACATAATTCTATAAATAATTTTTCAATATGTATTTGACCCAAAAAGAAAATCATCGTTTATGCAACATGGTTATTTTCCAAAAATCACATTAAAAAGCTACTTACCTTGCAACCCGCAAAAAGCCTAATTCTCCAAGCCCCAAAGGAAATTAGCTAGAACCTAAACAATATCAAGCAAACCTATCACAATAAGTATAAAGCTTGGAATTGTATCTGGTTACAAATTAGGAATTGCCAAATAAGCACTTAATTAGGCAAGCCTAGTATTTAACCTCATCAATAATGTATTCCACTTCCAAAGTTTCTCAACAAATTAATTTACAAGGCATAAACTCCAATTCATACTCATAATTATTCTCTGTAACACCAAAACTTCAACACCTTATAAGTACTTCCCACAAGATTTGTATAATATCATAAAGAGACCCATGATACCAAAAATCATAATATCCTCTAAGAAAAACAATTTGAATACTTTATTAGCTCCAAATAATCAATAAAAAGTATATTCACCATTTATTTCAGATTAAAAACCAAAACTCTCAAATCTTCACCGCCTAGATAACCACCATTGTAAAAACTGTAAACCCACTCATCAAATAATTCCACCAATACAAAACCCATACATATAAACACATGAATATCACTTCTAAAGCTCATAAATCACATGGGTATCATTATCAAAACTTGGATAAAAAAAATCTCAAGCAAAAGTATAAAATCCCACTAAAAAGATTAAAAACTTTTACCTCAAACAAAATATGTGAAGGTGCTTAGAGGTTCTTAAGGGTTTTCTGGTGATCTTGTCAAAAAAATGATGGTGGAAATGGTGGTATGGAGGTACACTAGTGGCAGAGGATGAGAAAATGTGAGAGAAGTGTTTGTGTTGTGTTGAGAGAAAATGAAAAAAAAAAAATGAAAAAAGAGCAAGGAGTGGCCCGCCAAGAGAGAAAAGAGATATTTATGAGATATGTGGTGGGGGATGATAGGTTAGGTGGGGCATGTGTAGTCCAAATAAAATTTGACCTGTACTCCTTTTCTTTTCTTTTCTTTTCTTTTTTCTTTTTTTTTTTTTAAGTTGGGACATTATATTCTTCCCCTCTTATAAAAATTTCGTCCTCGAAATTTTACGTACCTTGATCCTGAAAAAGGTTTAGGTATCTTAACAGCATATTATCCTCATGCTCCCAAGATGTCTCTTTCACTGAATGATTCTTCTAGAGCACCATTACCTAAGATATTGTTCTATTACGTAGCACTTACTCCTTATGATCCAAAAAACTCTACCTAAATTTCTTCATATGACAAATTATCTCTAATTTGAAGAGGCTCATAACTCAATACACGTGAATGGTCAGGAATGTATTTCCTTAACATAAACTCATGGAAAAATCATGAATTCCTGACAGGGCCGGTGGTAGGGCAATTCTATATGCAACTTCACCCACCCTTTCCAAGTCCTCAAAAGGCCCTACAAACCTAGGGCTTAACTTACCCTTTTACCAAACCTCATTATCCTTTTTACCAAATCTCATTACTCCTTTCATTGGTGCAACCCGTAGGAAAACTTTATCTCCAATTTCAAGTTCTAAAGCCTTCCTTTTAATGTCATAATAGCTCTTTTGTCTACTTTGGGCTGCTCGTAGTCTATCACAAATCAAATTTACCTTTTCACAAGTCCTTTGAATAATTTCTTCCCCCAAAATTTTTTTGCTCTCTAACCTCATCCCAACAAATTGGGGATCTACACTTCCTCCCATACAAAGCCTCATAAGGTGCTTCTCTAATACTTGAATGGTAACTAATATTATAAGCAAATTCCACCAAAGGTAAGTGACTAGCCGAACTCCCCTTCAAGTCCAAACCACATGCTCTCAACATGTCTTCTGGAGTTTGAATGGTTCTTTCAAACTATCCATCTGTCTGAGGGTGGAAAGATGTATTGAAATCCAATCTAGTACCCAAGGCCTTTTGCACACCACCTAAAAAATAAGAAGTAAACCTTGGATCTCTATTTGAAACAACAGAAGTAGGTACTCCATGAAGTCTCGTAATCTCATCAACATAGAGCCGAGCTAACTGATCAAGGGAGTAGTTCATCCGAATAGGGAGAAAATGAACTGATTTTGTCATTCTATTAACAATCACCCAAATAGCATCATGACCCTCAGGAGATCTCGGCAATCCTGAAACAAAATCCATAAAAATTTTCTCCCATTTCCATTGGGGGATAGGAAGTGGTTGCAACAAACCTAAGGGTCGTTGGTGCAACACCTTAACTTGCTAACAAGTTAAACATTGCTCTACAAAGTGGGCAATCTTTCTTTTCATATTATTCCACCAAAAGTTTTTACGAAGATCATGGTACATGTTTGTACTACCTGGATGTATTGTATATGGGGAATAGTGCGCTTCGTCTAGAATCTCCTTTTTAATCAATAGATCATTTGGCACACAAAGTCTACTCCCAAATTTCAAAACACCATCCTCAAAAATCAAAAATTCAGATTTCTTTCTATTATGCACCTCATCCATGATTTTCTTTAAATGTGAGTAATTTGCCTGTGACAATTTAATTCTTTCTACCAAAGTTGGTTGAAGACTTAAACTAGCTAGGTAGGCCTCAGAATGGCCCATAACAACCTCAATTTCCATCCTTTCGAGATCAAGAATGATTTCCTTTTGAATGGTTAGCAAAGCAACTGAAAAACTTGAAGACTTTCTACTAAGAGCATCAGCTACAACATTAGCCTTACCAAGATGATAGTTGATAGAGCAATCATAATCCTTAACCAATTCCAACCATCTCCGTCACCTCATATTTAGCTCCTTTTGGGTAAAGAAATACTTTAAACTTTTATGATTAGTGAAAGTTTCACATCTTTCTCCATACAAATAATGTCTCCAAATTTTCAAAGAAAAAACAACTATGGCCAACTTCAAGTCATGAGTGGGGTAATTTTTCTCATAATTTTTCAACTGACTAGAGGCATAGGCCACAACCTTCCCATTTTTCATCAACACACAACCAAGTCCCTTGTGAGAAGCATCACTATAAATGGCAAAACCCCCCATACCTAAAGGGATGGTTAATACTAGAGTTGTGACCAATCTCCACTTTAGCTCTTGGAAGCTTTTCTCACATTCTTCCTTCCATTCGAATTTAACATTCTACCAAGTTAATTGTGTCAAAGGAGTTGCAATGTGGGAAAATCCCTTTACAAATCTTCTATAGTAACCGGCAAGGCCTAAGAAACTTCTAAGCTCACTCACGTTTGTAGGCCTATCCCAACTAACCACAACTTCTCTTCTATCTTATTAGGATCCATCGTAATTTCATCCTTAGATATTACATGACCCAAGAACACTACTTGATTCAACCAGAATTCACACTTCTTCAGTTTAGCATACAACTTCTTTTCTCTTAGAATCTGTAAGACAATCCTCAGGTGTTCTTCATGCTCTTCTTGACTCTTAGAATAAATCAAAATATCATCAATGAACACAATGACAAGATGATCCAAGTACTCATGAAATACCCTATTCATCAAATCCATAATAGCAACAGGGGCATTAGTTAATCCAAACAGCATCACCAAAAATTCATAATGACCATATCTAGTCCGAAAGGCCGTCTTTGGTATGTCCTTACCCTTAATCTTCAACTGCTAGCAACCAGAACAAAGATCAATCTTAGAAAAGATTTGTGCTCCTTGCAACTGGTCAAATAAGTCATCAATACGAGGCAAAGGATATTTATTTTTAATAGTAACTCTATTAAGCTCACGATAATCAATACATAACCTCATAGACCCATCCTTTTTCTTGACAAACAAAATTGGAGCTCCGCAAGGCAAGGCACTAGGGCAAATAAACCCCTTATCAAACAATTCTTTCAATTGATCTATAAGTTCTTTCAACTCTGTGGGTGCCATTCCATATGGTGCCTTAGAAATAGGTGTAGTACCAAGAAGGAGGTCAATAGAGAACTCAACCTCACGATCCGGGGGCAACCCAGGTAGATCATCTGGAAAAACATCTGGAAATTCCTGCCTAATGGGAATGTCTCCTATCTCCAATTCTTTGCTTTGTAAATCCACTACACTAGCAAGGAATCCTTGGCATCCCTTTCTAAGCAAGCGGTTTGCTTGAATGCATGATATCACACGAGGCACATAAGGCAAACATGAAGCTTTAAATAGAAATTTTGATTCACTTGGAGGCCTAAACACCACCTCTTTCTCAAAACAATGCACACTAACATGGTAAGAAGCCAGCCAATCCATGCCCAAAATGACATCAAAATCATGCATATCTAATAACACCAAGCCAACCAATAACTCTTTACCCTCAATATAAAGAATACAAGACTTAAGCACAAGATTAGTCATTAAGGTACCACCAACAGGGGTAGAAACCGATAACTTAAAATCAAGTAGTTCAAGGCTCTCAATAACTTTTCCAACTTTAGTAACCAATTTTCTACTGCCATTGGGTCAGGCTTCCCATTAAAAGTGTGAAGGTTTTGCTTATGGAACTCCCCAAAAGAACAACCCTCCTACCTACACTCACCACCCTAGACTGATCTAGCAATCCTAGCATATATCTTGTCTACCACCCTATCAATCTCACCACCATCAGGAGTGATAAATCTCTCATGCTCTTGACATTGCCTAAGGCCATGCTTTGGAGCTGTAACCTCATCTACATGCCTTACTTTATGTGCTTTCTTTTTAGGAGGTATAGTGTACAAAGGTACCTATATCTATACCCAAGAAACAAAGAAAGTAAATCACAAGGCAACATAGAAGATTAGCATAGACAAGCTAGATAAGAACAAAGAATAACAGGTGGAAGCTAAAACAAAGGTATAAAATAAAGAATTCATCAAACCCCTAATGCTCTGACTTATATCAAAATCAATTCCTATTTTCAAAGTCTACAGAATCATAACCTATGCTTTGATACCAAAACTGTCACACCCCAAACTCAAAAGGGTCCAAAGCATGAGAAAAACATCTCAAAGGTTCCTATTGATTTTACCTTTTTGACAATTCAATCCAAAGTAATTCATACCAAATACCAACATCAAGAATTATCATAATAATTCTATTAAAGATACTCTCAAAGTAAGTCAGAACTCTATGCAATAATTACAAGGACCATTGGCCACAAAAGAATGGAGGTCTGAATAAATACAATTTCAAATCATTAACTTGTCCCATCAGTGGAAGTAAAGTCATAGCCACTATTAGATACAAAAGAATGAGTCAAGCTGACACTAGGATATACATCATTTAAATATCTCCATCACAAAAGTCCAGCCTCTACCAGTAGTTAGTCTAACTACTGCTAGCCACAAAAACATGCCTCAACACGATCATTGTCTACTCTGAAAAAGTTTGTAAAAGAATGGGATGAGACAGAGCCCAGTAAGTAGCATAATTAATGGGAGTGGGGGAAGTGCAAGTTTCATGATGATGAACAATTTACAAAGCATATTCTAGTTTGGAAAATTTCTAACTGAATACCACAAGATCATTTTCAATAATAATGCAACAAGAATGATTAAATAAATAAATACAAAGTTTCTCAAAGTAATAATCTTGAAACTATATACTATAATTTGTGAGCACTAACAATATAATTCTAAAGCCATAAAATCTAACATATGGTAATTTATCACAAATATACCACACTACCACATAGACTGGTCAGGGGATCCACCCATTCATAATTGGCATGATATTGTCCTCTCTGGTTTGCAGTCTCTTGGCCCCATGGGCAGCAGCCTCACCCATACCCCAAGATTTTGTCTCTACCCCCATGGACAGCAGGGAGAACGCGTTAAATAAGACCTCTCTTGCATGTGGTCTTTTGGGCTCATGGGCAGCAGCCTCACCCACACACAATCAAGCAATCTCTTCCCCCCATGGGCAGCAGGGAAGAATGAGTCATCCAAAGTGAAAGAGCAATGACCTAGATCTAGTTCCGTTGTCACAAAGACTATAGAACCAAATCGAATGATTACTGGGAAATCACACATGGCACAGGGTTAAAGCCACATAGAGCTCACAGGTTATATATACTTTGAAACACAATTTATATTCAGGTAGTTGAAGAAAAACCTTAAATAACCAAAACTTCCACAAAGTTTCTAAGGTTTCCAAATTCATTCCTTGTCAACAAGATTTTCTATCAATTGCCAAATAATACAAGACAAGATAAGCATTTTTGAATTTTCCAATATATAATAAAATCTATGAATTCATTATCTAAGGAACTTTAAGAGAAGAAAGAAAGTTTTTTTCAAAACTTCCATTATTGATATGTAAAGATATTGTGTTTGGTTTTTGATTTTATATTTATTGATTTCATAATTTAGTTATTAAGAAAAACCCAAAATAATAGAACGGAAATGGATAATACTTTTAAGTATAGTTCAATTTTTAAGGAGAACAAATTATTTTCAATAATTTTTAGAGAATAAATTATACATTATAACATATTACATAATAATTATATATTCTCATGCATTGCGTGAGTCTGCAACTAGTAATTAATAAAAATTATATTCACCATTTATTTCACATTAAAAAGCCAAAACTCTCAAATCTTCACCACTTAGATAATCTCCATTGTAAAAACTATAAACCTACTCATCAAATAATTTCACCAATACAAAACCCATACATATAAAAATCACATGGGTATCATTATCAAAGCTTAGATGAAAATAATCTCAAGCAAAAGTATAAAATCCCACTAAATATATTAGAAACTTTTACCTCAAATAAAAGATGTGAAAGTGCTTAGGTTCTTAAGGATTTTCCGGTGATCTTGCCGGAAAAATGATGGTGGAAATGATGGTATGGAGGTACACCGGTGGGAGAGGATGAGAGAAGTGTTTGTGTTGTGTTGAGAGAAAATGAAAATATGAAAAGAGAGCAAGGAGTGGCCGGCCAAGAGAAAAAAGAGATATCTGTGAGATATGTGGTGGGGGACGATGGGTTAGGTGGGGCACGTGTGGTCCAAATAAAATCTGACTTTTACTCCTTTTTATTTTTATTTTTAAGTTGGGACATTACAGTACCAACTCGCCTAACATGATAACATTGTTGGCTCTTTTCTTACTAGAGAAATCAATCTTCTTTCTTCCTCTTCTCATAAGCCCACCAGCTATTCCAAAGTTTATGAGTTTACCTATCATCTATTGTTCCTCCAACTTGATCATCAATTGCAAGTCTGCATTTAAGAAAAAAAAAAAAACTGAAACGGGCACATCCAAATATTTCATTTCAACTTCTTTGCCTAAAATACAGAGGACTAACTTAGATAACTTTTAGGTATTAACCTTAGGTTTACTAAACATGCTAAAAAAAAAAAAAAACAATGATGTATTGTCCAACACTCCAATGTAATACAAATAATGTTATCTTTTTCAATGACAATAAATTCAAACATATGGTTTATTGGTTGATGTGGCAATGCAATCACATAATTGATTTAATTGAAAAATGTAAGATACTACACTGAATAAACTCTAGGCGAAAATACTATTTTCGTTCCTACATTTTCACCCCATTCTGACTTTGGTCCTTACTTTTTTTTTTACCACTTTTAGTCCCCAAAATAAATAAAAAAAACCGTTCCATTTTGGTCCCTACTGTCATCTCACTAACGGAAAATAGTCTACGTGATAAATGAAGTGCACTGTTGGCATACAAAATGCTGATCTGGTTATTAAAATAATAATAAAAAATTTTATTTCACATTTAAAATTGCCACGTTAGCATATAAAATTTTAAAAAAATATAATTTATCAATTTTAACTAAATTAAAAAAAATTTAAAATCACATAAATTGAGATCTGAGTGGATTTTGATCAAGAACACAAAAACAAAAATTTTAAAACCCAAAAAATTAACATAAGATCCAAACCTGAACACTATTCTCAAATTGGCCACACACTTTTTCTTTTTTTTCATCTCAAACTCAAAGTCTATTCTCTCATCTCAAACTCTCTCTTCTCTCATGGCTAATCCATCTCATGTCTGAAGACCCATGGTTGAAGACCCAAAGACCCATGGCCAAAATCTCATCATGTCTCTCTCTCTTTTGCTAGAATTGTTTGGAGGAAATCAGATCTGAAATTGATGAGGATTGGCTTGTGTTTTGATATTTTTGGCTTGTGTTTTGGTATTTTTGGCTTTGTGTTTTGATTTGACTGTGGTTTGGGCTTTGGTATTTTTGGTTTTGTGTTTTGATCTGACTTTGGTTTGAGTTTTGGTATTTTTGGTTTTGTGTTTTTTTATCTAACCATGGTTTGGGTTTTGTTAGTTGATTGTGTTAGAATTGCGGAGTTTGATCATGGTTTTGTAGGTGTTTTTATCTGTTTGGTTGCTAAGAAAATAGAAGAAAATCTTGAATTTTTAATTTTTTGGGCAACCATTTTCTTGGAGAAGAACATGAAGAAAGATCAAATATTTAAATAATTAAATAATAACTAAAATTTTATTTTATTTTAAAATAATTAAAGAAAAGGAAAAATAATGATGTGGCTTTTTTTAATATTTAAAATGCTGACATATGCACTCGATTTGCCACGTAGGCTATTTTCTGGTAGTGAGATGACGGTAGGGACCAAAATGGAACGGTTTTTTATTTTGGGGACTAAAAGTGGTAAAAAAAAGTAGGGACCAAAGTGGAAATGATATGAAAATGTAGGGACGAAAATAGTATTTTTGCCTAAACTATACCTAAATTAGCGAAAAACAAGAAAGACATAGAAAGGGGGAAAAAATCAACAAAATAGTAAAATTTTGAATGTCATGGTCCTTTGTTGTATTTTTCACAATAAAAACCGAAAATTAAAAGGATTTTTTAACCTTTTAATAAAGTAATTTAAGGATTATAAATGTTAGAACAATAAAACTAAAGACACAACATATTTCATACTTTTTTGACAATTGTTGAGATGATAAGTTATGATTAGTGTGTTATAAAAGTGATTTTTTTGGTGGTTCATATGAAAGATATATTGCACTAATCACAATATGTTATCTCAATAAACTATGAAATTTGTTCTGTAAGTAACACAGTTGATTTTGGAAACCCAAATGATATTGATTGAGCCATATAGAGGTGTTTTCTCCACCTTTTTGCAACCCATTACTCCCTCCAATTAGGCTATCAGGCATTAGATTTTTCTCTAGGCTAGACCTGGCAAAACTTGACTCAAATCAATAACCCAACCCAAAGAAAAAATTCCTGACCTATGCAAGGATTTTTTTGACTTGGAGCAAAAAGTGGGTCGACTTGTACCCAACCCTTTTTAAAGTGGTTTTTTTTTTTTTTTTTCATTTTTTTACATGGATGGGATAACATTGGTATATTCTTTCTTTAACAGTTTCACATGCACATTTAGTATTTATGTGGATCAATTTCTATCTTGGTTGACCCATGGAAGGCTCTTTTCCAATCAACAGCCACCACCAAGAGTTCTAGTGGCTATTTCAGCATACCCTTTTGAAAGACTATCCCTTTAAGAGCACTCACATCAATGGGTGCAAAATTGTGCAAAATAGAAAAAGATGCAAAATTTACACAATATTCCCTAAATCTGCTCCACATCAGCCTGGCTATTGTAGTGCAAATATACACATTTGCTACAATAACTGTGCATATTTGCACGATTACTGTAGATGTGTATATCACTATTTTATTAATTTTTTCTCTCTCATCAGTCCTCTTCCCCCACATACTCTCATTAGTCTCTCTCTCCCTTTCCCCAGTCTCTTCAACGTGGAGAAGAAGATGAAGACCCAATCACCAACAACCACCAGCACCACCCAACCACCACCAACACCACCCCAATCTAGCACTACCAACCTCCATCACCACAACCCACTTCAATGGTTGAAAATCCAAACACAAAATCAACCCAAAATCAACCCAACCATCGAAAATTAATCTCAAACTCAACTCAAAATCAATCCAAACCCGTCGAAAAACCCATCCTGAACCCAACTTAAAATCAACTAAACCCATCAGAAAACCCATCCCAAATCCAACTCAAAATCAATCCAAACCAAAAACAAATCAAAGCCAAACCCAATGAAAACCCATTACAAAATTTCATTAGAAAATCCGCACTCACATTGTCAGAGTTGCCACCGATCTACCTCAGAGTTGCCGTTATTATCGTCTGATCCACCGCCATTAACTTTGTTGCCGTTTTCGTCGGATCTCCTCACCTCCGTGTGTGAGAGTTTGTGGGTTTGGGATATGAGAGAGGCAGAGAGTTGAGGATGTAGAGACTTGAAAGAAAGAGAGATGCGGACTGAATTATGTTAATAAAATAATAATAAAAAAAAGAATAAAAAATATTATTTAAATAAAATAGTGTGTATAATAGATGGACTGATGTGGGTATTTTGTAAAATGGTAGTGCAAAATAGAAAAAGTAGGCTTTTATGTGTAAAATAGACAGAAAGTTTTAGAAAGACTGATGCTAATGCTCTAAGTTTGGTTAGTTCAATTGATGAGGTAAAAATCTAAGTGTTCTCTCATTTTCTTCTATGAAATCCTTTGGGTTTTGTTGTTTTATGATGTTTATGGTAAATACTTGGACAGTATTTGAGGTTTGGATTTTTGGGAAACCATATGGATTTTAATCAATGAGGAAGACTAAGATGTATTTTTGAAATTGAGTTTCTTTAAGCTTTTGGAATGATTTAATATATGTCAAAAGTTGATAGTGTTAACTATGAAATTGTTTTAGTTGTGGGCTTGTGTTAGTTGCTTGTCAAGTGTTTGATATATTACCTCAATGAGTTATGAGGTTGGGTTTAATTATTTGTAGTTGTTTATTAAATTTGAAGTTGGACTATGTGATATATATAATGAGTTTTAGAACTTTGAAAGTGATCTGATGTTGTGTTAATTGATTTTTATATGATATCTTAAGTATTAATGTTTTTAATACGTGAGTTAGTGTAACACTTAAACATTGTTGTTTTGTTGTGAATGCTTAAGAAATTGTAAGAATTGGTCAATGGCTTGATTTTATTATTTTAGTACTCAAAAGAAATTCATGAGGCTGGTTACCTACTTTTCTTTAAAGTGATGTGTGTTATATTATCTAATGAATGCACATTCTTTGAGGTAAGGAATTAAAATTCTTTGGTTGTGTTATGGTCTTTTGGATCACTTGTATGCTTGTTTAATATCCTTTGGGAATAGGTGCCTGGGGATAGACAAGTTGGGATTTAAGGCCTTGATTTGATCTTAGAGATCTTTCCAATTTATGGAGACAATGTGATGGTGTGCTTTGTAATAGGTCTCATTATTGATAGGCTCGATCCTTTGTGTTTCTAGGTTCCAAGATTCTTGATGATGGACCAAGTGATGAGATTGATTGATTGTATGGTGCTTGGTTGAGGTAAAATGGGATTGGACTTTCGAGGTAAGTGGCTTCTTAATGGGATTTTTATAAAAATAAGCATATTGCATTAAAACGTTGTTTTTGGGTAAAACACATTTTAGGAAATTGCTTATGGAAACTATATTTTTCAAAAATGTGTCATGTTGTAACCTTAATGTATATGAAAATTTATGGAAAGCTCTATCATATTTGATATTGCATATGGGGAAATGCATGATTTGTTAGCATGAAAAAGATAAGCATCTTTGATTTAATTCTTGGGAATGGATTTTATTGATTTATTGCATTATTTGCAAATTCTGAAGATGTTTTATCTTGACCTGTGATATTTGGAAAATTGATAGAAAATCTTATTAACAAGAAATGATGTTGGAAAATTTGAGAACTTTGTGAAATGCTTGGATATTAAAAGGTTTTATGAAACTACTTGGAAACAAACTACAAGTGTCAATTTCATTTAACTGTGAGCTTTATATTGTTTTTACCCTTGTGTCATGATAGGTGTGATTATCGAACCAGATGCCACAGTCTTTGTGACATTGGTATCTTGGCACCCCGTCTTTGTGGCAGTTTGACGTCTTCGTGGCATATTTGATGTATTTGTAGCATAACTTGATATCTTCATGGCATAATTGATGTATTTGTGGCGTAAATTGATGTCTTTGTGGCATAACTAATGTCTTTATGACATACCTAACGTCTTTATGGAGGCTTGTCATGTGGCCTTGGGTTGGATCTTCAAGTTTTGGAATGGTGTTTTGATAGCTCATAGTATATAGTATGTAGTCTTATGTTGAAATATTTTGAGAAAGTTTTGTGCTACCTCGTTTTAATCATTCTTGTTATTTTATCAATGAAAAGGAACTTGCAGGATCTTTATGGAAATTCCCAAATTATAAGCATGTTTTGTAAAATATTCATTATCATGAAACTTTCATTTTTCCCACCCTCATTGCTTATGCTACTTACTGGGTTTTAGCTCATCCTACTCTTTCACAGTTTTTTAGATCAATTAGTTATACCTCGGGCATGAAGCTTTATTTGCTAGTGGTGGTTAGAGTGCTATGCTTATTGGGAGACTCGTGTTATAAATTGTTGGTGACTTAGTCTTGCTAATTTTTAAGAGACCACAGTTAGTTCAATTGGAGGTTTAACTCTTGGATTTGTAAGCCTTGGGTGTGCCAGCCCTAGATTTGCTGTTGGATTTTCTACAGAGGTTTGTGATCTTGTGTTGATTCATTTGGAGTTTTGAAATAAATTCATTTATTTTAGAGGCACATGATTTGTAGTTGTATTGTTGTAAATATGTTATAGAGCTCTAACTTATATTGTGGAGATATCATTATGTTTATTTATATTTATCATGAGGAAAGAGAAAACAAAAATAAAATCCTACAGTTTCTTTTGATGGTTCTTTTTCTCATGTTTTGGACCCTCTTGGATTCGAGGCGTGACAGTTATGGTTTCAGAACTTAGGTTATGATTCTGTAGACTTTTGTTACTAAGTTTGATCATGATCTTAAGTCAGAGCATTAGGCTTTGTTGTAGTAATCAATGCAAGGTGGAATACCTGGGGTAGTTTAAGTGAAAATCTATCTTGTGTTATATTTGGTTGATTGTAATGTCTTGGAATTTGTTTAGCCTTTCTTTGTTCTGCAAAGCTGTTAAGTTCTTGAAATAGTTGTGTGGTGGAAATTGTTGATTTTATACTACACTCATTGATGAGTCCCTACGCAGTAAACATGCTTCTTTGTCACCCTCACCTTGTTGATCTATCTCCCTTCTTCGTCATTGCATTTTTCTTATTCATTTGGTCTGCTCCTCTGGTTTATTTTCTTCTTTATTTTTGTTTTATACGGGTCTTAATTTATGTGCTGCTTGCCATGTGAGTGTGTGACTGGCGTGAGTCTGATTCTACTGACCCCTCACGTGATGGGTAAATTTTTTTTGAATTGAAGTGAATGGTTAAAAAGCTTTCTTGGAACAATAAGAAATTGAACGAATAGTCAAATATTACTCCAATAGCTATTATAGCTGTCCGCCACTCTTGTTTCATGGGAAATTGTTTATCATTCAATATCAATATTGTAGGCTTGTCAAATAAAACATTGGGCTTGGATAAAGGTTTAAAATAGCTTGGACATGGGCTAGTAGCATAAACAAAATAAATAGGAATTTAAGTTCTAATTAAATATATTAAGTTATGTTTTAAGATTAATAAGCTCTAATTAGGAGAAATCCCATGAGCATATGATTGATTATGAATTCATAAATAACAATCATGACCCACTATTCTGGACCTTTCTAAATGACATCGGTGGCTTTAATTTTGAGAAGGAATTCTAAAATATATTTGTAAACACTCTAAGGGATATTATGCTATGTCAACATATATCACCCTTAAATTAGAGAAAATTTTATTGGTTAATATTATTTTGTGAATTTCTTTATTGGTATGATTGCTCCTAGTCTAACACTTTGCACAAAAAGAGTACATGTAGTGCAACAACTAGGCTAGAGCAACTAGACTATCTCGATTGTACATATATTGTCAAGTCCACAGGATTAAGAATGAGAACTCATCAAGAAAAGATTGCTAAAAAGAAGATCAGAGGCCATCTCCCTGCAAGTCGTTGTCAAGTAGCAAGTGCGCCATCAAAAGGAGCATTGAATGACCTTTGGAATGGAATATAGAATTTTCATCTCCAAATTGCTAGAAGCAACCTGGACAAATCACAACAGCATGACCCAATTCTTGGGTCTTCAGGTCAGATGAGTTATTTTCATCTCATTATTTGCAAACAGAATTTATGTTCATTTCATGCTACACTACTCTCAAAAGACAACTATGGGTGAAGGAGTTAAAAGAATTAACGAAATAAATTACTAGACACTTTTCTTTCCTTGAAAGGAAAAGGCTAGACAACTTTGTAACTACTAAGCTCCACGTAAAGTGTTAAAAAAATCTATGGTAGTCAATAGAATAACATGAGTTAGAATTAATCAATTTGAGGAAAAATAAAAATATAAAGTCTAGAAATATTTCAAGAAAAAATATACTAGCTTTAAAATAGCCTTGATTGATGAATTTAAGATTCCAATTTTGGGTGTTAAAGTCTAATTTGAATAGTTGTACAACTGTGAGAATTTATAGCTACAGCCTATATACGTTCAAAGAATACAACGTATCTATTTAAATATGTTATATATGGCAAGGGAGAAGAGAATCTCACCGTTTTCTCTTTAATACCCCCCACCATTAAAGCCCAAATATAAGTCAAACATTATGACCTTGATATCATTGTTGTGGCCTGTAAAAAGCTTTATTTCCTACTATAACTAAAACAAACCGTTTGTGTCCTTTTAATGGTGTCAAATTAATGGTACACTAAAGAAGGAAAATAAATGGTACACAACACGTTGATAATATCTTGGTTGATATTCACGGGTAGCAAAGCTGTATCATAGGGCCATCCCCAAATTTATATTTGTATTTATTGATGACAACAGTAAAAGATAAATATAGAAATAGAAAAAGTATACGTTATGCACGAGTTATTAGTTTGTCAATTGACCAAGGACACATTTTTTTTCAAAGAACAATCTAAAAAGATTTATAATAAAAAGAGCATTAGGAGTAAAATGCAAAAACGGCCTATTCGGCCCTACACACAGAATAGTTTTCAAAATGAATGCAAGGTGGGACTAGGGTTGAAAGACCCAAATAATTACAAACTTCAGTCCTTATAGAAATACAGGAATTGTTAAGCAAAAATCATTTTAAAAAAATATTATGAGATTTTATATGTTGAAATGTTCCATAATAGAACATACCAAATTTATTGTTCAAACTTTTCCATGTACAAATACATGTTGCTTTGATTTTGAGAATGGAGAACTTAAATGGCTCCTTCCATCTATACATGACCATGCCTTCTAGCAACGTTCAAAGGGAAAAATGTGGGACTCTCAACAGTGTCACACTTTCCACATGTATGATCCAATCGAAGCGGCCATATGATGCGTCCACAAATCCACCACATGGTTTCATGGAAACTTTTGTGGTCTCTATATATTTGAGCATCATACTTTCACAAATTAAGCCATTATTTTAGTGCTCAGAATGAATTAAATTACATTTTCTTTATGTTATGCACATATATATTTGTGTTATGCAAACGCGCTAAGGTATACTATGCTAAAGACTATGTTATGGACGCATCAACCACCCATAAGCCACAACAAATTTTATATACTTGTGGTTAATAACATTTGTGAATTTTATACTTGACAATGCTACTCCAAGTCTAACACTTTGCATAGTAAAAGTACTAGACTATTTACTGGACTTATATTCTTAAGTTTATAAGCTTTAGAATGAGAACTTGTCAAAAAGAAACAACCAAAAAAGAGATCAAAATGTCTTAAGTGGAAAAGGGAAATGCAACCACAGATTGTGAAAATTCCTTTGACATCACAAATGGTGAATCAAGCCCTAGTAGCTTTGAAGCCAATATCAACCCAACAAAGATGAGCTCATTCAAAAGGAATCAACTTAAAAGGA
Organism: Quercus aquifolioides; assembly: GCA_019022515.1. Taxonomy (NCBI): domain Eukaryota; kingdom Viridiplantae; phylum Streptophyta; class Magnoliopsida; order Fagales; family Fagaceae; genus Quercus; species Quercus aquifolioides. Next base: position 33,055 of record JAFHAW010000113.1, read on the forward strand.
TACCAAAAATCCCATACACACGTCCAAGTCACTCGTCATGTGCGCAAAGTGGTTCCAAGCCAAGCATGAATGTTCTAACATCCTTGCAAAGGTGGGATCAAATATTCAATTTCCAAAAAAGTCTCCAAGGCCAACAGGTAATTAAAACCTTACTCTTCCTCCTATTAACTTTCTAAAACTTAATTGTCAAGTGTAACGTATATAGTTTACATTTAAGGCATTGCATAGATTACCAATTAAATACAAAATTAATCTTTTGCATCATCACTCTAAATACCATAATAATATATGGATGTTAAGAAAGAGAAGCCAAATCCTGAGATGACTATTGGTTGTGCTCAAAAGCAAAAAGTGCTGGATTGCGTGTTATTTAATAATTCATCTCTTTTTATCTTTTAATATTTGCAATGTTGTGTTATTTTGAAAGTTAACTACCCATTGAGTAAGGTCAAAAAGGAGTGTATGTATATATATATATATATCTACTCTCATATAGATTCAAATAGAACATGCATGAAGGGTTCAGCCAATTGGTTGAATTACCCGAAAAACCGGTGGACTACCAAGTTTAATAGTAATCTAATGACTAAGGTCAACTACATGGGAAATAGCCTTATAAAGATTGCTAAATGTGAGTCTACCAAAGAAAAAATTTGTAAATACAAAGAGAAATCGGTCGAGAATAAGAGTATCCAAAATGATTGACGATCTCTACTTTAGTCTCGACACTTTAAAGAAGCATATAGTCAATAGCTTTATTCTTTATACATCATGTAGTACCTCTCTGTGATTTATATAGAGTACGCTTTGTCGAATGACATCAATTATTGTACAACATGCAATTGCATATTTGTATATTGTCACTCCTAACAAAATGCAGCTAGCTCTATCGAAGTGAGTCGTCTTAAATGACCATGGTCAAAGCACTCCCATCAAAAAATAAGATTAAGCCCAAAGAAAGGAAAATACAAGCTCAAACCATGATAGGCAATTCCTCTGGTTGTTGTCAGATAAGAATTGCACCTTTCATGTCTGAACAGGGGGCAACAATATGACCTAGTTTTTACATCTTCAAAAGATTGAAGCAAAAGAGACCTAGGCCTTAGACATTGAATATCATGTTAAGCTTAACAAGTCTTAAAGGACAAAAGCTCGTCATGAAGATCTCAACAATGAAAAGATCGAGGTATATGGCAGTGTAATGTCGTCATCTGAGAAATCAACATGGCCTCAAGAAGGTCCAAAACGACATAGCATCAAGGAATCATTCCAGCAACAAGTGACAAGATTCCTTAAATTGATGAAAGTCATTAAAAAATGGCTAAGTGATAAGATTCCGCCAAGACGGATGTAAATCACTGACGAAACCTAAGTGACAAGATTCCTTAAATGGATGTAAGTCACCAAAAAATGGCTAAGTGATAAGATTCCGCCAAAACGGATGTAAATCACTGACGAAGCCTAAGTGACAAGATTCCTTAAATATATGTAAGTCACCAAAAAATGGCTAAGTGATAAGATTCCGCCAAGACGGATGTAAATCACTGACGAAGCCTAAGTGACAAGATTCCTTAAATGGATGTAAGTCACCAAAAAATGGCTAAGTGATAAGATTCCGCCAACACGGATGTAAATCACTGACGAAGCCTAAGTGACAAGATTCCTTAAATGGATGTAAGTCACCAAAAAATGGCTAAGTGATAAGATTCCGCCAAGACGGATGTAAATCACTGACGAAGCCTAAGTGACAAGATTCCTTAAATGGATGTAAGTCACCAAAAAATGGCTAAGTGATAAGATTCCGCCAAGACGGATGTAAATCACTGACGAAGCCTAAGTGACAAGATTCCTTAAATGGATGTAAGTCACCAAAAAATGGCTAAGTGATAAGATTCCGCCAAGGTGGATGTAAATCACTGATGAAGCCTAAGTGACAAGATTCCTTAAATGGATGTAAGTCATAAAAAAAAAATAAAAAAAAATAAAAAAAAAAAAAAAGGCTAAGTGATAAGATTCTGCCAAGACGGATGTAAATCACTGACGAAGCCTAAATGACGAAGCTCCGTAACTGGATGTAAGTCACCCAAAAAATGGCTAAGTGATAAGATTCTGCCAAGACGGATATAAATCACTGACGAAGCCTAAATGACAAAGCTCCATAACTGGATGTAAGTCACCCAAAAGTGGCTAAATGACTAAATACCCTTAGACGAGTGTAAGCAGACAAAGATTTTTACACAAACGCAAGTCAAATGCAAATCAAGAATATCAAATGTGACAACCAGAAAATGAATAAAAGAAGCATCGAAGTGATCAAAAAGGGTTGTCCAAAGAAATCACCTCGCTCTTCAGTAGTGATAAAAAATGGACGTCCAAAGAAATCACCTTGCACTTCAGTAGTGATAAAAAATGGTCGTCCAAAGAAATTAGCTTGTTCTTCAGCAGTGATAAAAAATGACTGTCCAAAGAAATTTGCTCACTTTCAAGACCAAGCTATGATCCCTCGAACGTCCAAAAAGACCTTCAAAAGGCATACTAAGAAGTCTTCACAAAAATACTACCGTTCCTGAAGAAGAAAGTAGTTGAAGATAAAGAAGCCTGAATCTAAACAAGTCAAGAACATTCCCTAAGCCTGACCAGCATAAAGCAAAATCAGACTTGGGAATGGGGGGGCAACTGATGAGTCCTAAAAATCATTAAGGTCGTCCATTAATATGGACAACCTTGCATCATTAGTAGACCAAAAGATGTAACCGTTCAAGCACATGTAACACATTAATGGCGACCATTACTCATCGGTTTTAAACGCCCATCAATACGATGACTGTTACACATGGGTAATAATCACCTCCAATTAAGTATAACAGCTATCCAAATCACCTATAAAAGGGACAATCCGTCTCATTTGTGAAGGTACGTCAAAAGCTACAACAAAACACTATCTAAATACGAGAAATATAGGTTGATACTAACTTAAGCATCGGAGGCTCCCCCACTGGGCACAACCCGGTAGTCTCTTCGATCTATCTCTCTTTATCTTGCAGGTCCTACAAGATCGTCTAGAGCTCTGGATTGGACGAGTGACCCAACTGACGATTTTGGCTTCATCACTCATGTTAGTAGTTTGTTGATTATTTGCATTATTCTTGTAATGCATGAAAAGTTTTTGAATTGAATTCCTAAGATTGATTTGAGCAAACAAAAAGGAATTTCAGATTTCATTTTTATAAATTATATGAACTTGTTTAAAAACAAATTGTCGTTGGCAAATATTGCTGGCCATGCTGACTTTAGATGGTGCAATTTAGTTAAGCCTCGTTGGCCGCGAGTGGTATGATAAGTTGTTGACCAATTATCTTTAGCATAATCCGAAAAATTTTTATTTCTGATGGTTGGTTAGAGGATTTTTTTTGATCCCATTGAGCTCACGTGGTGTCTATCAAACCACTAACCATCAAGTTTTGTGCTATCGTATTAATTATTCGTATCGAAAGGGATGTTAAAGAAAAAGGTGTTTTGAATTTTGGTATTTGATTTCAAGTGTTTTCTCTCTTTACTGGGTTTGATACTAATTTTGAAATTAATTTGCTTAATTTTGCTTGACTTTTTGAGATTTTGGAGGTGCCTTTGGCGTCATTCTTTGCTTTAAATTGGTGTGAATAGGTGGAACTTACTTATGTTTAAAATTAGTTTTCTTGTTGATCATGGTATGGCTTTTGTTGCCTTGTTGATAAAGGATTTTTATATGTGGAGGTTTAGACTAGGGGTGTCAATTCGGGTTAGCGTGTCAGGTTCGTGTTGTGTCGAGGTATGAGTATTTGACTAAATGCCTCAACTCAAACCCGACCCATTTAATAATCGTGCCATGGCTCTTCAACCCTAACTCAACCTGTTGATGAAGCGAGTTGACATGATCCGACCCACTTGACACACCTAATAAATGGGTCGTATTGGGTTGAAATGAATGTGACACAACCCATTTCAACCCGCTTAATATTAACTATAACATCCATATAGAAATAAGTTCTTTACATCCTGAAAGTAATGCATACACTTCAAGTCTTCAACCCAATTCAAAATAACATAGCTCAACAAAAATATAACATCCATAGAACTCGCCAAATGTTAAGTATCAATATTGAAAAAGTTTGTTAAGTATCACTTGTAAGTTTTTATAATTACTCGTTTTTCTTTTTAAGTTTAAAATATAGGTTGGATATAAAAAGTATTTGAAAAATCTAAAATAAAATGAATATTTATTTGTTATACGAGTTAAACAGGTAGTTTTAAATGGATCATTTTAGGTTGACACAAATTGGCATGTCAAATGTGTCTATTCAGGTCACGCGGGTTGACCCGTTTCTGACTCAAACCCGCTAAGACCCAATCCTAACCTGCGAAAACCTGTGTCATGTTCGTGTTGTGTTCGCGGGTTGGGTCAAACATTGACACCCCTAATTTGGACTCAAAAATTTTTGTATGGTTATTCTCTGTATTATTTTGGTCCTTGGTTTGTTTCGAAAGAGCGCTTGAAGTGGTGCATATGTATTTAAAAAAAGGGGGGGGGGGGGGGGTGTTCTGTTGGAGCATATGTGACTTGCATTTGTAAAAGACAAATTTTAATTTGATGTTAGTCTAGGTTTTCCTGAACTTATTTCAGATATATTTTCTCTCCAATACGTTAAATCGTAGATAAACAATTTTAATGGATTCTTTGAAGCTTTCTATAAAAGAAATTTTTTAGAGCTTGTCCTTATTTTTGAAACTATTACATAATTGATTTGTTGGTTCTAAAGTTTCATACCCATTCTAATCATTGATCGGTTTGAATCTATGTTTTAAAGTTTTATGTGCATGTTTTTGAGTTTATCTGTAGTTGGCCATAGGAAATTATAATTTGGATTTCTCAACAGTTTGGAATCATACGATTTAAAGCATCATTAGCCTAAGTGTTTTCTCTCTTTGCATGTACAATTTGACACCCATTAATATAGCAGATTGTTAATTGTGGTAAGTAAAAAATAAAATGTTAATAATGATCCCAACGAGAAGTAGTAAAAGTTTCTCAATTCAATATGTGTGAAAAAAAAAAAAAAATCAATTTTATTATGTGTACGTCGCTTTACTATTGTATTAGGGGAGGATGAGCAGACAAAAGGAAATCAATTGATTGCTTTCACGTGAGTGGGTTTGGGAATTGAGAAAAAGAGTTGTTAGTGAACCTTCATGTAAGATTCCTAATGTAGAATTACCCAAAATGTTAATTTTATTTACAAAAGAACCATAAGCAATTGTTTTTAATAATAATATGCACACTTTATTTGAGATCTTAAAAAATTCTATATATTAATCTATTATTTTTTGTATAATAGTAATATATATATATATATATATGCGGTAACCTTGAATGGTATTAAAATATTTTATTTCAAATTCAATAGACAAACTCGAATAAGGTATATTAGAACTAGTAGTTTCTACTTTCTAGTACGAAAGGAGAAAAAATTGTAAGAACTTAATGATGAAATATTCAATTAAGCAAAACCTAAAACAACCATGAATGCCATTTTGTACCAGGGGTCGAAAATTCATAGCAAAATGATAAAAAGAGTACCAAAACAAAACAAATATGCAGTGCATTTCCATACAAAACATTGTTTTCAACAATTCTTGAGTAAAGTTGCATACTTTTATGCTGGGCCACTTTTTAGTTTCTACTATGCCCCCAAAAATGTTCAAACATTATAGCTGGTTAAAAGATAGGAGCTAAAGAATATTTTGTATAGCATTATTGACTGGCCCCACATGTGTCATTGATTTCCTCCCCCAAAACATCATCATCACAAGCCTACAATTTTTATAAGTTTAGTACAATATATTATCTTCCTTCACATCATCTTTTCAATTTACATTTTTCTAATATTCTACTTTCTAGCCACCTTCCAAAAGACCTCGTCTCTCCCTGCAACAAGTCTTTCTCAAAGTTTCACACTAAGCTCTATTCAACAAAGTAATGATACATACCATAACAAAATTTACAATATTGTCACAACTTGTTTATGTGGTAAATTATGAATAGTAAAGTTATAAACCTATTACTTTTACTTTATAATTTACAATTTACTATATAAACAGGTCGTGAGTTTTATTTAGATACTAGCATTTTTGCTCTTCAATCTCTCTATTCCTTCTTCTCTTCTTTTTCTTTTTTTCATTTCTATTTTACTCCACTTTCTATTTGTTAATTTATTTTATGGTTGATGATTTTTTTTTTCCCTTTTATTTATTAACCCAATTAATAGTCTATGCAGTACATTTCCATACAAAACACGTGGGAGGGGGAGGGGCGGAAAAGTCCCATAAAAACATTATTGCTAGCCCCCCCAAAAAAATAGGCCCTAAAGTACTTTTGTAAAAGCTGGCTCCCAAATGAAACTGACTGCCCCCATGTGTCATTGTTTCGTTCAAATATCTCTCCTCCCGGCCCCAACACATCATCATAACAAAACTCTACCACTAATATAGTTTGCATTATTTCCCAATATTCTACTTTCTAGCCACCTGCCAAGAGACCTTATGAGTCAATGCAAATGCATGTCTTCTCATAGTCGTCTCATACTAAGGCCTGTTTGATTCGAGGAAAAAGTGGTATATTCTGTATTTATTTTTAGTTTTTTATGGAATCCACTACTTAAAAATTTGTTTAGTTTTGTATTTGTATTCGGTTTTTATTTTTAGTATTAAAAAATAGATTTGAATACAAAAATTAAATACAATTTTTTAGTATTTTCATTTTCTTAAAAATATATATAGTGAAATTTTTGTAAAAAAAACCAATTCTATTGATTCCATTAACACTGAAAAACACTTCCTCTCTCTCAATTGTGTTGAATTTTTAATTGAAAAATATAAAGTGAAAAAAAGAAAAATCTAGACTAAAAAATAATACCAAATATAAAATGAGTTGAGTAGAAAAAATGAATACAAGATTTAAGAAACAAAAAATGAGTTCAGAAAATGAATTCACTCCAATGATAACCAAACAAAGGCCTAACTCTCTTCAATCTCTCTACTCTTTCTTTTTTTTTTTCTTTTTTTTTTTTCTATTTTAGTATTTTACTTCATTTTCTATTTATTTATTTTATGTTTGATGATTTTTTTTTTTTTTTTACCTTTTACTTATTAAACCAAAATTTGTTTTTTTTTTTTTTTTGAGGAACATTAAACCAATTGACCGTCTATATTTGATTACAAAATAAATTTTCATAATGCATATATGGTAACACTAATTTTATATGAAAAATCTCACACACATATGTCAAAACTAACAAATTTGTATTTATGTCTAAAATTTGATGTTTGAAAATTTATTAGTACAATAATGAGTGGGTCAAACATATGCATATCATTTGGTCTTATCCTGGAAAAATTTCTTCCTCCACCCTATATGCACATAAAAATATAAGGAATATGATTCCAAATATCTAATTAAGCTTGTGTTTAGATAGCTTATTTTTTGCCAACTTATTTTACTATTTAGTTTATTTTTGCTATTATTTATGAACTTCATTGCACTTTTAGGTTCTATTCATAGATTTTACTGTACTATTTCAGCTAATTTTTACTTTTACCTACAATAGTTTCAGTAAAAAGTTTTCAATTTTAACAAAATAAACCGATCTCAAACACATCTTAAGTCTGAAATTACACGAACTAAAAAACAGAGCAAACACTGCCAAAATGAAAACTAGTGTATACTATATCGGAAGAATAGTTTAGAGATTATTAGTGCAACTGATCAACTGAATGATAATACTACCAAGTGAGCACCACCGGGCCTAGTTGCCTGAGTCGTACCCGGTACTTTCTGTGTCCGCTAACTCGGGGGTTCGAGCCCCCGCAATAACAAATTACCAAGCAAAAAAAAATAAATAAATACTAACTACCAAGTGAGCACAACTACTACTAATTATCATCCCCAAAATAGAAACAGTACTGATACACATAGTAGAAATAGATCATTAAGATAATTCTCAATCTTCATTCTTAATCTTCAACATCTTCATCTTCATAACCATCATCTTCACCTTCATCAATATTATCCTCAGACGGGTCATCAGCACGACGTTGATCAACAGCAGCAGCAACACGGGTTTGAATAGCAGGCGGAGGCCGGGCTGCAGTAGCATCAGAGGCAACCGCACTTGTCAATCCGGTATTGTTCAACATAGTTCTCGCAATCTCTTTCACCGTTTTGGAGCTCAACTGATTCCTCAATCCAGCAGGTTGTTCAACGCTCTCAAACTTGTAAGAAAAGACTAGTGTTCCTTGGGGCTTTTCATCTGTGGTCATAACACTGGCACTCATCTGCTTTTCAGCTACTACTGCATTAGCTTTAGCTTTAACACCAAAACCTTCCAGCAATTTTGTGATGAACACACGGACTTCACCGATTTCTTTGTCCCTAATCCAGTGATCCGTCCGAATTGACATGAGCTTAACAACAAGTTCAAGGCTGCTCTCCTTCGCCTTGGTGATGTCCATGTTGAACGTCACTGGGGAGTTCCATGTGGGGTTTGAACCACCTCCTGTGTCCTCCAGTGTTTTTTCCTCTGAGGAATAGAGGTTATTTTGGTTGTCGCGAATGGAAACAAGCGCGTAAGGCCTCATTGTTGTCACATGATTGACGTTTCTCAATCCATGCGCTGACTCAATCACAAGTTGTAAGACCCTGCAATCCATAAGGTGACTGGCTTGTTGAGTCAATGTTTATGGATGGAGATGAAGAAGGCTGCGTACTGATGCTTATAGTAAGAGCATCAGTTGAGATAAACCAATAAGATTCCTTGTGCCACGGACTTAAAGGACATTGGTTAGTAAATGAATTAATTATTTTTGAAATGTTTTCATACTAATTTTATAAAAAGTATAAAAATAAGTTTTTTATTTTATAAAATTTTTTTAAAAAGTATTTTGTAAAAGAATTCTCTTAGACATTTGTTACCATTAATAATAACCACATATCATTATCTGCTTTGATAATAAAATTCAAACGTATCATTATCTGCTTTTATAAACGACAAAATCAACCTCTGCTTTATAATTATAAACGACAATAAATTGGTATTGGTAGACCCCAATGACTATCAATCATTTATCTAGTAGTTTTTTCTATCACGGTCTCCTACTAGACAATAAATGCTTGGCTGCTTGGCTGTCAAAGTGTAAAGTGTCAACACTTATTCTTTTACTTGTACCAAATGCTCGGTTGTCAACCATTTATTTGGGCTTTGTATGAATATTTAACTAATTTTTTAATGGGCAAGTCTGCCAATCTTCTAGATTTTACAATTTTGTTTTTAAAATTTTAAATTTCATAAGTAGTTGGCCATTTAAATGGACTTGGGCCGTTGGGAACACTTAAGATTAATTTAAATATAGGCTTGCACAAAAATGTTAAGGATATATATATATATATATATATATATTCTCTCTCTTCACTAAATTAAAATAATTTTTATTATGTTATCAACTCCCGTAATTAAGAAATTTGATATCTAATTTATTTTTCTTATAATTTAATATTTCGTATTTGTCTTATAAAAGTTATGATATAAAAAATACATTTGAAAGATAAATTTCAATATTTATTTTAGCTATTTTAATATACACATTCCTACACATTCTCAGCAACCAAATAACTCAAGACCCATAAAAAATAAAATCATTTTTTGCACTATCTCACCAACCAAATAATTACAACTCATATTCACAAATAATTTTTTTTTTTTTAATCTATTACTTTCTCACCTACCAAACAACTTATACCCACCTTTTTTTTTTTTTTTTTAGAGAGTTTCAACCTATGGTGTCCGCTCCTGATGATAGCTCTTTTATCATCAGATCAAGAGACCAATTAGTTTTTGGTGTAGGCAGGAATTGAACCCTAGATCTCTTATACAACCATCAGAGACTTTACCAGTTGAGCTGACTGGAACCCACAACTTATACCCACCTAAAATAAACAAAAGTTCTCATTTTTTTATGGTTCAATCCTTATCTACATTAAAAACTGATTGGTATCTTAGTCTAATGACAAAAAGCTATTGATGGTGCAAGAAAAACACCAAGTCAATTACTCGTCCATAGTGCCGTCCATAGCATGTACAAAACGGAGAACGAGTGGTTGGTACACTCGTCCTTAACCGTCTACTTTCATCCTCCATTCGCTCGTCCATGGGAGGACGAGCAAGCAGTGAACCTCATCCGTCATTGAAGAGGGACGAGCAAGGTTCACCAAGAGTTGTGCTTCAACACACTGCCAACCAAGAGTCATGTTGAAGAGTCATACTGTTTGAATCTCAACACAGGTCCCGATGAGGTGACTCCTATGGCAGTTATGGAAGTTACCCTCTGAATCCTCCAAACTCTACGACGATTGGAGAAATAACTGATTTCTAACACTATATAAAGACCCTTCTACGCAGAGGTAAGGGGACCTTTTTCTTTTTTTGAGAATTCTAGATAAAAAATTATTGAAGTCTTTGAAGTCTCTCCTTTCTACATAAAATCACTGACTTTACCATCGGAGGACCCTAGACCGGCCTCCACCGGTCTTTCTCTGATTGAATCTGGTTTTTTCAGGACTTGGCCTTCAAGATCAACAGCATCCGAAGACTTTTCAGCCCACTGATTCCTTAGGATTCATCAGCTATCATCAGGAGCAGACGCCATAGGTTGAAATGCTCTAAAAAAAAAAACCACTACTCCAAACAACCAAGGAAATATAAAAATATATACTGAGAAACATGTATTTCAAATTATAAAAAAGAGATTTGCATTGGAACCTAGAACCAAGGGAAATTAAAAAATTTCTACTAAAAAAAAATGCAAAATGTAACTAGTTGTGGCTCCAAGATTTTTTTTTCTAGATGAGTCAACAATGTTGGAGCTAAGAATTTGTTGATAAGGGAATAAAAAATAAAATGATTATATATATATGTGGGGCCTGATAATCTGGCAACCCCGGCCGATCTTATATTCGGCCCAAGGCCCATGCCGAAGAGGAAGAAAAGTCCGAGGAAGGAGTGTGAAGGCCTTAAAGGCCAGGAACCCTACCGAGGATCATCCTGTCCTCAGCCAACCGAGACCGACCCGTCAGCCATAGCAGCATGGCGGGGGAACACGTCCAGGATAAGCTGTCACCTCCACACTAAATGCGCTCACCTAACCCCCCAGTCGCATTAATGGAGATGTGACCTCTGGACAGGGCTGCCTCGGTTGCCGCAACTCACAGGGATGCTAGGAAAGTGGCTGATGGGACAGGCGGTCAGAAGGAGGAAGCATGGATGATCAACAGGCGGAAAATAGAGGTTGAGAGAGAGGACTATATATAAGAAGGAGAAAGAGATCAGAAGGGGAGGGATCCACGGGAGAATGGCCACCATAAAGCTCCTCGGACAGGTGCCGAGGACAGACTCTGGAGGATAATCTTGGTCCGCCCACCTCCGACGGTGGCGAAGGCTACACTGGACGTTGCCCGCTTGTTAAGGCCTAGTTCTTCAACCCACTCTCTACAAATTCATTGTACTGGACTAACTGGGCTTGAGTCCACTCTTTCAAAAGTAGAAGTGCTCAAACCCGGTCTCTACAATTGGCGCCGTCTGTGGGAAGAAATTGTGCACTAGCAAGCGCAACGGACAGTCGTTCCTAGATGGCTAGTTTGCGGAAGATTAATAATGGCGCGTTTGCACCAAAAAAAAAATGAATGATTGCAAAAGATTCAAAGAAGACAAAAAGAGGACAAACATTGCAGCATTTTATTAAATAAAAAGGAAATACAAGATACAAACAGAGGCCCAGACGGACTTGTCCTAGAGCTAACCCTAAAAGAAAAAGGGCTGAGGCAGGCTTGCTTCAAGGCCACCAGCGACCCCCGGGCCGGTATGGATGGTATCGGCAGGAAGAGAGGAACAGATGCAAAGACGCCCGGCGGCTCCGCCCCATGATGTTCTCTTGATAATCCCCCAGCCTCACAATGCTTGAACATTGGAGGCGGCAACACTCGAGCACCAAGCATGATGTAATCTTGCAAGCCTCCACCGGCAGATAAGCTAGGAGCGAGGCACCACCAGCTTGAACAGCAGGCATGGACGCGTACCGAAGAAGGACGTTATGTACTTCATGGACCCCCCTCCTAACCACCAGGATGACGCCCAAACCTTGCCGCGTCGGAGGACTGACGCGGGCCACAACCGCAGCGGTTCTCAACCGGGGGAGGAGGACCCTTAGCTTGCTTGCCTCCGCCCTCATCCAAGGCCGTCCCATCCCGCCAAGCTCTCATCACAATCCTGGCAAGGTTATCGAAGGGGCTTAGGGGGTGGGAGAGTCATATTTCCTGTTTGACTGGAGGATTCGTGAAGTGTAGAAGGTCGATTTTCCCAGAAAGCCTTATATAGAGGGCGAAGGTTGGTGGGAATTGGTCTACCCAGAACTTGAAGAAAGAGCCAACAACGACATTAATCCTGACTGAATTCCAAAGAAGCCTACAGCCGCTGGATCTGCATTAATCCACGAGGATATTAATGAGGGCGCGCCTCGCACACCGAAGTGTCAAGCGCAGAACGCGAACAGTCAGGGGACGCCTCATAATCGAAGAAGGCAGAAAATTGGAGCGAAGAGGGGGCTGCTGCCACGCGTGAGGATAGAAACCCGAGCCACCCCTGCCCGGGGCAGCGCGGGGTCAAGGGTCTAGTCCGATGAATAGCCCATCCTCGGTGAAGCAAGGCCGAGGCTGCCATCACGCAAAAAGAAACCTCCCGTCAATGAGGGCAAATCCCTTCACTCCAAGCAGAGGAACACCTGGGTACTAGACTGAGCCAAGGTCTTCCGCGGTCCTCGGACCCAAACCTTCGGCAAAACTAGTTACTTTCAGAAGAACACCTGGGTACTAGACTGAGCCAAGGTCTTCCGCGGTCCTCGGACCCAAACCTTCGGCGAAACTAGTTACTTTCAGAAGAACACCTGGGTACTAGACTGAGCCAAGGTCCTCCGCGGTCCTCAGACCCAAACCTTCGGCGAAACTAGTTACTTTCAGAAGAACACCTGGGTACTAGACAGAACCAAGGTCTTGCATGGTCCAAGGACTCAAACCTATGGGGAAACTAGCTACTTACAGAAGAATACAAGCGTTAGACTGAACCAAGGCCTTGCATGGTCCTCGGACTCAAGCCTCTGGGAAAACTAACCACAGCAAGGAGTACCTGGGTACTAGACAGAACCAAGGTCATGCATAGTCCAAGGACTCAAACCTATGGGGAAACTAGCTACTTACAGAAGAATACAAGCGTTAGACTGAACCAAGGCCTTGCATGGTCCTCGGACTCAAGCCTCTGGGAAAACTAACCACAGCAAGGAGTACCTGGGTACTAGACAGAACCAAGGTCTTGCATGGTCCAAGGACTCAAACCTCTGGGGAAACTAGCTACTTACAGAAGAATACAAGCGTTAGACTGAACCAAGGCCTTGCATGGTCCTCGGACTCAAGCCTTTGGGAAAACTAACCACAGCAAGGAGTACCTGGGTACTAGACAGAACCAAGGTCTTGCATGGTCCAATGACTCAAACCTATGGGGAAACTAGCTACTTACAGAAGAATACAAGCGTTAAACTGAACCAAGGCCTTGCATGGTCCTCGGACTCAAGCCTCTGGGAAAACTAACCACAGCAAGGAGTACCTGGGTACTAGACAGAACCAAGGTCTTGCGTGGTCCAAGGACTCAAACCTATGGGGAAACTAGCTACTTACAGAAGAATACAAGCGTTAGACTGAACCAAGGCCTTGCATGGTCCTCGGACTCAAGCCTCTGGAAAAACTAACCACAGTAAGGAGTACTTGGGTACTAGACAGAACCAAGGTCTTGCATGGTCCAAGGACACAAGCCTATGGGGAAACTAGCTACTTACAGAAGAATACAAATGTTAGACTGAACCAAGGCCTTGCATGGTCCTAGGACTCAAGCCTCTGGGAAAACTAACCACAGCAAGGAGTACCTGGGTACTAGACAGAACCAAGGTCTTGCATGGTCTAAGGACTCAAGCCTATAGGGAAACTAGCTACTTACAGAAGAACAAATGCGTCAGACAGAACCAAGATGTGGCGTGATCCTCGGGACTCAAACTTGTGGGAAAGCCAATTATTTCACGAGACTAAGTCCTAGACATAATTAAGGTATTGAGCAAAACACTAAAGTATAACAGGTAAAAGGAAACACCATCCTAAGAGCTAAAAATGAGCAATTGAATATATTATAAAGAGAAAATACATAGTTTCATTACAGTGACGCCAAGCCTTAAGGGGAAATTAAAAAAAAAAAAACGAAACGAAACAATAACAAAATCAGAGTGGCCCAAGCCATCAAAATGGGATAGCCCGATGAGGTGGCCTACTTCCGCAACTCGGTAGACAACTTATCCTGAGGAGTCTGTTAGAGAGTTTCTACTGGTATCTCGGGACTCTGGCTCGGAGGGGCTACTTCTGAGGACCCTTCCTCAGCAGTAGGGATCTGAGGGACGATGAGTACGGCCTAGGAGTTAGCAGGGGGCTTCACCACATCCTAGGGCACTTCTTGACTGCCAACCTTTGCCCCCTCCAACGCTCCATGGCGCTCAACCTCCTCAACAAGCTTATCCACTGAAGTTGAGCCCTCTGCAGCATCAGTCTGGCCTTCATCTGTCGCTTGCAAGGCAGAGCCAGCCTTAGGAACAACGGAGACAACCTCTCGGATCGAAGGGGGGTAGTATACACTCTCGGCCCTCCTCAGGTTAGACGAGGCTTCAACCCCCGCTTGGTTGAGGGCCTCACTCTAGGTCTCAGAGCAGAAGCGCCTGCATACTTCAAGGATCTGAGCCTTAAGGGCGGCCTCAGTCTTAGCCACCCCCTCAGCAAAGGCGTTTTCCTCCGCCTGCTCTACGGAGCGCTCAGCATCCACTCTCGCAAACACGGCTTCGTCTTTGGCCTTCACGGCCTCATCCCTGGCGTACTCGGCAACGCCTCTCTCTGCCACGGCCTCGGCCAACTTCTTCTTCAGGTCGGCGACATCCTCTTTGGCAACCTACAGCTGACCCTTGACATCCCGCAAACACCCTATCTGGTCCTCGGCATGCTTCAAGGCACCGGCCAGGTCGAATGCCGCCTTATCCCTAGCCCTCGTCATCTCATCCAAACCCTCCACTGCCTTCTTGAGATCCGCCTCAGATTTCTTGAGGGTACTTGCGGCACTCAAGTACTTATGGCGCTCCTGATCCAGAGCCTTACCCTGGTTGTCAGCCTCCTCGTCTAGCCTAAAGGCTGCCTGGATAGCCTGCAAACTGAAACAAAAGCACCGCGAGATAAGTACTAAGCAACAAAATTCAAACGGTGGAACAAGTATCAGAAGTCTTACCATGCCCAGGTACCTCTTGAGGTTGCGGGCCACTTCTTGCCTCCTCATGCCCCTCAGCTCCGCCATGTCGACGGGGAGGAGAAGGGATCTCCCCAGGGCATCGGCCACGCGAGCCCTCTCGCTGCCGCGGAAGTCCCTGAGAGTGGCGTCGTCCATCAGAGGCTTTCCATGAAGCATGGCAGCGGGCAGCCAGGCCTGGGGCTCAGACGCCTGGACAACCTCTTTCCCTTTATCCTGACCACCAATCCTCAACTGCTTAGAGGGTCGGCGGGCTTCACCTTCTTCCTGGGAGGAACGAGATTTCCCCCCATCCACTGGGTCTTTGTCCTTGGAAGACCTTTTCCTCTTCGAATCGAAGGACTCGAGCCGAGGATCCGAGACAGGCGAAATGGTGGACGACCTGGTCTGCGCGGGTAAAGGCTTAGGTGGGGCAGGAGGAAGCTTGGGTGTGGATGAAGGGGGCTTGGGTTGTGTCTCCCTTGGTGCGCCCTTCCCCGTCTTGCCCTCAAGCAAATCAAACAGGTTGGTTTGGGGCTGTCTCTTGGAGCCCATCTCGGCCTGAGTATCAACCCTTGGAGACAGAAGATCGGACTCGGACAAATGGGGGTCCCCCAAGTCACCGGAGGGATCCTCGAACAAATAGGCTTGATCGAATGCAGCAAATTCTTCCTCGGACGAACCCAGATCCACTACCTCTCCCTCTTTTTCCAAACCCTCTCCCTCAGCCTCCGCAGCTTGATGGGACGAAGAGGAACCAGCCAACAGGATGCCCTCCAGAATGGATGATCCCTCAGAAAACGAAAACCTGTGCTCCACCACAGTGATTTGCCTAAGCCGAGGGTCACAAGCCCTGATCACGTGCTTCGGGACCGGAAACACCTTCTGGGCCGAATCGCACCCGAGGATCTTGTGAGCAGCCCTGACTTAATTGTCGCCCTCGTTCACAAAAATCTCCGCCCTAAGCACGAATTGCAGGTCCTCCTTGTTGACCAAGCTAAAATGACGCGCGAAGGCGTGCGGATCTGCAGAAAGAAAAACAAACTCCTGTCATCGGCCGAACAAAGCAGATTCACAACAAAGAAAAAAGAAAAAAGGCTAGACCCTCTCCTACTCCAAGTACCCTACCTGCCTCTCCCTCTGCTGTCGGGCAATGGAGACCGTCGTGCCACTTCCCCGACACAATGAGAAAATCAAGATTCAACCCCTTGTTAGAATCGGGAAGGCACTGGATAAGCCGAACCCTATCGTCCCTCGTCTTCATATAGTATGTCTTACCCTTCAAGTGTTGGAGGTTATAGCACCAGTTTACGTCATGGTGGGTTAACCTTAACCCCATCTTCTCATTCAAGGCATCTACACACCCTAGTATCCTAAACATATTGACAGCGCACTGGGTGGGAGTTAGCCGAAAGTGCCTAAGGTAACCGCTCGTCACCGGCCCCATAGGGATTCTCATGCCTCCCTCTAAGAAGGCTATTATGGGGATCACAACTTCGCCCTCGTTCCTCCTAATGTACCAATCCCCTTCCTCGCAGTACCTCAAGCCCACATTGCGGGGTATCCCGTAATCAGTGATGAACTTCTCCATCATCTCTTCAAACTCGACTAACTTCTTAAATCTACCCATCCCCAACAACAACTAAAAGACTCGGGAAAGAGCGAAGGAAAGAAAGGAATCAGAGAAAAGTTTACGCTACAAAGAGGAGAAAACTTACAGAAATGAGGAAAAGCTCCTCGGACAAGCTTTTTATGCTGAAAAGGAACGCTGGTTGATGTGGAAATTTAACCGAATTTAGAGTATGTACGTCAGGGTTCTCGAGTGCACAAATAAGGAGGCAAATCGGTTCAAACAAGTATTTATTCTCTCAGTTAAGGGTAATCAGGCGAAGTTTCCCGCTCATAAAGGCAGGAAATTCCCACCGACCGATTAGCATCACACCGTTGAACGTGGGGAGTATGGAGCCGCCAGAATTTAATGCGGGCGTTTAATGCGAGTGCGCACCGTATATCGAGGCGCTAGAAACGTGCATTGGGCAGGCGAAAAGACTCCAACGCTGACGTAGGCCATTGTTGGGCGAGTTATGATGAAGGCCCGAGGACATCAAAATCCTCCTCCCCGCCCGAGGATCCGGACAGCAAGATTTCAAGGGGCTATTGTGGGGCCTGATAATCTGGCAACCCCGGCCCATCTTATATTCGGCCCAAGGCCCATGCCGAGGAGGAAGAAAAGTCCGAGGAAGGAGTGTAAAGGCCTTAAAGGCCAAGAACCCTGCCGAGGATCATCCTGTCCTCGGCTAACTGAGACCGACACATCAGCCATAGCAGCATGGCGGGGGAACATGTCTAGGATAAGCTGTCACCTCCACACTAAATGCGCTCACCTAACCCCCCAGCCGCATTAATGGAGATGTGACCTCTGGACAGGGCTGCCTCGGTTGCCGCAACTCACAGGGGTGCTAGGAAAGTGGCTGACAGGACAGGCGGTCAGAAGGAGGAAGCATGGATGATCAACAGGTGGAAAATAGAGGTTGAGAGAGAGGACTATATATAAGAAGGAGAAAGAGATCAGAAGGGGGGGGATCCCCGGGAGAATGGCCACCATAAAGCTCCTTGGACAGGTGCCGAGGACAGACTCTGGAGGATAATCTTGGTCCGCCCACCTCCGACGGTGGCGAAGGCTACACTAGACGTTGCCCGCTTGTTAAGGCCTAGTTCTTCAACCCACTCTCTACAAATTCATTGTACTGGGCTAACTGGGATTGAGTCCACTCTCTCAAAAGTAGAAGTGCTCAAACCCGGTCCCTACAATATATATATATATATATATATATTTTTTCTGTATATACAATTTTCATATTATATACAATAATATTCTAAATACAATTTAGTATACAATACAATTATATTGTGCAATAGTTTTAAAAAATTATTAATAGTTTAAAGATCAGTAAGATAACAACTATTGAATGCATAAATAAATATAAATAAATAGCTAATTATACAATTTATGTCAAATTAATAATAATTTATTATATTTATATGTAATATTAATTAAATAAAAATATATTATAAAGAAGAGCACACTGAACAAGTAGCAGAGCACAAAACAACGCATAGTTTTACAAACTGTGCTGACCAATCTTTCTCTTACGAACTAAGAAGCTCTTTATACGGAAAATGGATAAAATTTAATTCCGAGTGTATTGTGTTCCTCCTCTCTCAAATCCAAACAAAGATTTTTAGCTGTCCTCTCTCTTTCCATCTATGAATTTTTTTTCCATTTAACAATAAATATAAAAAAATTTAGTTAGTTGTCACGTTTCAAAACAATGCTGAAAACTAGCATCTCAAGTGTCTAAAACTCGAGTTCCAAGATAAAACTCGAGTTTTTAAGTCTCGATTTGTAAGCGGATGGGTCTGATGTGAAAAAAAAAATCCACGTAAAAATCAAGTTTTAAAGACTCGAGTTCCATAAATTGCAGAAAAACGCCGCTATAGGGCCTTAAAACGTCACTATGGGGCTTAAAAACGATACTATAGGGCTCTCTTATGACACTTTCAAAAAAAAAATTGCAGGAAAACGCCGCTATAGGGCTTTAAAACGTCACTATAGGGCTTAAAAAAGTCACTATAGAGCTCCCTGAACCTGGTATGGGCACTTATAAAAAAAAAATTTTGCAGGAAAACGCCGCTATAGGGCTTTAAAACGTCACTATAGGACTTAAAAACGCCACTATAGGGGCGATCACACTAAAAACTTTTTTGCATAGAACTCGAGTTTTTAAAACTCGAGATCTATGTGGCATTTTCAGACTCGCAAAGCGAGTCTTTGGGACTCGAGTTTTAATATGGATCTCAAATTTCTAAAACTCGAGATGCTATTTTTCTTAAATATTTGAAACGTTGCCTAACTTACTACATACTTGCCCTTTACATTGTTAGTCTGCCCATTCCCCCTTCCATCTATCTATAAAGATCTGTGTTTTCTCTTTGCCTCTCTCTCTCTTTGGGCATAGAACTCGAGTTTTTAAAACTCAAGATCTACGTGACATTTTCATACTCGCAAAGCAAGTCTTTGGGACTCGAGTTTTAATATGGATCTCGAGTTTCTAAAACTCGAGATGCTATTTTTCTTAAATATTTGAAACGTTGCCTAACTTACTACATACTTGCCCTTTACATTGTTAGTCTGCCCATTCCCCCTTCCATTTATCTATAAAGATCTGTGTTTTCTCTTTGCCCCTCTCTCTCTCTGGGCGGACCCAGGAGGGCCCCCCTCACCCAAAACAAAAAAATTATTAGATATATTTTGGGTTTTTTATAGTTGGGTCCCCCACTCCTAAGATATTAACCCACAGCCCAGCCCAACCCAACAAATTGAAACCCATTAACCATTAACGTTACAAACCAAATTCAGCAAAAAAAAAAAAAAAAAAAAGTCGAGAGGGACCGAGAGACAGAGACAGGAGATAGACTAGAGAAGAGAGACTCGCCGGCTCGCTGCGCCGCCACAGCCGTCAGCCACTCCGCCGGCCATCCATGCTAGACACAGGCGGCCACCACTGACCCACGCATCACGCACGCCTCCAGTTGCCGCCGGTAGCTTGATCTGCCCACCCCACTTCCGATACCGGTGCCTATTTCAAGTTTTTTTTTTCTCTCCTGCAACTTCGTAACTTAACATTGATTTTGATATGATTTTTCTCTCTCCACTCCATACGTTTATAATGCTTGTGAATCTGTCATCTGTAAATCTGTGATTGTGTTTGGGAGTATCCAAGACTGTTTTTTGTTTTTGCAACTGCTGAGTGTTTGATACAGTGAGATGAGAGTTGTGATTGGGGCAGAGGGTGAGTGACAGAGATAAAAAAAAAAAAAAGAGACAAAAAGATGGAGATAAGGACACATAATATCATAAAAATGTCACAAATTTAACAAAACAAAATTGGGACTTGCCCACATTGCTAACTCATAATGCTATAACTAATATTTTTCATGTCCGTGCTTCCTATTAGAGAAGTGAAGAATGAAAATAGCACGTTTTAGTGGGAAAAGACGTAAATCAATGAGTAAATGATTCTCTTGGACTTCTTTCAAACACGAAAAACTGTGCGTTTGAGCACTTTGTTTCTTTCGCTGATGCATACGCCAACAAGGTGATAAGCACACTTAATGTTGCCGAAGCATTCATTTCTAGGAACCTGGAAGTGGAGTCTCTGGAGGAAGAGTTTCAAGTTCTTTACAACCCTTTGTCAATCTCCACAAGCCCCTCACAACTGCATAGTTTCTACCAACATTTCTATAACTAAGTACTGCAAAAATGGCCAGCTCGACTTTGCTCGGAACTTGTTCGATGAAATGGCTATACGAACTGTTGTCTCATGGAACACCATGATATCAGGTTACTCCAAATGGTGGCAATACTATGAAGCTCTGAAACTAACTTCCGTTATGCACAGTAGTAATATAAAGCTCAATGAGACCACTTTTTCGACTACGTTAAGTGTATATGCGCGTTCCTGGTTAGTCTGTGAGGGAGAAGAGCTACATTGTCTAATTTTGAAATCTGGGTTTGAGAGATTTGAGCTTGTGGGTAGTGCATTGTTGTACCTTTACGCAAGTTGTATTGATATTGAAGGAGCAAAGCGGGTGTTTGATGAGTTGCACAGTGAAAATGAGTTGTTGTGGAGTTTGATGCTTGTGGGGTATGTGCAATGTAACTTGATGAGCGAGGCTTTGGATGTGTTTAATAAGATGTCATCTAGGGATGTTGTGGCATGGACTACGTTGATTTCTGGGTATGCAAGGAGCAAGGATGGGTGTGAATGGGCTTTAGCGTTGTTTAGGAGGATGAGGTGGAGTGGTGAGGTGGAGCCTAATGAATTTACTTTGGATTGTGTTATAAGGGCTTGTGGAAGACTAGGAAGCCTAAGAGAAGGGAGGATTGCTCATGGGCTTTTGATAAAATATGGGTTTGAATTTGATCACTCGATTGCTAGTGCATTAATTGAATTCTATTGCGATTGTGAAGCTATTGATGAGGCCAAGAGAGTTTATGATTGGATGGGAAACCTAGGTTTAAATGCTTCCAATTCACTTATTGGAGGGCTCATATTTATGGGTAGGATTGTAGATGCTGAGATAAGTTTTGGTAGGCTAGTTGAAAAGAGTCCAGTATCATATAATCTGATGATTAAAGGTTATGCAATGAGTGGCCAAGTCGAGGAATCTGAGAAACTGTTTAATAGAATGACAGAAAAAAACTATAATTTCTTTGAATACCATGATTTCTGTGTATTCCAGGAATGGGGAAATTGATAAAGCTTTGAAGCTGTTTGAAGAAACAAAAGGGGAAAGAAACCCAGTGACATGGAATTCAATGATGTCGGGTTATATTCAAAATCATCGACATGAAGAGGCTTTCAAACTATATGTGACCATGCACAGATTATCAATAGACCATACTAGATCAACTTTTTCTGCTCTTTTTCATTCCTGTACATGCCTTGGATCTCTTCAACTAGGAGAATTACTTCATGCCCATGTGATCAAAACGCCATTTGAATCAAATGCTTATGCTGGAACATCTCTTGTAGATATGTACTCCAAATGTGGGAGCATCCCCAATGCACAAAAATCATTTTGTAGTATCTCTTCACCCAATGTGGCAGCGTGGACAGCTCTTATTAATGGATATGCACATCATGGGCTTGGCTCCAAAGCAATTTTACTCTTTGAGGAAATGTTAAAGCAAGGAGTTGTTCCCAATGGAGCTACCTTTGTAGGGATTCTGTCTGCCTGTGGTCGTGCTGGTCTAGTCGATGAAGGGATGGAATTTTTCCACTTAATGCAAAAATGTTATGGAGTAACACCAACTTTGGAACACTATGCATGTGTGGTGGATCTTCTTGGTCGCTCAGGCTATCTACAAGAAGCTGAGGAGTTCATAAAAGCAATGCCTATTGAAGCAGATGGGGTTGTCTGGGGAGCTTTACTTAGTGCCTGTTGGTTCTGGACAAAAATGGAGTTGATTGGGAGAGTGGCTGAGAAGATCTTCAATTTGGATCCTAAGGCAGTATCTGCTCATGTTATTCTGTCTAACATGCATTCGATATTGGGCAAATGGGGAGAGAAGATGAATGTGAGGAACAGATTAAGGAGCTTAGGCATAAAAAAGGCTCCCGGGTGTAGTTGGATTGAGTTGGAAAGCAACGTTCATGTGTTCACTGTAGAAGATAGAACCCATCCTCATTGTAATGCCATTTATGCGACTTTGGAGCATTTAACATCAAATATAAATACCCTTGTTCAATATGATTTTTATTTTGGTTTTACATCAATAGTGGAGTCTGATTTCTTTAAAACAAAATACCATTATTGATAAAGGTCATGTTAGTTCCTATCTCATAAACAAGAGGAAGTGTGGGCCTTTCTTGTGATTTTGCTGTGCTTTCTTATGGAAGCAACCAGTTTAACCATTTCATGGGAGTAGCACTACTTGCACGATCTAGTCCTAGAAAACTACAGAGGGTAAGGTGGGCCTTTTAGTGATTTCAGTATATACAGGCTGGTGGATTGATTCTGTCTTCATTGTATTTTATCTTTTCATTTTTGCTTCTCTCCTTTGCATGTGATTCTCTCAATATGTGATAGTTTCTTGTCATATCTCTCCAACAGATACTGCTCTCAAATAGAGAAGAATTATGCCATTAAAAGAGAATGGAAAGATTTTGTTCTTGCTGAAATCTAAAAAAAAATAGTAACAAAAAATTTCTGTTTTGCTGTAATTCAAAAAAAAGGAGAAGAAACATGATTGAAAAAGGGAAAAAAAGTTGGATTGGAACAGGGACTGGGGAGAGAGAAAAATCTGAGACTGCAGAAGAAGAATAATAGAGATCGAAAGAGAGATAAATCTCAGGGCAGCCCCCACCGTCATGCAGCCGGAACTGTTACCAGTAAAAGTTTTCTTTATTCTTTTTAAAATTACGCAATGACTATGATTTATGTTTGGGTGTTTGGTAGTATAGGTTCGATTTAGGCATTTGGGTTACATTTGATTTTGATTAAGCTTATTAAATTAGACTTGGTTTATGGTTGGGGTATGTGTGTTGTTCATTTGGTTTTGTATTTTGAAGTTAAAGTTGTTTTCGGAAATTTTTCAATTAACATGGAAAGCAGAGAGTATTTTTGGTCTCTTCAATTTCTTTATGCTTCTTGAATGAGCATTCCTAGCGAAGAGTTTCCAATTGTTTCACTCAGCGTTTATCAAGTACAAATTTAGGTTTCTTTTTAACTCTCTCTTGGATTCAGTTGTAGATTTCATTTGTTATTGATTGATTTCAATTCCAAATCTGTGTAATAAAAAATTAAAGGGTTTTTCTTTAGCTTTTCCTTTTCTGGGTTTGTAGGTGGGAAGGTAAATCCTTGGAAGCAATCCAAGTCTCTCCTCTGCTTTTGTGCTGTTCCTTCCCTGCAACAACAAATGTTTCATTCTTAATTTCTGTTCTTACAATGTTTACACCTTTTTACTTCTATACCTGTCACAGTTGTATTATACCAACAAATGTTTCATTCTTAATTTCTGTTCTTACAATGTTTACACCTTTTTACTTCTATTTTTTAAAGAGAAATGAAAAGAAAATTTTTTTTTTTTCCTTTTTATTAGCGAGGATGTTTACGTCTATTCAATTATTAACATGTGTAGTCCTCCGACACCAAGGAAAACATTTTAACTTTGTGTGACTCGTACTCGCGTAAATGGACTTGCCAATTGCGAAATATGAGCACATTGTGTATTTAGAAATATATATTATTTACAATTTTTGTGATAGGTGGCTTTAATAGACACAATAGTACTGTCCCCTGTTGGAGGTGGCTTTAATGGCACAACTAAATGTGAAATCGTTTTCACCATATCTTGCTGATATTTGCGAGGGTGTCATGCTATTATACCAACAATATTAGGTAGTATTCAGCAAAAAAAAAATATATATATATATATATATATATTAGGTAGAATGCAAAACATGAAGCAATAATTTGATTTGACATAGGGCCAACCCCTATCCAAAATAGAGGACGATATTAGGTTTGTCAATGTCATTTAGTGGTAAGCAGATTATTTTTTTCAACAGAACCTAATCATGGCTTTATGTCCTATGATTGTTAGTTACGTTTCCCAATTGCTAATTTGTTTCACTACGTGACTGAGACTGTGCAATCAGCTAAAGCATCTGTTAGTGCTTAGTGGTACCTTAACTTCTTTTTTTATTAATTTTCTTTCTTTTATAAATATGATAAATTTGAATTTTATTTTTTGAGGTGAAAGACATGAACTTTTAATAAGAGAAATCAACTATATTAGCTTGAATTACAAAAAGGAACTACATGTGGTGGAATATCTTTTATCTACACAAAGAAATTTGAACTACATGTGGTGGAATATCCTTTATCTACACAAAGAAATTTGGGACTTATCGCATGTCAACCAGACTATAACATATTTGTTACCTTCTCTCCTAGTATGAGAGTAACGTAAGTTACATAACTATGTGAAAGATCTAGAAAAAAAAATATATATATATATATATATGTGTGTGTGTGTGTGTGTGTGTGTGTGTGTGAGAGAGAGAGAGAGAGAGAGAGAGAGAGAGAGAGAGAGAGAGAGACTATGTTTCTCAAAAAAAAAAAAACTTTAATTCTACATAAATTGTTTTTTAAAAGCATTTATTTTTGCTGAGAATATACTAAAGTATACTTGTACCATAAAAAAATTGAAAAAGTGAGAAAATACGGGCAAAGATAAGATTTTAAAAAGCAGTATATAAAAGCTAAAAGCTAAGCTTATAACCTAATGCCAAACCGACACATATATAAAAAATGGGAGTTTGAGTGGTTTGTTTTGCATTTAGATGATGGTTTTGTAGAATGGGCTTATGTTAGAAGATTCAAAGATCGGAGACTTACACAATTGCAAGTAGTTAGGCCAATTGGATAAGTTGACTAATTTCTTCTAATAGAAAAATAGATTGCTTGATTTGGTTCCAAATGTGTTTAATTGGCAAAATGAAGAAAATATCTAAGAGAGTTTACATAAAATACATTTGCTCTGCCATATATTTATGCACCTGGACAGAGTCTTAACAGAAAATCAATAAACGCTGAAAGCAATTAATCTAACTAATTAACTCTACCACTAATAACAGAATTAAGATCTAACCAACAAGTAATCAAAAAGTCTATTTCTTTATTAATCAAAACGTTGTCGTTCTTCAACTTAGCCTTCTTACAAAACAATGTCATTTTATCTGTTTCTTCAGCTGATCTCTTTCACAACAGTTTCAACCATGGTTTTAAAAACCGAACCGGTCATCAAACCGCTTTTTAAAAAATTTCCGGTTCAACCCCGGTTCTTGCCCGGTTTTTGACCGGTTTGAAGAGTTTTAACTGGACCGGACTGGCACCCGATTCCCGGTTGAACCGGTCGGACTGGCCGGTCCGGTCCGGTTTTTAAAACATAGGTTTCAACACTCCCCCACTCAAGGCCTGAACACCTTCAGGTTCTATGACTTGAATTAAAGAGCAAGACTTGTATACCTTAGGAACAAAAAATATCAATTAGTCCCAACCTGGTCACTAAAATCGTGTAAAAGCTGAAATTTCCCAAAGCTTTTTGTGAAGATCTCTGCCACCTGTGAATTATTAGCTACATGAAAAGTTTTAATAACTCCCTCTTGTATTTTGTCTCTCACCAAATGACAATCCACCTCTATGTGTTTTGTCCTCGCAATGTGCAAGGCTGCTTGATTATCACAAAGCATCAAAATAGGTTTTGAATGACTAATTTTCAGGTCTTTAAGCAACTGCAGTACCCATGTAATTTCACAAGTCACACTAGCCATAGCTCTATACTCGGCTTTAATTAAGGATCTTGACA
This sequence comes from Quercus aquifolioides, assembly GCA_019022515.1. Taxonomy (NCBI): domain Eukaryota; kingdom Viridiplantae; phylum Streptophyta; class Magnoliopsida; order Fagales; family Fagaceae; genus Quercus; species Quercus aquifolioides. Next base: position 59,434 of record JAFHAW010000113.1, read on the forward strand.
CCGCACCTCGTTTCTTTGATCTCCAAGAAACCAAAGCTTCTCCCAAGAAAACACTATAACCTGTCAAAGATCTTCTAGTATCAGGCAAGGAATTGTTCTACGTAACTTCCATAAAACATTGGAGATATAAAATATAAAAGCAAGAGTTTTCTTCTACTATGCATTCATGTCACAACTCTAATTAGCCAAAATACTCAATTTAAATGATGATATCTAAGTGAATGGTTGATAAAGGTGATTCCTAATGATTATAGTCACTTTGTTACTTTCTGCACAAAATGCCAAAATGATAAAGACTGGTTCTTTGAACTGAAGTTCTGAACTTTGCTCCTGCTGTTTTGAGTTGAAAAGTGAAAAAGTTATTGTTCACCATCACTATTCACTTTTACTGTTCACTGTTACTATTCACTTTTACTGTTCATTATGCTTTTTCTGTCTATATAAGGGGAGATGTCCCTTATGTAAGGAATCAGAGTTTTCTTTAGAGAATTCCTTCTGGAGAGTTCCTTTTAGGCATATTTCTCCTATTTAGGATTTTTCTTCTAGAATTTCCTCTACTACTTTCCTACAAATCTTGTAACTATAACTAGTTTCAAGCCTTGTACCTGTTGAAATCCTGTAACTACTATTGCTATAAGTACTGTTGTCTATTTTCAATAATAACTACTTTCAGCTTTGTGTTTAATATACTTGCTGCTACCACCTTCTTGGCTGGTTTTACTTTGATTACATTATATTTTCAATATAATATTACTATGCTTCCGCCTTCTGTTATGCCTTCAACGTTGTGTCTTCCCCTTTATTTCAGAGTTCTGCCTTCACCTTTATGGTATCAGAGTCATTCTTTTCTGGCCGGTGATAGTGTTGTGTTTTCTGTTGTCTGTTTATGTCTACCTGAAATTTTGATACTCCTTTGTTGTGCTCCCTTTTTACCATCGTCGGCGCCACCCTTGTCGGAAAGTGAATTCCCAAAACCGAACAGTAAGGCCCGTTTAAGCTAGAGAGAGCGTGTAGGGCATGAGAGGTATAGGGTTGACTAGGGTATGTGTTACGAAATGCAACGGTGTTAAGAAAAACATGATAATTGAGTGTTAAACCTAGGATAGTATGGATAGATTGTGGAGATCCAACTCCTCTGTCAGCTCCAGGACTAGTTGTCCTCCTGATATTGTAAATGAAGAAGATCACACTATTGAAGAAAATGAGTTTCCAGATTTCCAGAAATGGAATATCCCCAAGGTTGATACTAAGTCCATCTACAAGACTAATTGGGCTGAAAATACTTTTTATTCCCAGTACAAAGTTAGAATTGTTGAACAAACATTTTCTATTTCAAAAACTAATGAAAAGTGTTGCTTGTTTTCTAAAAGAAATATTAATGATTTTCTTGCTAAAAAATTCAGTTATTTGCATATTGGTCTTGTTCAAGTTGCTATTAAACCACTCACTAGAAAAGGTATAAATGCTTCTATTGTCCTGTGTTTAAGAGATGCTAGATTCAAGAACTTTTCTGATAGCATACTTGGTATGATTACTGCATCTTTGTATGATGGTCCTGTTTATTTTGACTGTTATCCTAATATTTCTCTTGCTTTGGATGATCCTAATATTGTTAAAGCTTTGACATTGAATATTTTGACATCTGGTTATAATATGGAGGAAGGTAGCAAGCCTTTTCCTCTTATTTATCGCATCTATTATAGACTTTTAGGTACTCAATTGAATCCTTGTGCTAGGATAAAGAGAGAACCTGCTGGTAAAACTATGCTAATCCAATGTCCAACTCTTGATGCTAGAATTCAAGTTCCAAAAATGATTCAATGGCAAGATGTTAATCTTCCCAAAGAATGGTTGTTGGAACAAGAATCTCCTCCTGCTAAACCTATTTTTGATGAGTTAAACCTCACCCATATTCAACAATATCTTGATGGCATTGTTAAAATAAGTTTTCATGATAACCAACCTTTACGAATCAACGAAGGAAGACATTCCTTTGCTGGATCTGAAAGTATTTCAAAAAGAGACCAAGATCTCAATGATTTTTTGCAAAAGAATTTTGAAAAACCTGGTTTGAAGTTAAAAGGAGTTTCAAGTGACAACTCCCAAGTTAGCACTGCTTTTTACTCTACTAAAGTAAAACCTTCTTCTACATATGGCAGAACTGCTATTGAAGAAGAAGAAGAAGAGACTAGATCTATGTCTCCATCCGCCTCTGATTTTCAAAATGTTGAAACCCCTGCTTTCCAAAGTCAATTAAGAGTTTTGAATGCTCTGAAAGAAAGCTTTGAAATTGATATGGTTGCTTTGTTTAATGAATTTATTTCTCCCAAAAACAAAAATAAAAGAAAATGCTACCAAAGTACTTTTACTCAGTCTGAAAAAGACCGTGTTAAAAGGAAATGGAAAGAAAAAATGAATCAATTGCAAAAACACATTTTGATTTTTTTATTTTCTTGAAAACTATTATGTTTCAAAAGATGAAGTTTCAAAAAGTCTGGAACTTCAGTTCAAAGAACCAGTCTTTACTATTTTGGCATTTTGTGCCGAAAGTAACAAAGTGACCATTATATACATATTTTCAATCAACTCATCCTTTAATGTGGGAAAGGATTTTGGAAAATTAAAAACAAATGTGGGGGGAGGATGAGGATTTAAATTTAGTTTTCTTTGTTGACTTGGGAAGAGAGAGAGAATCATTTCCTTCCATGGAGGGCGCAGTGACAAATGTACATAGTCACAATAAGGTACTCCTATCCAAGTTGGAAACTTGTCAATATCATTATCATATATGTAATTGAGAGCATAGAGCATAAGAACGAAAGGGAGAGGCAAAACAAAACAAAATTATAAGTCAAATGAAAAGGATTCTATTAATTTTGCATTGATTGCAATCTCACAATACATCTTTAACTCTCACTTATAACCTTGCCTACAAAATAGGCAATTTTTTTTTTTTTGTATCACAAAATAGGCATTATTTAATTCCCACATTTAACTCCAAGCATTACTCCATGTTTTCACTTTTTTTTCTTCAGTTTTTTCTTTTTTCTTCCTTAATAAAGACTTAACTTCTTCTTCTTTTTTCAATACCTGGTTTCTCTTAATCTCATCTCACGTTTGGTTCCCCCCCCCCCCCCATCTTAAATCTCTTTGTTTTTATTTTGAAGGAAAAAATATACTAAAAAGTAGAAATCAATCATATCCAAAAGAAATCCAAAAAATTTCAAATACCACATTCAAACTTACGTTTGGTTCCCCCCCCCCCCCGCCCCCTTTTTCCCCTTTAAATCTCTTTGTTTTTATTTTTAAGAAAAAAATATACTAAAAAGTAGAAATCAATCATATCAAAAAGAAATCCAAAAATTTTCAAATACCACATTCAAACCTAGGGTCAACTTCTATAAAATAAAAAATAAAAAAACTCAAGTTCAACTTTTCCCTAAAAAATTCTCCCCAAAAAACAAAAAAACAAAAAAAAAAAAAAAAAAAAATCCCTTAAAAAAAAAACCCACTTTCAAATTTATCCCAAAAAAAAATCCTACTTTCAAATATTTAACAAAAGTACTTTCGAATAACTATAGCTAAAAAACTGAAGTTACACACAAATTCATAAAATTTTAAAATTCAAATTTATTCAAAAAAAAAAAACCCTACTTTCAAATATTTAACAAAACTTTCGAATAACTACAACTAAAAAAACTAAAGTTAAAAACAAATTCATAAAATTTTAAATACCACGTCCAAAATTTTATTTTAAAAAAAATACCACGGCCAAAGTCCAAACCCAACCCACTTTCATGTTTTTATACAATTATATAACATACTAGCCTTTGAGCACGCACATGCTTAGAGACTCTTTTATTTTTTGAGTAAGGGCTAATTTAGAGCATTTATTATAATTTAAGATTACTACATTTTCCAATTATAAAAAAAAATTAAAAAAAAATCTAGGGGTGTGATGAAAATTTTTTTCACCACATAATACTCATCACACCCCTAGGGTTTTTTTTTTTTTTTTTGTGATTGGAAAATATAGTAATCCCAAATTATAATAAATACTCTAAATTAACCCTTACCCAAAAAATAGAAGAGCCTCTAAGCACGCGCTTCCATAATTATTATCCATTTTTGCCAATTTTGTTTATGCAGTAATCAACGTGTTATTGATTAGAAGATGATGCTATAATTTAGTATCAACCTTTAGTGGGAGGAAAAATAATATCCTTTGAATAAATCTTATAAATAGTGCATATATTGAAAATGCATAATGAAATTGTAACTATAAAAATATCTACAAATTACATGCAAAAATATTTACAAAATTTATTATGAAGAAGTTGATGGATAAATGTAGAAACTTGAAATATTTACATCAGGTAAATAGTAAAATAATTCGCCACATTAGAAACATGGAATAGGTCATCGTATTAAAATAATTCACTACATTAGTTTTTATTATTGGTTTTGAATTCAGTCCGATATTTGTGGGCATTTCTAAATTATCTTTTTTTTTTTTTTTTAAGTGAAGAATAGAAAAAGAATACTTCATTTTGAAATGATTCATTTATCCAAATTTTTATTTACACCTCTTTCCTCAATTGTTTCTTATTTTTTTTAAAGGGAAAATTCTGATTTATTTATGGGAGTTATCTATTTATTTTTAATCCTAAAATTTAGCTACTTTCTACATCTATAACAAAATTTAAAAAAAGCTTAAATTCAGGATTTAACAACTACCTTTAAAAGCAGGAAACTGTACGTAACATTTTTTATAGAGTAACATTTTTTATGGAAATAAAAATGGATGTGGGTTTTTTTTAGAAGAATAGACATGACTATTATCTATTTATGGTAGTCCTAATATGTAGTCCATAACAAAACAAAGTACAAAATTTTAATAGTTTTTATTTTTTTGGTTACAGTAAAATGCTCACATTTTTTTTTATTTAGTTTTTTATTTTTGTTAAAGGAAAGGATCCAAATCCACGCTTTTTTATCTTTTGGTGCTGTTGTTGTTGTTGTTTTTTTTTTTTTTTTTAAGCTTTATTTGTGACAGTTATCATTTTTTGTTTAATCCTAAAATTTAGTCACTTACTATACATCCATAACAAAATTCAAAAAGAGTTTAAATTCAAGATTCACAATTACCTTTAAAATCAAGCAACTATACCTAACATTTTTTATGAAATAACATTTTTTATGGAAATAAAAATGTACGTAACTGTCTATTATTTGTTTATGATAGACCTAAAATGTAGCTACTCAGTACACTAAGTGACTAAACTACTAAATTTCCTACAAAATAGAACTACTCTCCCACTAATCCATGTCCTCAAAACAACCCTATTTATTTAAAAATAAAAACAAAAATAAAAACTTCAATCCAATTTTCCATCAAAAAAAAAAAAAAAAAACCTCAATCCACTAAACCACTATCAAACCTACCCTTTTTTTCTCTTCTTTAAATCTATTTTTCTAGATAGAAACCTCTTCTAAAATCTCTCTTTTTTCCTCACCTTCTTAGAAAAACAAAAGAAAAATACCTTTCATTTTAATGATTCTATCCAACAAAAAACCATGTTAACCTAGATCAACATTGAATTAGAGTTCACATCAAAAAAAAAAAAAAAAACATTGAATTAGAGTTGAAACTTTAAAAAAAAAAAAAAAAAAAAAAAAAACCCTTATTTCCATTATATATATATATATATATATATATATAAACCCTTATCCTTATCCCAGCGTCCATGTATTTTTAATTTTTAATTTTTTAATGAGATTTTCCCATGTATTTAAAAGAATTTCCAGTTATCCACCACTTTTTTTCACTTATCTAAGTAAAATTATTAATTTTAAAATCCTAAATTTTAGGTTATAAAATCTCTCTTTTTTTTTCTTTTTTTCTCTTACGCACGTTCAATTCTTCTCTTTCTTTTTTCCTCACCTTCTTAGAAAAACAAAAGAAAAATACCTTTGATTTTAATGATTCTATCCCCTCCCCTCCCCCCCCCCCCCCCCCCCCCCCCCCAAAAAAAAAACTTATTTCCATTTTTAAAACAACCCTTATCCTTTTCTTATCCTTATCAAAAAAATTATCCAGCATTTTGCCCTCTTTCCCAAACTAATTAGAGAAATGCCCCTATTTTGAAACTCAATTTTCTAAAAATCGAGTTTCAAATGTATAACTCGATTTTTAGAACATCGAGTTATAGTGAACGTGGACTTAGAAAAAAAAATTTCAGTTTGATCGCCCCATACTCGATTTTCTACAAATTGAGTTTTACATTGAAACTTGATTTTGAGAAAATCGAGTTTCAAAACACATTTCCCTTCCTAATTAGTTTGGGAAAGGGGGAAAAACACTGGGTTTTTTGCACGAAAAGGGCATTTGCCCATTTTGGCCCACCATCTCAAGAAGGTGGAGATCAATAGTTTTGTTTGGAAGAAAACAGCTTCTAAATTGGTTAAGTATTTTCTCAAGAACGGAAAGGTATTGGAAAAATAACTATTTCTTGCCGAGATTATGTACCAGAGAACAAGGAAGCTAGGCGCATCTCCAAATGTTTCTATATCATTTCCCACTTTTATGGAGAGAAAACCAATATGGTTTGAAGTTGAAGATGATGGTTCCGATGATGATTCCTGTTAGGTTCTAAGGAATTAGGAACTAATGTATTAGAACTTCAATTTGTAATGTTGGCAAACTATGATCAAAACATTTTAGTCTTGTTTAGACTTGCTTAAAGTGTACTTTTGTGTAAAGTTGGAATTGAGTGTTCTACAAGATTTACTGTGTAAATCTGCCTAGCTCGATTGATCGAAGCTCATGCAGATTGTTTTTCTGCAGAATTTTCCAACTCAGCCTAAGCCCGTTTGACGTGTAGGATTTTATGTTTTGTCTTAAGTATAAAAGGGAAAACCCTAGCCACATTTTGAGGTTACTCTAAATGCTGTGTGTGTGAATCTTTTGTGAGATCTAGAGATATTTGCCTTCACACATACTTAGTGTTATCAAGAATCAAGACTATGTCAAGAACTTGGTAATCATTTCAGTTGCAGATTCAAGAGCTTAAAGATACACAAGCAGGAGTGCTTGTACTTGCTAGGAATCCAAGAAAGAAGTAGTCCGTGGACTCGGAGTTGTCACGTGGTCGTGGTAGTAAGTTTCCTACTCGAGGTAGCAATAGGATGTTAGTGGTCTAAGTCGCTATTATGTAAACTTCAATTCTTTCATAGTGGATTTAGTTTACCTTAAGGATAGTTAGGTTAAATCCTCCCCAGGTTTTTTACCAGGTTTGGTTTTCCTGGGTCATCATATCTTTGTGTTCTTTATTTTCCGCACTTTACATTGATATGATATATTTGTGTTAACCTAGATCTGATAATTTGACTAAGTAATCACTTGGCTAATTAACTAGGTTAATCTGATTGTGTTTTAAATGGTCTAAAAACAAACAAGTGGTATCATAGCAGGTTGCTCTCTTGTTGTAGATCTTTTGATCTAAGAGCTAATCATTGACCCCTGTTGTCATGGATTCTTGGAATATCTTATTGCTAATATGCCAACTTTTCTACTTGTTGTTCTTGTCTCTTGTTGCTTTTGTTAAATCTTTCCTTGAGCATCTTGGTATAATTACATGTGATGATAATTATGTGTGCTATACTACTTTAACCGCCTTAAAGGCATGTGATTCTTGTCTTTGGTATTTCGATAGTGGTTGTTCCAGGCATATGACAAGAAATAAAGCTCTATTCAAGACACTCTTTGAAGGAAAGATTGGGACAGTCACGTTTGGAGATGGAAGCAAATCTGTGATCAGAGGCATTGGAACTGTGGACATTCCAGGGTTACTGGTTTTTGAAGATGTCTGGTATGTTGATGGGTTGAAGGCTAACTTACTCAGCATCAGTAAGATTTGTGATAATGGTCTGAATGTCCTCTTCACCAAGTATGAATGTGAGATACTTGATGGAGGAGGTGACTGTATGTGTATTGGTGTGAGGACAGCTGACAACTGTTATGGTATAACACCGAGTATAAGCAACAAGTGTTTTAGTGCAAAGATCAATCAAGTTGACTTATGGCATCAACGGTTGGGACATGCAAGTCACAAGCAATTAGAGAAGATTTCCAAGTGTGATGCAGTTATTGGTTTGCCCAAGTTTGAGAAGATAGAAAAGTGCATATGTGGACCATGTCAGATGGGTAAACAAGTGAAGTCCAAACATCTGTCTGTAACTGATGTTCAAACTTCAAGACCTCTAGAGTTGTTGCACATTGACCTCATGAGTCCTGCCAGAGTTCTGAGTTTAGGTGGAAAGAGGTATATTCTAGTGGTTGTGGATGATTTTACTAGATATAGATAGGTTGTGCTTTTGAAAGATAAAGATAAGCCTCCTGAAAAGATGATTCATTTGTGCAAGAAATTGCAAGTTGAGAAAGGTACTGTGATAGCCAGAATCAGAAGTGATCATGGAAGAGAATTTGAGAACACAAAGCTGGCTACCTTCTGCAATAATCAAGGCACACATCAAGAGTTCTCTTCACCTAAGACACCACAACAGAATGGAATAGTGGAACGGAAGAATAAGGTTGTTTAAGAGATGGCACGAGTCATGCTACACAATAAGAAGTTGCCCAAATCCTTCTGGAGAGAAGCAATTAACACTGCTTGCCATACACTCAACCGGGTGTATTTCAAACCTGATTCCAAGCAAACTCCTTATGAACTCTAGAGAGGAAAGAAGTCTATTGTCAAATATTTCAGGATATTTGGTAGTGACTGTTACATTCTGCGTGATAAAGAGAACCTAGAAAAGTTTGATGCAAAAAGCGATAAGGGATACTTTCTAGGATACTCTTCCACTAGTAAAACTTATAGAGTGTACAATTTGAGAACCAAAACAGTCATGGAGTCTTCCAATGTTGTGATTAATAATGAATTAAGTTCAGAAAGTCATTCAGAAAATACTTCTCTTGTTCAAGAAAAGATCATGGAAGTTGATAATTTGCTACCTAATGATTATGTGGGAAGCATACTGAGGAAGAGTTACTGTTGTTGAATGATGCAGTTTCTGTACCATCAAGTTCAGAACCATCCACACCGGTTCATGAAACTCAACAAGCATAAAGTGAGCTTAGTCCTCCAACAGAACAGAAAGGCACCTCCACATCTTTAGTTAAAGGTCCATCTTCTAAAGTTAAGTTGAATCACCCTGCCACAAATATTTTGGGCAGTCTGAATGATAACATGAGATTGAGATCTAAGGCCTTGAATGTAATTACTCACTCATGCTATCTATCGCAATTTAAACCGAAAAAGGTGGATGAAGCACTTCAAGATGTTGATTGGGTTAATTCTATGCATGAAGAACTTCATCAATTTGTTCGAAATGATGTGTGGAAATTAGTTCCTAGACCAAAGGGAGTCAATGTGATTGGAACTAAGTGGATATTTAAGAACAAGTCCAATGAACATGGTACTATTATCAGAAATAAATCAAGACTTGTTGCTCAAGGTTACACCAAGTGGAAGGGATTGATTTTGATGAGACCTTTACACCGATGGCAAGACTGGAATCCATTAGGATACTTTTTGCCATAACAAGTCATCTGAACTTCAAGTTGTATCAAATGGATGTTAAGAGTGCTTTCTTGAATGGTATGTTGCAAGAAGAGATATATGTTGAACAACCAAAGGGTTTTGTTGATCCTCGCAAACCGGATGATGTCTACAAGTTGAAAAGAGCCCTCTATGATAGATCGACTGCATATCTCACTAAGCATGGATTTAAAAGGGGATTTGCAGATACTACTCTCTTCATAAGAAAGGATAAAGATTATTTTGTTGTAACTCAAATTTATGTTGATGATATTGTTTTTGGTGCTACTAATGATTCTCTTGCTCAATCTTTTGCAGATGAAATGAAGGCAATGTTTGAAATGAGTATGGTTGGTGAACTAACTTATTTCTTGGGATTGCAGGTGAAGCAAACGGACTCAACAATCTACATCAACCAAGCAAAGCATACAAGAAATCTAGTCAAGAGATTGGACTTGACAAGGCTGCCCATGCTAGAACACCAATAGCTGCAAATGCAAAGTTAACCAATGATCCATCAAGTGAGTCTGTTGATGTTACATTATATAAAAGCATGATTGGTTGTCTTTTGTATTTGACTACAAGTCGGCCTGATATTGCTTTTAGTGTTGGTGTATGTTATAGATTTCAATCTAATACTAAGGTTTTACATTTGAATGTTGTTAAAAGAATCATAAAATATGTTGGTGGAACTTGTGGTTATGAATTGTTTTATAGCAAAAAGTATAATTTGTCTCTTGCTGGATTTTCTGATTCTGATTGAGCCGATAATGCTAATGATAGAAAAAACACCACTGGTGGGTGTTTTTATGTAGGAGCCAATCTTGTTGCTTGGATAAGTAAAAAGCAAAATTCTGTGTCTTTGTTTACTGCAGAGGCAGAATATATTGCTATTGGAAGTTGTTGTTTTCAGCTTCTTTGGATGAAAAAACTTTTGGGTGATGATGGGATATCACAAGATACCATGGTTGTTTATTATGATAATTCTAGTACTATCGATATCTCTAAAAACCCTGTGCAACATTCTAAGACTAAGCACATAAAAATTACATATCACTTTATCAGGGATCTTATTGAAAGAAAGATTATGTCTCTTGAGTATATCCTACTGAACATCAAAATGTTGACATCTTTACCAAACCTCTTAACAGAAGTAAGTTTGAAACACTTCGTCAAGTAATTGGTGTGATTCAGTGTCCCTGATCATCTTTGGCTTTCATGGTCCTTGTGCTTCATCGCTCTACTCTTTGTGACAATTTTTCTTGTTGTTTTGTTTTCTTTGTTTTTCTAGGATTTGCATTGCATAACATTCAGGCATTTCATTCTAGGATTTTTTTTTTTTTTTTTTTTTTTTAAAAAAAAAAGGGAAAAAGGAAGCAAAATGTGTTTTGCATTATTTTTCTTGGATTTGAAATCAAGGTTGGCCAATTTATCTTTACATAACATGTTTATGTACCTTGTTTAGCTTTGATGAGCTTATTTATTACACTTTACTAGTTTGAGCTTTGTAGTGCATGTTGTGTGAGAGTTGTTTATAGTTTTTGATCTCATGATCTTGATCTTAAAGTCACATGCCTTTAATTGTCGGACTTGAACTTTTTGAGAAATGCATAAATAACCATCTCACCACTGTTTACTAGCCAATCATGAACACCTTAGTGCATATCGTAAAATTTCATACTTGAGAAAGTGTAGCACATGCACAAAAAGAACATAAGGTGTAGCCTCGATTTAAATGCTAAAATTGGTATGTACATTATTGGACTATAATTAATTCAATCAAATAAAATTGGTGTGTACATTATCTTGGCTAATTTAATAAGTTTCTGATCAGATAAAATTGGTGTACATTATGAGGCAAATCAAGAAACTTACATGATTGCAAGCTTGTTTTCTAGGAGATGTGAGAGTTATATGATGTAACTCTTTAGGTGATAGTCTCTTTGAAATTTATGTGATGAATTTTGTAAAAATTGTGCTTGATTACTATTCACATATCACCTCACATGTATCTCAAACTTTTTCTAGTTACACACACTACACAAGTTACTCATTGCTAAACTTTGTACATGTTATTATGTGTGATTTTGGTTTGGCCAACCAAGTTTGAAAATTCCTTAAGTTTTATGCAAAACATGTTTGATGCTTGAGAATATAAGGTGAATTTATTGAAAATCTTAATTTTGGAAAAATTGGGTTCAAAACAAATGTTTTTAAAAAGCATTTCATCTCATACTCATGCATTTTAATTCATAATATTCAATGCTTTGAGGAGTTTTTGCATAAAATTGCTTTGTTTTTCAAAAAACTGTTTTTTCCAGAATTTCGATCGATCGAACCTGTTTCTCGACCGATCGAAATTGCGATTAAAATTTTGGTCAACCTCTGTCTGTTTTGATCGGTGCTCGATTGATGTTGGATCAATCGAAGCATTTTCGATCAATCGAACCTAATTTTCGATTAATCGAAATTCGTATAGAGAGTTTTTTAAAAACCTTTGTTTTTCATGTGTTCAAACACTTTTCAAAACTTTTTCTCTCTCTATTCGATCAGTCAAGGCATCCAACCAATTTTTTGTCATTTTCCTCCAAATCTTTTGCAAGGTTTTTGTCCTCATACACCGGTAAGACCCTTTTACCCTTCTTTTTCCATTTATTTTCATTGTTCATGCATTTATTTATGCATTTAAGGGCAATTTTCGAACCTATGAAAAATTGGGGTTTTTGATGTTTTTGACAATTTCTTTCAAAATTGATCATTGGGTTTTTGTTGTGAGATGATATGCAACTGATCTTTGTGAATTAATTTGATCAATTTGTTGAATTGGGAAAATTTTAATTTTCTAGGGCTCGAAACTACCCGAATTGGGGATTTTGTTCAATTAGGTTTAATTTGATGAAATTGGCTTGTTGGATTGATTCATATGGTCATTATATTGTATTACCTATCTTGTTTAATGATCAATTGGTCAATTTCTTGAAAATTGTACAAGTCGTTTTTCAAAATTTTGGGGTTTCTAATATAAACCCTATGCTCAAGCCAATTTTGTGAATTTAAAGTTAAATTGAACTTATTCTCATTGCATTAGAGCATGCATCATTTGCTTATACTATTCATGCATCATATAGAATTGTTATTTCTATATTGTGTTATGCTAACTTACAATCTGCCCTTGGTTTTTCCTTTGTTTCTTTTTGGTTCTTTTCTGTGTATCTTGTCTTTTCTTTAGCACCATGCCTAGGAAGACTAGAGCTAATAGGAATGTCTCCTCATCTTTTGTCCCTTCTTTTGAGAGTGAGAGGTTTCCGAGTGAAAAAAACCAAGAAACGTATAAGAAGCTTAACCTTAAGAGGAACATTTGGGCTAAGAGAAAAGATTCTGTTAGATGAGCTTGATCCTGAGATTAGGCATAACTTTGAGCGTAGGGGCTAGTTGCCATTGTTGGATATTTCTCACCCACCTCCGGCTACCCTAATTAAAGAGTTCTACTCGAACCTCTCTATCCACACCTATGATTCCAACACTCAAGTTAAGAGTTAGATACTAGGTGTAAAGTACACCATTACTACTTCAGTAGTGGCTAATGCTTTTGGGGTGCCTGTGGTCCAGCATCCTGTCTACCCTTATGATAGGTCTCCTCCCCTAGGCTACATCATGTCTTACATCACTGAGTCTTCTATCCGGTGGGGTTCTGATCCTCGGATCACTACTGCTGAGCTCACTGAAATTCACTATCTTTTCTTTAGCATCCTGTCTACCCTTATTGAAATACTCTAATGAAAGTGGTCTGCAGTTTTAATGAACATATACCGATATAATGAAAAAGAAGTAGATACCAAATTAAAACTTGCTTCATAGGCTCATAGGTTTCAAATGAGCAAAGCTTGGCTGAGTATTAAGAACACTAAAGTTCAAACAACTCCTCAAGTCAAGCCCACAGAGACATATAGATAACACTAAAATTTCTGACTTCCATCAAAATCATAACAAAATATTAAAGACAACAAGAAGGGCCAAAGTATCACGGTAATCATGATTTCAAGCATATGGTATATCTAACTCACCACATGCCGAAAAGGTATCATTGTCAACATCCATGTCATCCGTAGACATATGTAGCGTGTTCACAATCCCATAATCACCAATCACATGATGTTCAAATTCATCATATCCCCATTTTCCATCAATATAGAACTTGTACTGCATGCAAGTTAATCCACATATAAGGACATTCATGTCTGTTAAGAATCAAAATTTAAACATCTTTACCATCATGACATAAAATTGGTATGCCTCATAGTAGGCATTCTTTATTCAAATAGAAGGAATTTCAAAGGCATGCATTTATTTTGACAGATTCAAGCACTTTAAGCCCATATATCAGTATAGTAATAATTAAAACTTTAGAATGTAATTTAACCAAAATAAAAAATAAAAACCACAAAATTAACTCAAAGTGAAACAAAGGTGAAAGGGGTTGTTGTACTTTCAGTTTCACTTCATAGCAGGTCAGCCATCTTGTAAAAATGGTTTGGTCCATGAAACATTATCCAATTGATTTGAAATTTTAAGGAAACATGGCTTTATATGTATACAAGGTACCACAAAAAATTCAATCCAAAATGATTTTTCTATAATTTATTAAAAATCACTTATTGCAGCTGACTCAAGTCTGTCCATGATAGATTTAGGATCCCAAAAGAAAATTGCTATAATTTTAATACTAGCCTAAATGCTTTGTGACTTTATTCACATTAAAACCACATGTTAAAGCATATTAAAAATAAGGAATGAAACCCTTAATCTCATATAAACAATGACCACAACAAGAAGTTAAGAAACCAAAACTCATAACTCATAGAGACAATTTATCAAACACTTGGTAAGCAAAAGGCACATGCTCACATCACTTGCACAAATTTATAATTAACACTACACTCACACCCACATATGCCAAAGATCAAACTATTTGTGATAACAATTACAAATAGACATACAATTAAAGATAATGTAAAAAAGCAAAAGCGGTGGAAAGGAAAATAAGACCATGAAGCATCAGTTCTAGCTCAGTACTTTTGTCTTTAAGGAAAATAAGGTGGACTATGTGATTTGAGGCCTATATTGACTGAAAATTTTATACATTTCAAATTTTAGAATGATGTTTAGATGATTATAGAGTGCAGTCTCAAAACTGGGTTAGTTGTACAACGTAAGTAAGTGTTAAGCAAAATGCAAAAGCAAAAAGAAAGCTATATGATCAACTCTGTTTGAGTGGCTATGGGGGTTAAATAGTTTTATTGAAGTGGGCCTACCTAATCAGTTTGTAAAGGAAACTAATAAACATAAAGTTATCAAACTTTAGCCTCAAAATTTTCACTAAAGGTAGGAGCAATACAGACCTCCGCTGATTCAACAACTGCTCACTTTCCTCCAACTTCTGCTTCTGACTGTCAACTCTCTGCAAACAAAACAATAACTCTCAAATTCCCCAAATACACAAACAAACTAAAACACAAGGTAAAATGAACCCCATAAAAACCTTTGATTATGCCAAAAATAATAATAATAATAATAACGGTACAATGTCATCCTCCAATGTAGTATGAAAACTGAATAAGCCCACATTACATTATAGGTTATATACATGGTTTAGACTTGAGAAACGTATTGTAAATGAACAACTCAACATGGTTCGTTGAACCATTCTCACCACAATTGATTCCAAATAATGGATTCGTATACTCTACAATGCACATAACATGGAAAAACTAACACCATATAATCAAACACCACCAATAATTCGTAAATCACATAAATTCATATAAAACCCAAGGGGATAAAATAAATAAATAACTTTGATTTAAAAAAAAAAAAAAAGGAGTTGGCAATTACCATAGCCTTGGTGGGAATTGAAGACGCAATTGAATTCAACAGAAGCTGATACTTCTCAAAGTGGTTGTTCAAATCAGTCACCTTTCATAACAATTGCATATACTAATTAAAACCCCCAAAAAGAAAGAAAGAAAAAAGGATTTTGCAAAATATTAGAAAAGAAAGTAGTAAAATAGAAATTAGAAGGCGCATTGGATGAAAATTAAACCATTTGGGTGAGAGAAAAATGTGGGTGGAGGCAGAAAATGAGACTAGAAAGAAGCGGGAAATCTGAAAAAAATTAAGTGGGAGGCTGAAAATTTTGAAGCGGTGAGTGGGGGCTTATTGTGACTAAAATGGGACTTATTTTAAACTTTTTTTTTTTTTTTTTTTAATGAAAGAAACGTGTGGACTAAATGAGTATAAGGTAAACTATATATTTGGTTCTTACCCTTTACATCATTTGTCAATTTGGTCCATAATCTTTCAAATGTGTCAAATTGGTCCTTAACTTATTGATATTGTGTAAAAAAAGGTTCCTACTGTTAAGTGATGGATGAAAAATGATGACATAACTAACGGTCAAAATAAAATAACACTTTTATGCCACGTGTATTGTCATGTCAGCATAAAAAAATAAAAGGGTTAAGGTTAATTTTTTGAATTGAAATTATCTTTTTCATCTATTTCAACTTCCTTTTCTTTATTTTCCTTGCAGCCAAACAAGAAAAAACCAACTTTGAAGCTTAGGAAACCTCTCTTACATCTCCATTCCAGTGAAAACAAAACCCTTAAAAAAATATTACTATTAAATCTAATTAAGGCGACCTTTTGGAAGAAGTGAAACCCAAACGATCTAACAATGCAGGTCTTGATCTTCACAAAGAAGCAAATCTAGCTTCATCAAAACTACGACTTACAGTATCACAAAGAATCAATCTGAACTAAAGCATATTTACACTATTACTCCAAATCATTCTCTCTTTATATTTTTTTTAATTTTTTTTTTTTTACCATTGCCAAATTACGTTCTTGATGAAATAACCAATGCTATCATCCCAATCCAAATCCTTCGTCTTCTTCGTTGGTGACGATAAGGCACATGTCACAGCAAACCCACCATTCAAACCCGAAACCTCCTTTTGGACATCCCTACTCTCCTCCTCCACCACAGCCTCCAATGCATTCAGCGACTCTTCATTCTAATCTTTCTTCATCTTCTTTCTCCCAAAGCTCCCTTTATTAGCCCCAAATCACTCTTATTCCTCTTTCCCTTCTCCTTCCTATTCAAATATAAACAAGGTGGGTTGTGTTAAAGGCTTCCTGAGCTGCAAAGTTGTTTTTTCATTTTTGGTTGCTAGGAAGGTAAGGGCAAAAGAAGGATGTTAGAGCTTTCAATTCTGGGTTTTTAACCCCTATCTAGTTCCTAAGAAAGCAAAGAAAAATGAAATGAATGAAAAAGATAATTTCAATCCTGAAAATTAACCTTAACTTTTTTTTTTTTTAAGCTTATGTTGAAGTGGCAATACATGTGGCATAAAAATATTATTTTATTTTGACTGTTAGCCACGTCAGCATTTATCATCCATCACTTAATGGTAGGAACTTTTTTTACACAATACCAAAATGTTAGGGACCAAATTGACATGTTTAAAAGGTCAAGAACCAAATTGACAAATAATATAAAGGTTAGGGACCAAATACGTAGTTTACCCATGATTATAATTTGATAAGTTTGTCTTTTATTAAAAATTAATGATATACTTTTGCTATATAAAAAAAAATACTAATCACTAAAATGTTCCTCAAAACAAAAATAAAAAATGACTAATGGAGTAATTACAGTAAGTATTTTTAAAAGGAAAATTAATTAGAATTTAATGAATTAGAATAATAATATCTTAAATTAAGATTAGATAGCATATTTTTATTAAAATAAATAGAAAGAGATAATGATAAGTTAATGAATATTCATAATTAATAGATAAAAATTTAAAAACTAGTGAATTTTTTAGGGAAGAATTAATGGATAAACTCATTCCCAAAATATAGGAAACTTTGATAAATTTTAAATTACATAAAAATTTCGAAGAATTTGCACAAGACTAACATAGATTTGATAAAAAATAACAAATAAATATTGCATGAAAATTACACTATTGGAGATTTAAAAAATATAGTTATTTGGAATTTGAAAAGAATAAAAAAAGAATGAAGAAATAATATTTAAATGAGATAGAGAAAAAAATAGAGAGTCGGTTGGAATGTGTATATGAAAAATTGAATTTATTCATGAGAATGACCAAAATACCCTTAAACCTTAAAAATGACTAATATACCCCTAAGCCAAAAAAAATTACCAAAATACCCATTGAAACCTCTAAAATGACCAAAATACTCCCGAAATCTCTAAAATGACAAAATAATATCCCTTAACTTATAAAATGACCAAGATACTCCCAAAGTTTCTAAAATGACCAAAATACCTCTAAAACCACTAGAATTAGCAAAAATACCATGAAACCACAAAATGACCAAAATACCCAAAAATAACTCTAAAATAATTAATATACCCTTGAAATCGCTAAAATGACAAAAAAAAAAAAATGCCCTCAAATCCTATAGAATGAGAAAAAAATACTCTGAAACCTCTAAAATAATAAAAATACCTCAAAAACAATAAAATAATCAAAATACCCCGAAACCTCTCAAATGACCAAAAATACCTTGAAATCTCTAAAATGACCACCAAAAAAAAAAAAAAAAAAACCCTAAAACCTCTAGAAAGACAAAAATACTCTCAAAACCTCAAAAATGAGCAAAAGTACCTTGAAACCTCTAAAATGGCCAAAATACTCCCAAAACCTTTAAAATGACCAAAAATACACTGAAACTTAACAAATGACCAAAATATCTCAAAATTGGTAAAATGACCAAAATACCCCCAAAATCTCTAAAATGACAATTTTGGTCATTTAAGGAGTATTTTGGTTATTTTAGAAATTTCAGTATATTTTGGTAATATTAGATGTTTGAAGGGTATTTTGGTCATTTTAGAGGTTTCGGGAAATTTTTGTTATTTTAGAGATTTTGAGTGTATTTTTGGTCATTTTAGAGGTTTTGGGAGTATTTTTGTTAATTTTGGAGGTTTCAGGAGTATTTTTAGTTATTTTAGAGGTTTCATGGTATTTTTAGTTATTTTAAAGATTTCGAGGGTATTTTGGTGATTTTAGAGATTTGGGGGTATTTGCGTCATTCTACAGTTTTCGACAATATTTTGGTCATTCTAGTTGTTTTGGGAGTATTTAAGTCATTTTAGAACATACTTGTCTAGCCTTGGGCGCATATGTCTCTTGATATCTTACATGCATCAAGAATACGTGTTTAGATATTGATGACTTTGAATTTAGAGGAAAAAACAAAAATAGCTTTAGTTTGAAAACCATTTGACAAACCCATGATTAGAAAGAGTTAATGTCAAGATAAAACGAAAATCTAATGTTTGATCCAGAGGCGCACCTATTGGTATCTTCCCTTTAAACATTAAATTTTGAAAATTAGTACTTTTTATGGAAAATATAATTTTAAAGGTAGTACTTTGAACTACTCCTACCACTCCCATGTGTCATCAAGGGGAAAACATAGCTTTAAAGGAAGTACTTTGTGAAACATAATTTTAATGGGATGATCAGATTACAAGAACAAGACTAACCAAATCTTCATGGGGTCACATGGCACGTGTTCATCATGCTCCAATTTATATTTAAATCTTGATCATTCGATTGAAAGAGAATATTCAAATACTGGTGTTGGCAAAATTTGGGAATAATTGGATGGTCAAATTGAGAGAACAGAGCCAATTAAAGTTTTTTACCATGCGGGTACACGACACATGTCCATCACGCGCCATACTTAGATCTGGAATCCGATCGTCGGATTTGAAGAGAGTAATGAAAGGTTAATTGTGGTAAATTATGGTCACAATCAGACGGTTGGATTTAGCGAAAGGTGCGGTCAAAGTTTAGCTAAAGTTAGTCAAACTCGATTAAACTTAATAGATGGTCTTGAGACCGCTGGATTTGGTGAAATTAGGTTAAGTTAGAAGGTTTTTAGTGGGTTATTGGGTATTGGCATAGTTGTTAGAAAATCTCAAAGAAGAAATAATTTTGCAAAATGATGAACATGATGTTAATATTGACTTAGATAGAGTTGATTAGGTAAGATGATGAAAAAAAACTATTATTTTGGCTCATATATCATGTATTATCACTTCTGGGTTTAATCAGTTTGAATATGTATGTTATAAATATATGTCAATTTGATTTATTTAGTTAGTTTTGCTAAATATTATTACATAATTGATGATTAAATTGGTTATTAGTGGAATATATTATGATTTTATAATGAATATACCATTCATATATATATATATATATATATATGTGTGTGTGTGTGTGTGGGGCCTGATAATCTGGCAACCCCGGCCCATCTTATATTCGGCCCAAGGCCCATGCTGAGGATGAGGAAAAGTCTGAGGAAGGAGTGTGAAGGTCTGAATGACCAGGAACCCTGCCGAGGATGATCCTGTCCTCGGCCAACCGAGACCAACACGACAGCCATAGCAGCATGGCGGGGGAACACGTCCAGGATAAGCTGTCACCTCCACACTAAATGCGCACACCTAACCCCCCAGCCGCATTAATGGATATGTGACCTCTGGACAGGGCTGCCTCGGTTGCCGCAACTCACAGGGGTGCTGGGAAAGTGGCTGACGGGACGGGCGGTTAGAAAGAGGAAGCATGGATGATCAACAGATGGAAAATAGAGGTTGAGAAAGAGGACTATATATAAGAAGGAAAAAGAGATCAGAAGGGGGGGATGGATCCCCGGGAGAATGGCCACCATAAAGCTCCTCGAACAGGTGCCGAGGACAGACTCTGGAGGATAATCTTGGTCCGCCCACCTCCGACGGTGGCGAAGGCTACACTGGACGTTGCCCGCTTGTTAGGGCCTAGTTCTTCAACCCACTCTCTACAAATTCATTATACTGGGCTAACTGGGCTTGAGTCCACTCTCTCAACAGTAGAAGTGCTCAAACCCGATCCCTACAATTGGCGCCGTCTGTGGGGAGAACTTGTGCACTAGCAGGCGCAATGGACAGTCGTTCCTAGTTGGCTAGTTTGCGGAAGGTTAACAATGGCGCGTTTGCACAAAAAAAAATGAATGATTGCAGAAAAGTAGAAGATGCAAAGAAGACAAAAAGAGAACAAACATTGCAGCATTTTATTAAATGAAAAGGAAATACAAGATACAAATAGAGGCTCAGACAAGCTTGTTTTAAAGCTAACTATACAAACAGAGGCCCAGACGGACTTGTCCTAGAGCTAACCCTAAAAGAAAAGGGGCTGAGGCAGGCTTGCTTCAAGGCCACCAGCGACCTCCGGGCCGGTATGGATGGTACCGGCAAGAAGAGAGGAGCAGATGCAAAGACGCCCGGCGGCCCCGCCCCACGATGTTCTCTTGATGCTCCTCCAGCCTCACAACGCTTGAACATTGGAGGCGGCAACACTCGGGCACCAAGCATGACGTAATCTTGCAAGCCTCCACCGGCAGATAAGTTGGGAGCGAGGCACCACCAGCTTGAACAGCAGGCATAGACGTGCACCGAAGAAGGATGTTATGTACTTTATGGACCCTCCTAACCACCAGGCACGATACCACCAGGATGACGCCCAAACCTTGCCGCGCCGGAGGACTGACGTGGGCCACAACCGCAGCGGTTCTCAACCGGGGGAGGAGGACCCTTAGCTTGCTTGCCTCCGCCCTCATCCAAGGCCGTCCCATCCCGCCAAGCTCTGGTCACAACCCTAGCAAGGTTATCGAAAGGGCTTAGGGGGTGGGAGAGTCATATTTCCTGTTTGACTGGAGGATTCGTGAAGTGTAGAAGGACGATTTCCCCAAAAAGCCTTATATAGAGGGCGAAGGTTGGTGGGAATTGGTCCACCCAGAACTCGAAGAAAGAGTCATCAACAACATTAATCCTGACCGAATTCCAAAGAAGCCTACAGCCGCTGGATCTGCATTAATCCACAAGGATATTAATGAGGGCGCGCCTCGCACACCAAAGCGTCAAGTGCAGAACGCGAACAGTCAGGGGACGCCTCGTAATCGAAGAAGGCAGAAAATTGGAGCAAAGAGGGGGCTGCTGCCACACGTGAGGATAGAAACCCAAGCCACCCCTGCCCGGGGCAACGCGGGGTTAAGGGTCCAGTCCGATGCATAGCCCATCCTTGGTGAAGTAAGGCCGAGGCTGCCATCACGCAAAAAGAAACCTCTCGACGATGAGGGCAAATCCCTTCACTCCAAGTAGGGGAACACCTGGGTACTAGACTGAGCCAAGGCCTTCCGCGGTCCTCGGACCCAAACCTTCGACGAAACTAGTTACTTTCAGAAGAACACCTGGGTACTAGACTGAGCCAAGGTCTTTCGCGGTCCTTGGACCCAAACCTTCGGCGAAACTAGTTACTTTCAGAAGAACACCTGGGTACTAGACTGAGCCAAGGTCTTCCGCGGTCCTTGGACCCAAACCTTCGGCGAAACTAGTTACTTTCAGAAGAACACCTGGGTACTAGACAAAACCAAGGTCTTGCATGGTCCAAGGACTCAAACCTATGAGGAAACTAGCTACTTACAGAAGAATATAAGCGTTAGACTGAAACAAGGCCTTGCATGGTCCTCGGACTCAAGCCTCTAGGAAAACTAACCATAGCAAGGAGTACCTGGGTACTAGACAGAACCAAGGTCTTGCATGGTCCAAGGACTCAAACCTATGGGGAAACTAGCTACTTACAGAAGAATACAAGCGTTAGACTGAACCAAGGCCTTGCATGGTCCTCGGACTCAAGCCTCTAGGAAAACTAACCATAGCAAGGAGTACCTGGGTACTAGACAGAACCAAGGTCTTGCATGGTCCAAGGACTCAAACCTATGGGGAAACTAGCTACTTACAGAAGAATACAAGCATTAGACTGAACCAAAGCCTTGCATGGTCCTCGGAATCAAACCTCTAGGAAAACTAACCACAGCAAGGAGTACCTGGGTACTAGACTGAACCAAGGCCTTGCATGGTCCTTGGACTCAAGCCTATGGGGAAACTAGCTACTTACAGAAGAACGAATGCGTCAGACAGAACCAAGATGTGGCGTGATCCTCGGGACTCAAACTTGTGGGAAAGCCAATTATTTCACGAGAATAAGTCCCAGACATAATTAAGGTATTGAGCAAAACACTAAAGTATAACAGGTAAAAGGAAACACCATCCGAAGAGCTAAAAACGAGCAACTGAATATATTATAAAGAGAAAATACATAGTTTTGTTACAGTGACGCCAAGCCTAAAGGCGAAAAAAAAAAAAAAAACAAACAAACAAACGAAACAAAACAATAACAAAATCAGAGTGGCCCAAGCCATCAAAATGGGATAGCCCGACGAGGTGGCCTACTTCCCCAACTCGGTAGACAGCTTATCCTGAGGAGTTTGCTGGAGAGTTTCTACTGGTACCTCCGGACTCTGGCTCGGAAGGGCTACTTCTGAGGACCCTTCCTCAGCGGTAGGGATCTGAGGGACGACTAGTACGGCCTAGGAGTTAGCAGGGGGCTTCACCACATCCTTGGGCACTTCTTGACTGCCAACCCCTGCCCCCTCCAACGCTCCATGGCGCTCAACCTCCTCAACAGGCTTATCCGCTGAAGTTGAGCCCTCGGCAGCATCAGTCTAGCCTTCATCTGTCGCTTGTAAGGCGGAGCCAGCTTCAGGAACAACGGAGACGACCTCCCGGATAGGAGGAGGGTAGTATACACTCTCGGCCCTCCTCAGGTCAGACGAGGCTTCAACCCCCGCTTGGTTAAGGGCTTCACTCCAAGTCTCGGAGCAGAAGCGCCTGCATACTTCAGGGATTTGAGCCTTAAGGGCGGCCTCAGTCTTAGCCACCCCCTCAGTAAAGGCCTCTTCCTCCGCTTGCTCTACGGAGCGCTCAGCATCTACTCTCGCAAACACGGCTTCGTCTTTGGCCTTCACGGCCTCTTCCCTGGCGTACTCGGCAACGCCTCTCTCCACCACGGCCTCGGCCAGCTTCTTCTTCAGGTCGGCAACATCCTCTTTGGCGACTTGCAGCTGGCCCTCGACCGACCGATTAGCATCACATCGTTGAACGTGGGGAGTATGGAGCCGCCGGAATTTAATACGGGTGCGCACCGTATATCGAGGCTCTAGAAACGTGCATTGGGCAGGCGAAAAGACTCCAACGCTGACGTAGGCCACTGTTGGGCGAGTTATGACGGAGGCCCGAGGACATCAAAATCCTCCTCCCTGCCCGAGAATCCGGACAGCAGGATTTCTAGGGGCTATTGTGGGGCCTGATAATCTGGCAACCCCGACCCATCTTATATTCGGCCCAAGGCCCATGCCGAGGATGAGGAAAAGTTCAAGGAAGGAGTGTGAAGGTCTGAATGGCCAGGAACCCTGCCGAGGACGATCCTGTCCTCGGCCAATCGAGACCAACACGTCAGCCATAGCAGCATGGCAGGGGAACACGTCCAGGATAAGTTGTCACCTCCACACTAAATGCGCTCACCTAACCCCCTAGCCGTATTAATGGAGATGTGACCTTTGGACAGGGCTGCCTCGGTTGTCGCAACTCATAGGGGTGCTGGGAAAGTGGTTGACGAGACGGGCGGTCAGAAAGAGGAAGCATGGATAATCAACAGGTGGAAAATAGAGATTGAGAAAGAGGACTATATATAAGAAGGAGAAAGAGATTAGAAGGGGGGGATGAATCCCCGGGAGAATGGCCACCATAAAGCTCCTCGGACAGGTGCCGAGGACAGACTTTGGAGGATAATCTTGGTTCGCTCACCTCTGATAGTGGCGAAGGCTACACTGGACGTTGCCCGTTTGTTAAGGCCTAGTTCTTCAACCCACTCTCTACAAATTCATTGTACT
Organism: Quercus aquifolioides; assembly: GCA_019022515.1. NCBI lineage: Eukaryota > Viridiplantae > Streptophyta > Magnoliopsida > Fagales > Fagaceae > Quercus > Quercus aquifolioides. The sequence continues at coordinate 83,907 of JAFHAW010000113.1, forward strand.
GGGCTAACTGGGATTGAGTCCACTCTCTCAACAGTAGAAGTGCTCAAACCCGATCCCTACAATATATATATGTATTTATAATTTTTTTTATGTAATTTTATTAAGTAATTGTGTATCTTACGATACATGATACATAAAAATAAAATATTGATTCACGATATGATTCGCATTTTGATAACTATGGGTATTTGTCAGTATTAATTTTGAGTGAAATCAAAACTTTATTGATTTTTGTTATTTTATCGATTTCAAGTTTCACATGGGTAAAATTATGATTTGAGAGTATTTTGAAGCAACAAGCCATCCCTTGTCTCTTTGTTTTTCTTTTTTATTTATTTACATATTTGAGAGTGAAAGCTCTAAAATGTGTGAAAACACAAGAGCTGTTTAGACCCCCAAATTAAAATTACAGCTCGGTTGATTTTATTCTAACTTAAACTAAGTGCAGAATAGAGTAAATGCGAGCAGATAAACAAATAAACTACTCTAACCCATATTCATTAATACACAACAGTAAAATGAAAGATAAAAAAAATAGGGAAGAAGAATGCAAACACAAGATAACATGCCGATGTGTTATCGAAGAGGAAACCAAAGAACTCGGCGAAAAACCTCTCCGCCACCCTCTAAGCGGTAAATCAATCCACTAGACAATTAGTTGGGATACACGAATAGCAAGAGACCTTCCAAGCTTATTCTACCCAATGCACCTAAGCCCTCCAAGCTCCTACTCCAACAAGGCTTCTCGAAAACCGCATCTTGTCTAGCTTTCCGGATCCTGCAATACGCCTGATTGCATCCGTCAGAGCTTGGCTTCTTCCAATGCTTCCTAGTAGCGCCAAAAGCTCACTTGACACTCTGAAAGGGTGTGGTAAGTGTTTGGGTTACCAACCTCTCAAAGGTATGGAAATGGAGAGGTAGGAGTTGAGGAAAATCCACAATGAATTGTGTAGAGAATTGTGGGTATAACAATCTCTAACTCTCAAGGGTTGTGGCTAGGGTTTTCTCTTAGAAGCACTCCTCAATATATGTGGGTAATGAGGGTATATATAGTGTGGGTAAAGATAGTGTGTATCAGAAATGACAATCTGCCAAAACAGAATGTTTCGCGAGTATCTCGCAAGAAGGCCTTACCCGCGAGACACTCGCGAAAACCAGCTGTCTCCATCCTGTCTTGACTCTTTCCATTCCAGTCATGTGTTGGGCACATGCTTCACTTTGCGGGAAGCCTACTCGCAAGCTCCTCGCGAAAACTGCTTTAGTCTTCAATTGTCTTGAGTCTTCACACACTCTCTCTCACACATAACCCTTACAAATAAATCCCACATAAAATACAGGGTACATAAGATTGAACAAAATTACAATCAAATTTGGCATGGAATTAAAGCCAACAAAAACTAGTTGTAAATTACAACTTTACAATCTCCCCCTTTGGCTATTCCGTGACAAAACCACTAAAACAGACTCTAGACTTAAACGTGAGTTTGGGAACAGTGGTAAAAATCACTCAGACCTAATCCAGAAGCTGTGAAGCACTCACATGTATATACCTGTAACCTGAAACACTCGCACACAAACAAAACTTTCATTAAGCTTATGACAAGTTGAATACATGGTATGTATATACGCAAGTAAGGTGCGATCAAGTTAATAAACACTATATAACATTTAAGCATATCTTGATCATACAAGAACAGTCATTAAAGAATGACTATGAAAGCTCGGATTTGTGTGAAAACACAAGAGCTATTTAGACCCCCAATTAAAAATTACGGCTAGATTGTTTTTACTCTAACTTATCTAAGTGCATAAACAAGAGTAAATGAAGCGCAATCAACTGATACTACTCTAGTGCATAAACATGAACAACAAACAATAAAAGTAAAGCACAAGAGTAAAGGAAGAGAGATGCAAACACAAGATAACACGCTGATGTGTTATCGAAGAGGAAACCGAAGAACTCAGCGAAAAACCTCTCCGCCACCCTCCAGGCGGTAAATCGATCCACTAGACAATAAGTTGGGATACACGAATAGCAAGAGACCCTCTAAGCCTAATCTACCCAATATATCTAAGCCCTTCAAGCTCCTACTCCAACAAGGCTTCTCGGAACCGTGTCTTGTCTAGCTTTCCGGATCCGGCAATACACCCGATTGCATCCGCCAAGCCTCATCGGCTTCTTTTGGCAAATCTCCAAAGCTTCCCAAACTCTAAAACACTCTCTACACTCTAAAAATGTGTGGGTTGTATTTGGGTACAAACCTCCTCTCAAGGTATGACAATGGGAGATAGAAGGAGAAGAGGCTAGAATGATTTCTCACTAAGGATGAGTAGCTCTCTCTTAAAAAGATGGATGTGTGTGTTGTAGAAAACCTATCTAGGGTTTTTCTCTCTAAATTGGCCTCCTTAACATCTGTGGGTAATGTGGGTATATATAGTATGGGTACAGATAGTGTGTATCAGATATGAAAGTTCAGTAAAACAGAATGTTTTGCGGGTATCTCGCGAGAAGGCCTTACCCGTGAGATATTCGCGAAAACCAGCTATGTCCATCCTGTCCTGACTCTTCGCATTCCAGTCATGTGCAGGGCACATGCTTCAATTCGCAGGAAGCCTATTCACAAGCTACCCGCAAAAACAGCTTTAGTCTTCAATTGCCTTGAGTCTTCAAACTCTCTCTCTCACACACAACCCTTACAAAAAAATCCCACATAAAATACAAGGAAATATATTAAAGCAAATACAACACTTTTTGTCATGGAATAAAGCCAACATAAAACATAGTTGTAAATCACAACTTTACAGACTACAATGATCATTTAGCAAGCAAATGATCATCCAGACATGCAATGCAATTAAGACCAATCCGAGGATCAATTGCATGTCCAACACACAACCAATGCAAAATGCACGAAGTATTTGCTTCAATGATACAAGATCCTACAAGGGTACAAGTGTGTGGTACTTAAGATAGTTTAGCAACATCTAAAAGTACTAAAAAAATGCTACAAAGCAATGAAATAAACACAAGTACAGAATATCACACTGAATATTAAACCAAAGTACTAAAGCTTTAAAGGAAAGCAATAAAAACTATAAACAAATAGTAGATCTTGCTGGCTCCTCCTCCTATCACTACACTCCCCCTATCAAAGACCATCTCCCCCTTTTTGTCATGGAATAACTAGTCTCCATGTTCTTCTAGCTTCCTCTGAATTTGGTCCAACTGAGTCTGGAGAGATATGAACTTTGCATCAAAGCGAATGTGTTGGGAGTGCATGATGGTAGCTAGTCCGGATATTTTGGTGTTAATCTCTTGGAGAGTGGCCATTACGGTGTCTAGCTTTTCATCATAGACATGGGAGGTAGAGCTTGAACTTCCCGGAGTAGCATGGCTCTCTTGCTTGTTGCTTTTTCTAGTGTGACCTATACTGGCATTGAGAGTGCAGATGTTTATTGGACTTGGCTGTGGGTATGGGAACTCATCTTCTGAAGGATGCACACCTTTGAGCTTAAGAATCTTTAAGATAAGGCGTTATAAGGGAATACAGGTCCTTGAAGCAGTCCGTTCAGCCATTTTTGCCAAGATGTGGAAAATGTGTGAGCACACATCAATCTCCTCATCAGTGATCAAATCATGTAAGAATAATGCTCGACTGAGATTCATGTACCTGGTGCTTGACAAAGGATAGAGGTTGCTAAACATGATCGTCGTGAATAGCCTCAGTTCGGGAGACAAAGATGCCACACTTACTGATTTCCTAGTTGATGAGAATTCCAAGTTATCTCCTAGGGCTTCTCAAAGAACTTCCTCGTCCAGATTTAGATCATCATATACCGGTGGTTTATTAAACATCGGCCAGTTGATGTGAAGGATTTCTGCCAGATAGACGGGAGTCACTAAGAAACTCTTTCCTCTAACCCAACATTTGATCTCCTCTCCTTCAACAATGGCATTAGCGAAAAATTATTTCACCATGTTCTCGTATGCATCCTCAAGGTTGGAAAGAAGGAAGTTCCAATCCTTAGTGGCAAACCATTTGGGGATATTGGTTTCGAGGAGAGATGGCTGGTCAACGACCCTTTCAACCAACAACGGAGCCTCTCAAAAATAGCTCTCATATGCCTGAAATGCAACATATGATCTGAACTTGTCCGGATCATAAACTCCTGTCAGTGATCGAGTCCTCTTTGGCCTTGGTGAAAGGTTATCAACATCGACCACGGGCTCTTTCCCTATGCTGCTACCTCCTTTCACCGCTGACCTTTTAGATGGAGACATCTGCACACATAAACACCAAATAGAGAAAAGACAAGTGCAAAAACACAAAAACAGAACACAAACTTGATTAGTGTCAAGTTAGTCCAAAACATAAGCACAAAGACATTAAACAGATCACAATAGTGTTTAATGAACATGCTTTAAGTGCTAAAACATGTAATTATCACCAAAATGCATAAAAATAGCTACTGTGCATGTGTGTGCATCTAGTGTGCATGTGGTATGCATGGGGTGTGCCTAGGGGGTGCATGGCAAGGCAAGATGAGGCACAGTTGGACAAAGTGTGCAAAACACACACCCAATGATTAAAACATGTTAAGAAGTTCAATCATGGGTAATCCCAAAAATTGGAACTCATTGGAGTCCAAACCAAGTCAAAAATGCCACTTGAGCATTTTATCAAACACATGGAATGCAACACTACACTACACATATGGGCAATACATGAACATATGAAAATATGCCTAAATACAATATCAAATTGCCACGAGGGGCCAACACAGATACAAACAAGTCAAATGGGACAAAGCCAAATCAAAATTTTGAAAAACTTTTGCCCAAAATCAATAAACCCAACCCTTTTTGAAAATTTTCAATTCAAGAAAAACCTAAATTTTTTTTTTTGCACAATCTAAGAAAAAAATGAAAAGATTGGTAAGAAACATACCTTTGAAGAGATTTTGCAGAGATTTGAACTTGAAATTGATGGGTTTTGAGTGAAAATCAATTTGGGTTTGAGAGAGGTTCAAGGGAGGCAAAGGGAGGGAACTCGAGAGTGTTTTAAAATTCTGTCACATCAGCCCTATAAAACTAAAAACACGCATTTTTCGCGGGTTACATACTCGTGAAAAACACCTCTGAAGCACAGAACTTTTCGTGGGAAGCATTTAGGCCCGAAACAGTTGCGAAAGTCTCTGTATGAAATGTTGTGTTTTCCAGTTTTTGCCTTAGCCTCTTTTCAAAAGAAGTGCTTAGTCGCGAGCTTCTCGCGAAAATGCCTCTGAAGAAGTTTTTGAAGAACAACACAAAAATGCATTTTGACCAAAAACTAAAAGCACAGAAGCATAAAAACACTTTCAAAAATATATAAAATACTCAAAAATCTTTTTGGGTTTGATCGGCAAGCAATTAAGCATACACATCACATTTGATCATGTACAATCACACAGATGAAATAAGCATTAATTGAACTAAAACTTGTGTGTTGTGGATGAGTATCAAATGTGGAATAGTCCTTAGACCAGAGTGAAGCTTCAATAATCAATTCAATCAAGTCATACACAACCGGTACTAAGTCAAGTGGTCTATCTCAATTACAAAAATGAACATATATGACCTCCCACAAGAAAATTACAAATCTTAGAAGCTTTTCATTTGGCTTCTATACAAATCATAATATTTGATCATTTTTGAACAATACATCTCATTTTGAGATCGGTGCTTGAAATTTTTGATATTTCAATATTGAGAATGAGCCTTTGGCTTTTTGAGCACCATACATTTCTATAAAAAGTTGCTTTCCCTTTTTCCTAGTTAAATACTAGTATGTGTGATGGCTTTTGCAGCTCATAATCTCTTTTTCATTTTGAGATTTACATTTGGTGAGCTATAATGCAAAAACATAAAAGTAAAGGTGGGAAGAGATATAGGCACAAGTCTATTCAAGTATCAAGACCATCAAGACTATTGACCAATCATTCATGACAAGCTTAAAGATTGATTTACAACAGTCACACAAAGTTTTCAAGATTTTTTCCACAAAGATACATGTGCATACAAAACAAGCTAAGCTCGTAAATGCACTACGCCATTAGTACGAAGGTACTCGGCCAAACTCACATGTAATATACACAACATAAGCGATCAAACTTTTTGGAGATTTTTCAATTTTTATGGGTTTTTGAATTTTTTAACACACTCAAAAACAAAACAAGTAAAATAAGATCAACAAAAACAAGTACAAAACAAAACTTGTAAAAGAAACATCATCTAACTGAACATGTGAGACCTATAAAGCAAATATGCAACATAGAACAAAATGAGGTCACATAAGAGATAGAGTTCAAGGAATGATACCGACACTAATAGTCTTACGCAAAGACTCAAACCTCGGACCATCAAGAGATTTAGTAAATATGTCTACCTTCTGGTTGTCAGTGTTGATAAACTCTAGACACATAATCTTCTCCTCCACCAAGTCTTGAATGAAGTGGTAGCGGATCTCGATATGCTTTGATTTTGAGTGTTGAACTGGATTTTTTGACAGATTTATGGCACTTGTGTTATCACAAAACACACACATAGTGTCTTGAGTAATTCCATAGTCATGTAAGAGCTTCTTCATCCATAATAGTTGTGCACAACAACTCTCCGCTGCAATGTATTTAGCTTCAGCCGTTAATAGAGAGACTGAATTTTGCTTTTTGCTCATCCACAACACCAAGTTATTTCCAAGATAGAAACAACCACCGGAAGTGCTTTTCCTATCATCAATGCACCCGGCCCAGTCAACATCCGAATATCCAGCCAAGCACTCATTTGAGTCTCTTGAATACCAAATTCCATAGTCAGATGTGCCATTGATATAACGAATAATTCATTTGATTGCTATCAAGTGGGACTCTTTGGGAGCTTCCTGAAATCGTGCACATACCCCCACACTAAAAGCGATGTTCGGTCTACTTACAGTGAGATAGAGAAGACTGCCAATCATGCTTCAATAGAGTGTTGGATCTACGTCCACACCAGCTGCATCAAGGCTTAGTTTTGCCAAGGAACTCATAGGAGTGGAAGTATGTTTCTTAGAGTTTAGACCGAATCTCTTGACAAGATTTTTGGCGTATTTCTCTTGAGAAATAAATATCTCATCTTTTCGTTGTTTCACTTGAAGTCCTAGGAAGTAGTTTAGCTCCCCCACCATGCTCATCTCAAACTCCCTTTTCATTTCTTCCGAAAATTCATGAGCTAGGTGATCGATTGTGGATCCAAAGACAATATCATCCACATACACTTAAGCAACAAGGAGAGATTTCTCATCTCTTTTAACAAACAGTGTTCAATTGGCTTGACCTCTCTTGAAGCCATGATCCAATAGGTATGTGGTGAGGCGATCATACCAAGCTCTTGGTGCTTGCTTCAGCCCATATAATGCCTTCTTCAACCTTAGCACATGGTCCTGAAAGTGAGGATCTTGAAACCCCTTTGATTGCTCAACTTTAAAAATCCGTTCAAGAAAGCACTCTTCACATCCATTTGGTATAACTTGAAGTTCATAATACATGCTATGGAGAGAAGAATTCAAATTGGCTCTAGTCTTGCTATTGGAGCAAATGACTCATCAAAGTCTATGCCTTCAACTTGAGTATATAATTGAGCCACCAATCTAGACTTGTTTCGAACAACTTCACCATCTTCATCGGTCTCGTTCTTGAAGATCCACTTGGTGCCAATTACATGTGTATCCTTGGGCCTTGGTACCAACTCTCATACATCATTTCTAACAAATTGATGCAACTCTTGGTGCATGGACTCAACCCAATTCTCATCTTTCAAAGCTTCCTCCACTTTCTTGGGTTCAAATTGAGCAAGATAACAATTGTATGTCACGTGATTCACACTATAGCCCGGTCCTTTTCTCAAACGAAGTCCCTCATCTAAGTCACCAATGATATTGCTAGTGGGATGATTGAGATTTACTCTTGACGATGGTCCTTTGGAAGTGGAAGGTTCCCCATCACGAGAGATTGAAGGTTGAACTTTCGGAGGGGTGAGTGGGCTTGAAAATCCGTGTGTTGATCTAGTCTCCCTTCTTGATATAGGAGGTGTAGACTCCTTTTCCAGTGACTCTTTCTCAGCATCATCACCTTGAGACATATTGTCATCACCCTCATTCTTCTTAAGGTTTAGTCCTTCACCATCATCATCAATATCCTTTTCTGAGATGGTATCATCTATGACCACATTTATCGATTCCATCACCGTCTTAGTGCGCTTATTGTACACTCTATATGCTCGGCTATTTGTGGAGTATCCTAGGAATATCTCTTCATCACTCTTAGCATCAAATTTGCCAAGATTCTCCCTATCATTGAGAATGTAACACTTGCTTCCAAATATTCGGAAATATTTCACCTTCGGCTTCTTTTCCCTCCAAATTTCGTAAGATGTCTCTTTGTTCCTGCTCGAAAGAAAATCCTATTTCCAATGTGACGCAAAGTATTCACCGCTTCAACCCAAAACTTCTATGGAATGTTTTTGTTGAGTAACATTACTCTCGCCATCTCTTGGATCACCCGGTTCTTTCTTTCAACCACCCCATTCTGTTGTGGAGTCTTTGGAGCTGAAAATTCCTTCTTGATACCGTGCTCATTGCAAAAAGCTTCAAATTTTGCATTTTCAAACTCCTTCCCATGATCACTTCTAATTTTGACTATGGGAACTCCCTTTTCATTTTGAAGCCTCTTGCATAACCTTTCCATCTTGTTGCATGCTTCCGACTTCTCTTTAAGAAATTCTACCCAAGAATACCTTGAGAAATCGTCAACTACCACCATAATATAGCGCCTTCCACCCATGCTTTCTGTTCTTGTTGGACCCATTAGATCCACATGAAGTAACTCCAAAGGACGTGAAGTAGCAACTACATTTACTTTAGGATGTGTTGACTTTGTTTGTTTTCCCAATTGACATGGACCACAAACATTCTTCTCAATTTTTCCAAACTTTGGCAAACCAACTACTGCTTCAAGCTTTGAGACTTTTGCCACTTGTTTTTAATTTGCATGCCCAAATTGTTGATGCCATAACTCCAAATGGTTCACTCGAGCACTTTGAAATGCTATGCTTGGTTTGGGAATAACACCATAGCAATTGTCAGTGGTCCTAAGTACCTTCAATACTTGAACACCTTCTCCATTTAGGATTAGGCAGCCTTTCTTTGAAAATTGAGCTAAAAAGTCTTCATCACATATTTGAGTGATACTCAGCAAGTTCACTTTCAATCCATTAATGTAGAGAACATCGGTCAATAGGGGCAGTCTCGAAATATCAACGGTTCCCTTTCCAAGAACTTGTGAGTGGCTACCATCTCCAAATGTCACAAAGCCGTCTTCCCTCTCCTTAAGAGTTTTGAACAAAGATTTATCTTTGGTCATATGCCTTAAACAACCGTTGTCAAGATACCACAAACATGAATTAAACACTTTCAATGCGATATGAACAAAAAGACAAGCATGAGATAGGCATTCTTGACCATCAAAGCAAGACTCATCTTTCTTTAATTCATTCATAGATAAGTGAAGCTTTCTTTTCAAACAATCAAGTTTATCACACAAATGTCTATTCCTTCTCTTATATTTATCAATTAAGGAATTCGACTCACACAAGCTATTATGAATATCATGATTCCTATGTACTAAGGATTTCAGCATGTGTATAAAAATTCTAGCATGTTTCTTTGATTTGAATAACTCTAAAAGCTCATTACTAGGACAATCTCCAAATATGCTCATAGATATCACAAACACCTTTACTATGCTTCATGTTGGCCTTTGCCATAGCACTATCCATAGCAAGCCAAGGGGTCTAGGATCACACTTAGGTAATAAAACCAAATCAAGTGTACCTACTCTAATACCAATTGAAAGCTCTAAAATGTGTGAAAACACAAGAGCTGTTTAGACCCCCAAATTAAAATTACAGCTCAGTTGATTTTACTCTAACTTAAACTAAATGCAGAATAAAGTAAATGCAAGTGGATAAACAAATAAACTACTCTAACCCATATTTATTAATACACAGCAGTAAAATGAAAGGTAAAAAAGTAGGGAAGAAGAATGCAAACACAAGATAACATGCCGATGTGTTATTGAAGAGGAAACCGAAGAACTCGGCGAAAAACCTCTCCTCCGCCCTCTAAGCAGTAAATCGATCCACTAGACAATCAGTTGGGATACACGAATAGCAAGAGACCCTCTAAGCCTAATCTACCCAATGCACTTAAGCCCTCCAAGCTCCTACTCCAACAAGGCTTCTCGGAACCGTGTCTTGTCTAGCTGTCCAGATCCCACAATACGCCCAATTGCATCCGCCAAAGCTTGGCTTCTTCCAATGCTTCCTAGTAGCGCCAAAACCTCACTTGACACTCTGAAAGGGTGTGGTAAGTGTTTGGGCTATCAACCTCTCAAAGGTATGGAAATGGAGAGGTAGGAGTTGAGGAAAATCCACAATGAATTGTGTAGAGAATTGTGGGTATAACAATCTCTAACTCTTAAGGGTTGTGGCTAGGGTTTTCTCTCAGAAGCACTCCTCAACATATGTGGGTAATAGAGGTATATATAGTGTGGGTAAAAATAGTGTGTATTAGAAATGACAATCTGGCAAAACAGAATGTTTCACGGGTATCTCGCAGGAAGGCCTTACCCGCGAGACACTTGTGAAAACCAGCTGTCTCCATCCTATCCTGACTCTTCGCATTCCAGTCATGTGCTGGGCACATGCTTCACTTCGCAGGAAGCCTACTTGCGAGCTACCCGCGAAAACTGCTTTAGTCTTCAATTGCCTTGAGTCTTCATACACTCTCTCTTGCACACAGCCTTTACAAATAAATACCACATAAAATACAGGATACATAAGATTGAACAAAATTACAATCAAATTTGGCATGGAATTAAAGCCAACAAAAACTAGTTGTAAATTACAACTTTACAAAGAGTATTTAATTACTAGAGGTTTTAAGGTTATTTTGGTCATTGTATAAATTTTGGGGTATTTCGGTCATTTTAACGAGGTTAATGGTATTTTAATCATTTTAAATATTTTAAGAGGCATTTGGAGGATAAGATAAAAAAAAAAAAAAATCATATTATATCAAAATTATTTTGGCCACATATTAGTGACGACAATCTTTGTCGTCATTAAAAGATCTCTAATAGCGACGACCTAATTTGTCAATAATATATAATCTACTTCCCTCCATTAATTCCTGCCACTTTTTGAGAGTGAGAATTTTTCCCTCCATCATATTTTGGTTGATATATTTGTGACGACATGTGTGTCATTGCTAAAAGGTGACTATCAGTGATACCAAGTTATATCGTCGCTAATAGCCTTCTATTAGCGACAACCAATGTGTCGTCGCTGATAAAGAAAGCATGTATATAATATATTTACTATATATTTTTGACCACATATCAGCGACGACACACAAGGTCATCACTAAAAATGATTATTAGGACGATGGATGTTGTCGTTGAAATAAATCTTATTTTAGCAATGGGAATGTCGTCGCTCTAAAATTTATTGTCATCACTAAAAGTTTCCCTCCATTTTCCAAAATTAAATAAAATTCCCTCCATGGCGTTAGCGACTACCTTAGTGTCGTCGCTACTACGCACTTATTAGTGATGACCATATATTATCATTGCTAATGTGTGCCTAATAGTGATGACTTTTTGGTCGTCGCTAAAACATTGGTCGCAAAAGGCCAAAATTCTTGTAGATAACTGTTGATATTTATAAATTTTAAAAAAAAATGTTCTACACATGTCATGTTTAGGCACAAAACTTTTGTTATAATCAAAAGAAGATTGAGGTTATATACTAAGTATTTATTGGGGTTATGGTGATATTGAAATAAAGGTTATTTATATATTCTTTTCTTAAATGTAAAAACATCTGTTTTACTTGTCATTCTTAAGCACATTTTGCTCGTTGTGTCATTTTCAAGACAAAAACTTTTGTCATAATGGAAAGAATAATAATATTACTAAGAGTTTATTGGGGTATGGTGATATTGAGAAAAAAACACACACACTGAAGAGAAGATGAGGTTTTACTGCAAAGGTACACCACAAACTCGTTATTTAAAGATTTTTTTCTAAAATATTAGAGAGAGAGAGAGATTCCAAATTTTTATTCTTTAGAAAGGTTCCCTACATTATAAAATTAACCAAAAAAAAAAACCTCGCATTATTGCAGTTTATTAATAAAGAAAAATTCTTGAGGTATAAAAGCTTACTGATACTTGCTTCTTATCAGATTTTTTTTACTTTAAAATACTGTTATATATGTGTGTGTAATTGATTCAAGTACTTTATATTCATCATTGTGAAATAAACTAAAATAAACTAACTTTTATCATTTTGACTCACATGTAGAGAACGAGAAATCGATATCTAAGATACACCAATCAAGAGTGTGAATCTTTGCAGGAGACGTTGGAACATAATGTCTCATGTTTAACAATGACAAAATTGGCAAATGCCCTTTTCGGGCAAAATAAGTAACATTTTGCCCCATTTTCCAAACTAATTAGGGAAATGTTCCTCTTTTGAAACTTGATTTTCTCAAAATCGAGTTAAGCCCTATAGTGGTGTTTTTAAGGAACCTATAGTGACGTTTTAAGGACCTATAATGGCGTTTTGGAACTCGAGTTCTATGAACTCGAGTTATAGGTAAAAAAAAAAAAAAAAAATTACCTATAACTCGATTTCATGGAGCTCGAGTTCCAAAACGCAACTATAGGTCCTTAAAACGTCACTATATGCTCCTTAAAACGCCACTATAGGGCTCCAGAATTTTTTTTTTTTTTTTAAACTCAATTTTGAGAAAATCGAGTTTCAAAAGAGGGGCATTTCTCTAATTAGTTTGAAAAAGCGGGCAAAATGCTACTTATTTTGCCCAAAAAGGGCATGTGCCAATTTTGTCCTGTTAACTCACCATCTCAAGAAAGTGGAGATCAATAGTTTTGTATGGAGGATAATAGCTTTTGATCAATTGGTTAAGTATTTGCTTGAGAACGGAAAGGTATTGGAAAAAATGACTATTACTTGTCAGAACCCAGAGAATAAAAGGTTTGTAAGGTTGCAAGAATTTGGTAGAGCATCTCCAAATGTTGCTATATCCTTTACCTCTTCTATGGAGAGAAAACCATTATGGGTTTGAAGTTGATGATGGTTCCGGTGATAGAATTGATGGAACTATGTGATTTTGAAGATAGAATTAGAAGGAGGTAACCCATGTCAATAATTTGATATGAATTCTTGTACCATATGAAGAGTATAAAATTAGGGATGACAGATTCGTTTAAGTAGACCTGACGATACTAGATTAGTGGGCTGTTAGGGATAAGGCAACAGAGGGGGCATTGGATGAAAGGGACACATGACGGGTGGATTCCTCCCCATAATAGATGGTTAGTCCCTCTAGATGGACGGGTTCAAGTTACACGGACACAAGGTGGACGGGTATCAAGGCCATGTGGCACCCACATGGCTTAAGTGGCCTCCAAGGAATCCTAAATGAAAATAACTTGCGTCCCACGATTAACTCTAGTCAGTAAAGTCCCAACATAAGAAGAATCCCAACATGAGAAGGATCCCGTAATATACGCACATTTATGATAATCTTCCCCATAAGGAAACACCTTCCTATGCAAGAAACGGAAGTCGGTTTTACACTACTATAAAAACCCAAAGCCCTCAGAAAACAAGGTATGCATAATTTACCCCAACTCTGGCACTCTAAAGTTGTGAAAAGTTCTCTAACTTAACCTTTGGAGAGTCTTTGGCCGGTACCACACTGGTACTCTCCTAAGGTCTTCTTGTTCTGTGTTGTGCAGGTGTTGTCTTAATCACGTGAGAACTGTGCGACTAACTAACGATTTTCGGCATTATCACCATAGATCAAGAGTTTGATGTTGACTTTAGTTTTCTAAATTATCAATTTACATTTTTATTTTAGAAATAAGTAATTAATTTTTAAAATTAGAAATTTTACATTTATCTTTTATGATCTTCCATTACATACACGATCACAAAAGTCTTTCAACTGAACCAATGAGCATTAAGATTTTAATTGGTTTTCATTAATCTTCTTCGGTTGCAATCTAAATTAATTATTTTTTAGTTCAAAAAAACTTTCATGCTCACTTTGAACTCATTTTGAACCAATGAAATTCATTCTTTCATAATTTATTATTATATACAAGTCAAATTTAAATAGTGAAAAACTACATCTTTATTGCAAAGATGCATTAATCAAGAAACCTAAACAAATCATTTTTCATTACTTATCTAAAAAATAAATTACCAAATTCTATACATACAATTTAGAACGTGAAAATTGTGTGAGCAAAATACTATGTGTTGTTTTATACTCTAGGTGAAAAATGTAAGGTTTAAATGTTAGGTAATGTTTTATATTAGTTCCCGAAATTTGAAAAGTTACATTTTAGTTCTCAAAAAATAGTACATCCAAATTAGTTCTTCCGTAGCTTTGTCTTTACAATTCTGCATACATGGCAAAATTCAACAAATTCATGTGATACTCAAGTTGTGTAAGGCTAAAGATGAATACAGTTGGTATGACTACATTATTTTGCAACTAAAACTAATTTTTGAAATAGAACCTCAATAAAATTACATTAGAATTAATAGCGTGTGGGGGCAAAAACAAACGCAAAGGCCCAAATGGAAAAAAAGTGGGCTTTGGGGCTCCTGATCCAAAGGGCTGAAGTCAAAGAAAAAAATCCAAATAGAAAGAAAATAAAACTACCAAGAAAGATGGAAGTAAAAAGATTGTATTAATGTCTTCTTGTTCAACCAAAGGAGCTTGTTACACTTCAGGGTTACAAGTTCCAATTATTTCTCTCTCAAATCTCCAAATTCTGATCCCTGTTCACTGGAATCTCTCCCCCTCTTATAGTAGCCACCCTTTCATCCTAACCCTCCATCTAGAGAGTGGTTGATTTCCCTCAAATACTTGTCTCATCCCACCTTTGGAGGAAGTACTAAGTGAGCTACAAGTTATTATGGCACTTTTAAGGTGTTATTTAGCCATTAATGCAGCTAACCTGGTTGGTGTAGTGCATTCAATGCAAAGGTAATGGTTGCTTCCTTAAAAAGTTTTCCCACTCTCTCTCCTTCCATACTAGCCACAGTTGCATCCCTTGGCTCATGCCTCCAAGCCAGGGATGGGGCTCCTCTTGCTTATTTCGGGACAATCACAGCCGAGGCGATTACCTTCCTCGGGGATTTTAAGGGCCCTCGATCAGACCCTTCTTTCAAGTTGTACCAAGTTTTCCTTCGCGGGATCTACCTACTTGACTCATAGGTTCCTCAGGCATGGTCTAGTAGGGGTGGCTGTCCTCAGACCCCCCACAAATAGCATATTTTCATCTATGTTCTAAAATAAAAGTTGAATAAAGTAAGTAAAAATGAAAAACAAAAAATTATTTTAATTTCTAATTAAAATAATAAAAAACTAATTAAGAAAAGGTAATAAATAAATAAAATATATTATTTTTGGTTATGTGAAAAGTTAGAAAAATAAAATTATTTTTTTGATAAATTTCTTTTTTCACAAAATATTCTTATTAAATATAATCTGTTCTAAAAGAGAGAATTTTGATACATCAATAAATTTATTATTTATTGTTTTCTTTTGCCTCCTTAGATTAATCAAGATTCTTTCTTTTTTAAGTTCTCTCCAAATAATTAAATATAAAGAAATAAAATTCAAATATTTTATTGATTAAAATTCAATTTAGTCTATTGATTAAATTGGTCCTTAAAATTTAGTTTTTAATAATTGAGTCTCTCATTTTATCAAATTAAGTCAATTTCGTCTATTAGCACAAATCTAAATGAAGTCATTTAAATAGGTTTTTATTAATATGTTTATATGTTTATATATATATATATAATTGTGGGAGGACGGGAAACCAAGGATAAAAATAATCAGGAAGAGGTCAAGACAAAAAGGGCACACCTTGGAAGGTTTTGTAAAGGAAGCCTCGAAGCAAACATGATAACGCAATCACAAAACCTAAGAAGATCGGTGTGCCCGAGGATACGAGTACATTCCTGGAAGGGCAGAGGTCTAGCCATGAAGACCACCAGACACATGATCAAGGAAAGGAAGGAAGGTTTGTCATTGAGTGTGTGAAGGAAGGGTACAGATAAAGCATCTATCACCTCCGTTTTCAATACTCTGCACCCACTTAACTCGCCACAATAATAGTAATTTGACCCATGAATAGTGTCATCACAGCTCACAACCTAATAGAGAAACTTTCTAGTAAGGCCCTGATAGGACAAGTATATGAAGAAAAATCCTTGGCTGTCCAAGTGGAAGGCCAGGATGCAATCTAGATGATTATATAAAGGACAGGGATCCCTACGAGAAAGGGGATCAAGAAAAAAACAAAAAGAGAGAGAGAGTGAGAACATTGTAGTTCAAGAACAAGTAATAAGCTACACCTTGGCCTAAACCAAGGAGCATTGTTGTATTAATCCCAGACATAAGTTGTTTTACTTTGCGTGGCTTATATATATTAAACATACATTCCAATATCACTTCATAGAGTTGTTGAAAAGGGTAAACAAGGTTGATTGACATCCCATCTCTATAAATTAATTGTCCGAGGTTGAAATCTTACTTATTCAATTTTGACCTGCCATAATAACCATCCTAAATAGTACTCATTACACAACAAGATCTATTAAATGAGTCTTTTAAAAAAAAAAAAAAATCATTTTCTACAAAAATATTTAAATAATGTCATTTGCTTATAGATTTGGATGAGGTAAAAATTGACTCATTTTAGCAAGTGAGGGAGTGTCCAAGAGACCGGCTGACCCAACCCACCCGAAGGATCTAATTGAACTTGAACCATACTTGATATGATCTAGTGGTAGTTGCAGTTAGCCGCAGGTCTCCACCTTCAAAACTCGATTTTATCGGGTTGAGTGTATGTTCTCTCCTACAAAACTTGAGCAACTTGATCCGATCAACAACCCAAGCAGAATTCAGTAAGATTTCACTAGATCCGATGATATTCCATTACTGGTTAGGCACAAACCTAACCCGAACCGATCGATAGTGACCCTTAATAAAGACCAATTAGACAATTATAATAAAAGTAAAAAAACTAAGTGTGCATTTGGATATCGCTTATTTTGCTGAAAACTTAAAATAATAAAATAATATTTTTTATTACTATTCATTAAAGAGAATACTGTGCATTTGCCTTGATGTACTGTTCATGTCCCATGAACAGTGCACTAGGCGCTGGACTTAAAAAAAAAAGAAAAAAAAAAGCCAAAAATGTAGGAACAGAAAACGCAAGCGCCAAATCCAAACAAACGCTAAGTGCGAGTTTGGCATTGGCTTAAAAGTCCTTTTTTTTTTTTTTTTTTAGCTGATTTTGCTATTATTCATGTCCCATTACATTTTTTGATATTATTCATGAGTTTTACTGTATTATTTCAACTACCTTTTAGTTTTATTTATAGTATTTTTAGCAAAAATTTTTTAATTTTCACTAAATAAGCGGTTTTCAAACAGACATTTTGATTAGATTTACCCCCCTTTTTTTTTCTTTTTTGTTTTTGTGGGGGGGGGGGGGGGAATTTTAAGCCGGTCAGATTAGCTCAGAATCACTTCATTTGCTCTCCATCTGCAAACTTATTTCTCCTTTACAATTCCACAAACAGCTTACGGGCAATAGCAGAGTCACAATACAATGTCAACCTATCTCCCTGAGGAAGTGGTGATAAACATACTCTCACGCCTACCCACAAAATCCCTAATTCGATTCAAGTGCGTCTCCAAAACCTGGCGCTCTCTCATCGGAACCCCAGATTTGATCTCTCGAAACCTCATCAACCACTCCACTCTCATCTCTAAATCCGAAGACCCCAATAACCCTCTCTTCTTCCTCGTCAAAGCCACAGACAAAATCGACACCTCGAAGCACACATTCTCGTTCCTATCCTACGACAACCTCGATCCAGAATACACATCCGAAGTCATCCTTAACCTCCCACAACCAAACCACGGTCTCAACATCGTCGGTTCCTCCTCCGATGGTCTCCTCTGTCTCTGTTTCGCAAGCACCATCTACCTCTGGGACCCCACCACGTCATCAGCGCTCGAGCCTCTCCCTCCTATAACCCCTCGCGAAATGGTCAATGTCTATTTCCACAGTGTTGGGTTCGGATTCGATTCCGTATCCAATGACTTCAAGGTCGTGAGGCTTCTCAATGTTCAGTTCAGGTCAGCGACCAATTTGCTTCATATAAGTCAAGAAGCGGAAGTGTATAGCGTGAGCAGTGGTTCGTGGAGGCAGCTGGACCCTCAGGTTGCGCGCGTGCCTTACGGGATTCATATACAGTCGAAGGCCACAATGTACTTGGATGGAAACTTTTTCTGGTGCGCGACGCCGCTTCCATTAGATAATAATGAGGATGAGAAGATTGTATGCTTCGACTTTGCCAGTGAGGTATTCAAAAGTACTTCATTTCCGGACGCTAGTGTTATTGGGGATTACTCCAGTTGGAAGACGACTCTCACCGCGCTGAACGGGTCTATTGCTATGCTGGTTTATCCTTTTGGGAAGGAGGTGGAGATGTTGTGTTTTGATATATGGGTTTTGTTTGAATTTGGGGTTAGGGAGTCGTGGACTAAGCTTATTAGAATTGGACCCTCTTTGGATTTGGAAAGGCCATTGGGATTTTGGGGGTATGGAAGGATGTTTATGGAGAACGAAGAAGGGCAGCTGGTCTTGTATGATCCTTCTACAAACACAGGCAAGATTTTTCCATTTGATGGGCTTAAGGGATCGTTACAAGTTGCTCTCTACACTGAGTTTTGGGAAACAAAAGAGGAAACAAGCGAGGAAGACGGTGGTGAGGACCAAGAGGAGGTGAATCAATGAGGTATGGTTCAATTGTGCTGCCTTCTTTTATAAAATTGTGGTCCTAAACATTGGTTTTGAGTGTTATCAATACATTATTGTGTTAAATTTTATTCAAGAGCCATTTTGTTGACATTAGCTGGTTTGTTGTGGATCAATCAAAAATTATGATATTAGATGGCATTCATTCATATGTAATGTAAAGGTTATTAGACAGAAATCAAATTGGTGGGATTTTATTTTATTTTTTATTTAAAAAAATTGGTTTAAACACTATAGACTCAGTCATTCATAATATAAATGATGACATGAAGTTGAATTAAGTAAAGCTAAGAAAATAAAGTAATTGCTTGTTATTTGTTGGCTTTGGCCTTGGGAAGATTATGTTCAAGATATAGGAAATAGGAATGACTTCATTGTGTGCAACAATGTTAAACTGTCTAGATGGGGTGACGCTTGAATTTACTTTTCTTACTTCCTTTTTTTTAATTGGGTTCTGGGTTTTCAGGTGAGGAACCCTCCCTCATCCTCATGGGCCCTGATAACTTGATAAGTAAAATTGAGTTCTCAATTAATCAAACGTGCGTTATCATTGGCACAAGTTGTTTCTATTCCTTTTCACTAATCATATTCTTTCTATTGATTGGCTTAAAAAAACCATTTTGTGTATGACAATTTGGACATGAAATTTCCGTATAATCTTCTTGGGAACTTATATTTTATGTTGATCATAAAACATTATTTGGCTTTGAAGACATTTTTGATTATTTTGATGGATGCTATCTGGTACTAGTGGCTTATATGTAGTCAGTGCCTTCAACTTCTTTTAGTTTTCCTTGTTTGACCATGGTACTTACCTATTAATTCATATGGGAGATAAAATCTGTTGTCAGTTGGTAGGGTTCTTTTTGAAGTATTTGCCACAGGGCTATAGATTTAATTGCTGCCTAGCATGTACAACTCAGTCGATATTCAATTTGTTAAGGGTCATGGGAGTTAGAATATGAAATCCTTGGAAGGGAGGGAGTTGGTGACTAATGCAAGGAAGTTGAAAAACCTAGTTTTAGCAAGAAGCAGTTATACCAAGCAAAATAATTCTATAGAATTAATTTTTTTTTTCAAGCATTAAGAGTGAAGTAAACAAAGTGGAATGCAACTCTCCTATCAAATAAACTGTTTGGAGTGTAATAATTGTACACCCAATTGTGTTGAGATTTCTATGCTTTGCCAATTCTTTATTTCTAGGATCCTTTTATGGGTGGATATTTTCTGTTGGCAGTATCACATCACTACTTCCTTTTCAAAGTTGTAGATCTTCTTGGTTTGTTTTGTTTTGATGAATCAGTAAGAGTTTTATTGAACACCTCAATAACAAATGATACAAGAGCAGCATATTATAGATTCAGCAGATAACCTATACTGCAGAGCCAAAGCTGCGACTCAGCAACAGAACAATGTAACACAAAACCACAGTGGGCTATACTCACCTAACATAAGCCATATTAGGCAAACAAGACCGCAACTAATATACAGACGTAGTATCAGTTAATTCTAACTCAACCGAAATCAACTTCAAGGCAGGGAATGGGGGGCAGGGCATAATTGATCTCCCATCTGCAGAAAGGCACTCTGATTGAACACTGAATTACAGTTGAACTTAATACTCTCATTCTTCCTTTAACATTCTTTTTAATAATTCCAATGAGCTGTTCTTCTATAGATCTTCCCCGCATGTAAAAAACATTTCTTTGTTCACACAACTGGTAGACAGTAGCCCACCAAGCTAACTTTCATTGCAGGGTTCTAAATACCCTTCCTTTTAGTTGAGTAGTACCCCAGTTTACTAATTCCTTCCAGGAAGTCTTGGCATCTGACACTAAGCAAAGGCCCATGATGTTATCCCAAATTCTCTTGGTGATTGAGCATTGAAAAAAGAGGTGGTCTCTATCTTTCAATACTAGACCTGCAAAAAACACACATGCTGTCCACAGCAAGCCCCCATTGAAGCATTCTGTCTTTTGTTGGGAGCTTGTTCAGGATAGCCATCCGACCAACAAAGGAGTGCCCTGGGATAGCTAGTCTAGACCACAACAGATTCTACCATTCAACCTTTAGCTCTCTCTTTTTTCTTTTTTCTTTTTTGATAGAAATAAAATTTTATTAAAACCACAAACAGCAGGACAAGCAAAACCGAAAAGGAAGCAATCCCTCAATCGAGGAGCTGTTCCTCCCTGATAATATTTACAACAACATCAGGGACAAACAAAACATCAAGACACCCTGCACTGGAAGACTTTAAGGACTAATTGGCAAGAGCATGGGCTGCTTTATTTGCTTCCCCTGGTACCCATTTAAGCAAAATGGTTGGAGCTTGAAATGCCTTAAAAGCAGTATCAGCCATAATAGCTTCAAGTCTCCAGCAACGTAACTTTTCTGGATTCTTCAAAGCATTCACGCAATTTTTTGAGTCCCCTTCAATCACAGCTCTTGGAAAATTATAACTTCCTACCAGATGATTGCCCAATTAAAAGCTTCAGCTTCTGCTTGGAGAGGGAGAGTGGCTTTAACCTTTTTTGGGTGGGCAAAAACCA
This sequence comes from Quercus aquifolioides, assembly GCA_019022515.1. NCBI lineage: Eukaryota > Viridiplantae > Streptophyta > Magnoliopsida > Fagales > Fagaceae > Quercus > Quercus aquifolioides. Next base: position 105,478 of record JAFHAW010000113.1, read on the forward strand.
ACCTCCCTCTACAATCTCTTGCCACAGCAGCGATGAAAGAACAATTATTCCCACTGCTGCATCAACATTTACTTTAAACCATCCTTGAATTGGAGAGGACCATGATACAGTGCCTCTAGGGTGACTATACCAGCCAGACCACTGAATCACCTGCCATGCCAATGCTCAAGATATATTTTCTTCAAACCTGTACAAAGGTTATAGTAATCTAAGACTCTATCCTCACGGAGGGATTTGTTTCTGCATCTCCATACAAAATCTACAACCAAGGCACCATATAATAAAGATCTCACTCTCTCTTGGTCATCTGAAACCCATTCCTCAGGAGGGTCAAGAAAAATTTCCATAAATTGCATTGTTGAATTTACCTGATTTCTAGCAATTCTAAAACCCCAAGGGCTACCAAACCATGGGGCTCTAGATATGTGACATTCAACAAAAATATGTAGTGAGGATTCAGGAGAGTGACCACACAAAGAAGATAAATCTGGTTCTGTTGCAAACCTGCTCAGTTTTTCTTTTGTGGGAAGAATGTCCAAAGCTACTCTCCAAAGCATCATTTTAAGTCTTTCATGAATCTTTGATTTCCATATCCTTCCAAACACTGGAGGTGGCCTACTTGATGCCTCTAGATTAATACTTTCCCAATACGCAGATCTTACCGAGAAAGAGCCACTCACAGTTTTGGTCCACACCCACTTGTCTTCTTGATTGCATGGTCTGATGGGAGTATTTAGAATATTAGAAAAGCCTTGACAGAGTCTCCATAAAACAGATTTTTCAATAAACCAACCTCCCAACCCGATTTAGATTGATTCATTAGATGTGAAACCAACATGCATACCTGAGTGCTCTCTTGAGATGTCGGTCTTGGTTTATACTCTTGAAGGTCTGGAATCCACAGATCCTCCCAAACTAAAGTATTTTCACCATTCAGCACTACCTTACAAGCACTTCCCAGCAATAATATTTTTGCTGCTTCAGTGCTTTTCCAAGTCCACAACCTGCCTTTTGATGAATTTTCCCAAAGCCAATTTCTCCCAACTTTATATTGCCCTTAAAACTTGGACACAAACAATCCTTATTTGTCAAAATCCACCAAACAAACTTTGCAAGCAGGGCTAGATTAAACTCTAAGAGAGATCTAAATCCCAGCCCCCCGTCTTTCTTAGAGCAACATAATGATGCCCAAGCTTTTGGTGCAAAGAAGTTCTTTGATTCAGTCTTCGGATTCCTCCAGAATTTCTTATCAGGGCCTCCATCTCATCACAAATCCCTTTGTGGATTTGGAAGACCATCATAGAGTATGTTGGGTTGCTTGAGCTACTGAGGAAATAAGAATTGCCCTTCCTGACTAAGATAGGCCCTTTTTTTCCAACGCCAAATACTAGACTCTCCTTTTTCCTTTAAGTAGGAAAAATCTTTTTTCCTGTTACTTGACAAAAACAAAGGTACTCCAAGATATTTAGCTCCCTGAGAGAGCTTCCTCAACCCCCAAAGGTGCTTAACCTGACGGAGGAATTGTTGGCACCCCTTTTGAAGCAAAAACTCCTGACTTCTCCAAATTAATGCTTTGTCCTGAACACGCACAATAAGTATTAATACAATTCATTAAGGCATTAATCTCCCCTATTTTTGTCTTGCTGAAAAGAATTACATCATCTGCATAAAACAACTTCGAAATTTCTGGAGCTGAGTATGAAACTTTAACCCCATTGATTTTCCTGTTATTGACTTCTCTATTAATCAACCTTGCAAGAACTTCACTTCCCATTATAAACAGATATGGAGATAGTGGATCACTTTGTCTTAGACCTCTGGATGGAGAGACTATCTCCAATGCTCCCATTTAACAGTAGAGAAAACTTAACAGTTGATAAACACTAATGAATCAATTTTATTACTTGCTGACTAAATCCAAAATTACTCAACACTGCTGCAAGGAAAGCCCACTCCATTTTATCATATTGGAAGTTTAACTTGATTCCCAGGTACCGCTGCTTCTAATTTGTGTGCTTAAAACAGTGCACAACTTCCTGAGCCAGCAGTACATTTTCCGTAATATTTCTGTTAGGGATAAAAGCAACTTGGGCCAGATCAATCAGCTTATGCAGTAGAGGTCTTAATCTAGCCACCAAAATCTTTGTGATTACTTTGTACCTGAAATTACACAGGCTTATTGGTCTGAGTTGAGCAAAGTTACAAACTCCCTGCACCTTGGGGATCAGAGTAATGTACGTTTGATTTAACTCCTTAAACTTCCATCCTTCTCTAAAAAAACTTTGGACTGCTACCACTAATTGGCTGCCCATGAAACCCCAGTAATGCCTAAAGAATAGACCTGGCATGCCATCTGGCCCGGGGGCTTTTAATGGATTCATCTCAAAAACAGCACTCCTAATCTCATCTCCTGTGGGGATTCTAGCAATCTCCTCTTTTTCAACTTGGGAAATACAAGGAGAAATAAGACTATCCAAATCACTAGGGAATTGGGGATTTGAAGTTTGAAACAACTCTTTAAAGTGATTAACAAAATATTCTTCAATCTCCTTTCAAGTGTCAGCACAATCAAATTTATGAGAGGAGGTAGACCATAAGGCTCTGCCTTCCTGTTTCAACTCAATCAAAGGAAGCTTGCTCTGGATGCTTTTATCCTTTTCTTAATAAAACTACTTACAAAAATAAAAAATAAAAATAAATAGAGGGAAAGAAAGGAATTAAACCAACAACTTCTGTGGAGGAGTTCACAAATGACAACGCCTTGATCAAGTGATAGAAATGTTAAAGACATCTGAAAATATATGCACTCCTTTTACATGTATATATTTTGGTCTTAAGTATCTCATTTGTGTACGTATATACATGATTGTCTTGTTATCTTTAGTTTCCATTAAGTATGCTTGTCCAGAATAGTTTTGAGGTTTAGAATGTTAATACGCTATTACTCTACATCTCTACTGCTACATCTCTTTGAAGTAGAAATGAAAACCCCAAGGATATTCCATTTTCCCTGAAACAAGCATCATAGCGTTTTTTCCAAGCTTTTGTTCACAGGAAAGCATTAATGTTTTGTTGGAAGAAAAACTTGCTATCACCAGACTAGTGTATTTTTTTTTTCTTGATGATCTTTTCTCATCCTGCATTGTTGGTTCAACAGGTGTGCAAGGAGTGTTACTGGACATCATCATGGTGATGTTATATTTTGATTCGGGCTTCATTCTTTAGTAATATAATAAAGAGGTACACCTAGAGTGCTAATTAGAGCTGCTTTCAGTATATGGTATTAGTTGTGCCTGTTTGTCTGAATGATTTTCTGTTGCCTAGCTAAGATTGGAGGAGCACTATTGAAAGTATTTCCTATCCTTGTATAGTTCATACTAATCTTAAGCATCCTTCCCATCCCCCTTAAGAAGTTTCATTGTTTGTTTGTTGGGATTCTTTTTATTCCTCCCTGTTTCTTTATGTTTTTTATTTTGCTTAAGCATGAGCAAGATAATAGTAGAGAGAAAACCGTTGGCTTTTTTGTGGTCTGCCACATGAAGCAATGATTATTTTGTACATTGGATATTTGCATAATCCCTCTGACAATATGTACGCTCTGATGGAATCCACATGATATAAGAGGGATATGCATATGTCAATTACATGGTACCTTCCTTCTCCATAGGAAGGGTGGTTTCAAAGCAATGGAAAGAATTCTTTTCCTTTCCATTGCACTATCTGCCTAAAAACTCTAAAGAGCTAATGAGCATAGGGGAAGCAAAGTATGGACAAGTTTGGATGCAGAGAATCTACGATATCATATGCTAGAATTGACCAATGAATTTGAATTTTATATATTTTTTCATTATAGGTACAATGCAAACAAAAGTGCCGTGAGTGCTGGGAGAAAGACACAATGACTTCAACTATATAATTCATGAGATACTGTAAATATTCAATATATATATATATATATATATATATTTCTTTTCTTTTTTTTCCTTTTTGGGTATATTGCGAGAAGAGAAAGATATTGTGACCAGAAGAAGATTACGAACAAACCTGGGTTGAGAAACAACTAAAGCATTCTGGGCTGGAGCACATTTTCATAAGAAATGGGTCACACCATTGGCAGTTCTACGGTTCAAGAAAAGCCCGGATTTTGAAATTTTCTTTGCCTGTTAGAATGATCAATTCTCTTTATTTTTTACTTCAACCAAAATGGCGTGATACTAATGCATGTAGACTATCCGACTATGCGACTGCTTTCTTAAGTAGATACGTACTTGCTGAGTGGTGACTACATTCATAAGTATACAACTCACCAATGATAACTCAAAATTCAATGGTGGAAGCTCTTGCTGTTGTTTCTGAAACGGTAACACTCTATATCTTATAATAACTGATTTCAAACATTTAGTTTGCGTGCCAGAAAATTAATTTCTTGGCTAAATATCTTTACTATGGTTGTTCTCAAGGAGGATTGGAAGTCCATAACTGAAGGAAGTCCTCTATTTTTTGTTTATATAGTAGACGCATGTTTTCTTGATAAATAAAACATAATAATTACTGATGCCAAGTTTGGAGCCTTAGTACAAAGGGTCCATTTTCCATGCTGACCACTAAGTATATAGTAGACGCAAATGTATCTTCTACAATGAACTTATCACAGCATCCATAAAAATTTGACCCAAATTCTGGTTAATTATGCTCAATCCTAGCTTGCTGGCAAGGCAAGCTTGGTCATCATTGAAATGGAAATATATGGTTTAGTGTACCCCATTGTTTAATGTGGTGTTTTTGGAGAGAGAGAAATAGTATATGTTTTGAAGATAATTAAAGATTCATACCAGGCCTCAAGTTATTCTTCTTTAGAACTTTATTAGATTGGTTTGGTTGGTTGCTTTGCAAAACCAATCATTCTATCCTTTCCTTGATTTTCTTGATTCTTGTAATTTTGTACTTGATTAATTGACCCTTGTACACTCCCTGTGTACTAGGTTGTCCAATTTTGATATCAATAAAACTTATTTCTTACCAAAAAAAAAAAAAAAAAAGAATAAATAAAGATTCAGTTTTCAGTTTTTGTTGACTTGTTTAGCAAACTTTGATAAAGAATCGTTTGGTTATATATTCTGATTTTTTGGTTTACGCTGATTTATGGTGCCACTAAGCCCATTATTGGGTTATCAGGTGAAATATTGATCCAAAAAATAAGTCTGCTTTTTCACTACTATACAATTACACTATTTTACCTGCAAAAAAAAAAAGAAAAAAAGATAGATATGAAAATGCATCTTCTGGTTTCTAGTGGTTTCTATTTCTATTTTTTGTAAGAGTTTTCTTTGAAATATTCTTTGGCAACCTCATGAAAAGAAAGCTACTTGCATGATCAAACAGAACTGCATGTCACTCAATTGCCTTGCTTTTTGAATATGTACTGCTTCTATCATTGTAATAATGCTGCAAGGAGCAGTAAAAGGATGTGGATCAGAAAACATGAGGACAAAGGCTTCACTAGGTTTCAAATCCATCTTTCTAGCCCCATTTAATCAAATCGGCGGTTTGCTTGCCCATCTATCTGCTTCTTGTAAAATTAGTTCTGCAATCTAGTTCAGTTAAAGCATGGTATTCATTGACTTAGCAAACGTTAGAAATTTTATTGGTTTAACCAGACCAAAAAAGGAGCCAATTCTGGCCAAATCATAAAATTAGATTAAGGGTTAGAGAGTGCAACTGTATATAATAAAGAATTTTGGAAAAATGTGTGTTTTTCCCTAAAACTTGGGTTAGGTTCTATTTTAGTCTCTTAAATTTAAAATTTTCCTTTTTAATCCTATATATAATTGTAGACATGTCAAGTTGGTCCTTTCGTAACCATGGCGTTATAATTATTGCTTATGTAGCTGTGAGAACCATAATTCGAGGAGACCAGAATTTTTGGGCGTCTATTAGTGAGTCTCATAATAAGTGCTTAACTGACAATACCTATTGCACTAAATTGTGGGTTTACAATTGATTTGCCACTTCATTTATCTTTTAGGACAAAAATCAAGAAAAATTTATTAAAAAAACATTTTAATGAAAGTCATGATTACAATTGTATTGGTCCAATGGATAGTATGAAATTACAAATGTATTATTTACAACCTAAGAAATTAAAGTAAACGACGCTATTTCCTAGTTACAATCTACACACACCCAAAAAAAAAAAAAAAAAAAAATTACATTGACAATGACTATTACTCTATATGGTGGCTTGTATTTATCCAAACAGTGTTCTTTGAACAAGGTATTTACATTGTGAGATCAGGTAAAAATAACTGCCACAAGGATGGCGATGAAATAAATGTTTTTTCTTTTACAGAAAGTTGAAAGCAGCCTACAAATGAAATGCATTACTCACAATCTACGGTTTGATGGTATGATGGTGTCTATATAATTTTTGACAATATAATAGTTACATTGGGTGGAGTGGGATTTGAACTGTGAACATATCCATTAAAAATACCACGAGGTGTCAACTAAGTTACAAGACTTTTGGTGTGATGTTGTCTATATAATATCATGGGCCATCAATTCCTAAATTGATCTAATGACACAAATCACAACTGCCACTTCTTTTCTGGTCACCTCATCAATTGCCACTTCATTTCCGGCCTCCTCTGCCACTGCCACTGCCACTGCCATTGCATTACCTTCCTTCTGCCCACACTTACGTTTTTTTTCAATATACCTCAGCTTACTTTTCTTAAGAGACTCTTCCCAAAATTTTAAAATTCTATGAGTTCTTGTCCAAGAAGCACTTGAGCTTATTTTTATTTTTTCTAGTTCAAGGTCTGTAAGCTTTATGGCGAAGGACTAATACATTTTTCCTTTACTTCTCTCAGCTACCTCAGATTTATTGGGTTCAACTTGTACCACCCCTTGAAATATAAATATGCATAGCTCACTAGTTGTTGATAATGGAAGGGTGAAGTATCTTATTTGTGCTTTTGGTTTTGCTATACAAAGATTTTCAAATACTATAATTACTCTTAGAAACCTTGCTTTGAAAATTAGGGAAACAAAACCCACTAAATCACACTCTGTCTCTCGCTCATACACACACACACACACAAAATTTTGATTTGAGTATGTAAATGCATCAGAAAATTTTCAAATTCTTCATAAATTCTCCAAATTTTCCCACCAGCCAAACACAATCAAAGGGAAAATTTTTAGTAAAAAAGCAATAACACTCATAATATTTCGATACAAATTTGCTAAAAATATAATATTTCGATATCTGCTAATCATATTTTTAGTAAAAGAGCAATAACACTTCTAATAGGGACATTATTAGTAAAAAAAGCAACTACACTTACAATAGGGACAGATATGTAACTCAATTTTTCTTAGTGTCACAAGTCTTGTATTTAGTTGAACCTGAAACTTAGGGGGAAGCATCATTCACGACTTAGCAGCACCACCTTCTTCCTCTTCCACTTAGAAGATGGTAGCAATTATCTGTTTGGCCAAAATAGAGGCATTTCTCCTACTTAGTCGTCTAACAACAATGCTTGGAGTTCTACGCCGCCTTGGAATCACTGCAAGAGCTTCTTCCAACAGTTCATTTCCGGCCTCCTCAGCAACTGCTGGCAGTCTGCTGCTTCATTTCCGGTCACCTCAGCAACCGCCACTTCATTTTCGACCTCCTCAGCAACTGCCACTTCATTTCTAGCCTCCTCTGTCACTACCACTGCATTCCTTTTCTTCTGCCCACACTTATGTTGTTTTTCAATATACCTCAACTTACTTTTCTTAAGAGCCACTTCCTAGAATTTTAAAATTCTATGAGTTCTTGTCTTAGAAGCACTTGAGCTTATTTTTATTTTTTTCTAGTTCAAGGTCTGTAAGCTTTATGGGGAAGGACTAATACTTTTTTCATTTATTTATCTTAACTACCTCAAATTTATTGGGTTCAACTTGCACTTCCCCGTTTGGAATATAAATATGCATAGCTCGCCAGGTGTTGATAATGGAAGGGTGAAGTTTGTTATTTGTGCTTTTGGTTTTGCTACACACAGATTTTCAAATACTATAATTACCCTCAGAAACCTCGCATAGAAAATTAAGGAAACAAAACCCAGGCTTTTTCAAGCAATGGGACTTTTTGTTTTTGATAGGTTCAAGCAATGGGGACATTTCTCTCAACTCTACATACCTTCTAGCAGGAGGGTCAAATTCTTTGAACTTGACTCTTCACCCACATTTCTCTGGGTTTGAAAACTCCTATGCCCAAAACCCAGATGTTCCTTTGGTTGTGACTGATAACAGCAATTAGGGAAGTACTTTGACATTTTGAAAGAATGCCCCATTTGTGAAAGGTCGGATGGATCTCAAAAGCAATAAGGGTATTGTTACTGATGAGTTTACCCTTACAAAGTGCTGTGTCTACTGTCAAGTACTTTAATATAGAGAATATTTGCAAACACCTTAAAAAATAAAATTCACCTTGTAAATTACATTGCAGGGCGAAATTGGTCTTATTTAGTATTAAGTCCAGTTAACGGCCTTCTTAAGTTATTTGTTAATTAATTATTTTAAGAAAATTTTAAAACTTCTTTCATGAAAAATAGAAAAAAGTTAATGCTCTTTGAAATATTCCATAACTTTTCCTTTGTATTTCCGAAACTTATTAAGTTAGACTTTTTAAGTTAAATGCGTTGGGTTTAGTATGATGATTTCGAATTTGGGCTTGGGTCTCCAAACTCGTTAATAAGCGGCCCAAGTGTACGAGTTAATCCTGAAATAGGCTTTGCCTCTGGCCCCTACCCCATAAGGTTCTAAAAGTGAACATCCTTAAGTTTTGCCAAATTTTGCAAGGCTAAAAGCATTTTAGCAGTTTTAGTTCGAGTCTCATTCCTTGGCTCTACTTCTATACTCAATTCCAAGGGCCAATATTTCTGCTTTATGGCACACAACAGGAGTGGGTTCATCTCTTTTTGCTTTCTGCAATGGGCCTAGTGTGCACTATTATCCACTTTTCGCTATTTTAATATGCGGGTGAGGCCTTTTCTTGTATCACAAATATACACTATATCAAAGGGTCATTTAGTTCTTTCTCCATAGAAAATTAAGTAGGCTAACTCACACCTTGAGAGAACTAGACATTCCTTTTCTTGTGTCACAAAATCTATATCATAGGACATTTATTTCTTTTCATAGAAAGGGAGACTCTGCCTTAGTGGGTTGAACCCAATCTCACACCTTGAGAGAGCTGGACATGCCTTTTCTTGTGTCTCAATGTATACCATGGGGCATATATTGTTTGATATTCTATACTACGTTTGATACCTACAAATTTTTTTATGTTATAAGAACTTAAAATTCTGAGGCAATACAAGTAAGTTGGTGAAGATTGTTCAGTTTAACCTAGCTGGAACGTTCCCTTCAAGGTTCAAGCCGCTTTTGAAACAAAATAAAGATAGAGACATGGTTGTGAGACAAAGTGGAACCCACCAAATATCTGATGCCTCACTCTATCATCATTAGATTTAGAAGACTTTAGAAATTGATTGAAAGGCCATTATTGCTGCATGGAATTCAGCATATGTACTGCCACTGACACCTCTCTCTTTCTCTCTCTCTCTCTATTGCTTCAAATTGTTTTTTAGAGTATTATTTATGACACCTTTGAACTTTGAATATAGAAATCATGAAGATGTCGGATCCGTAGGTAAGCTTACTTTTTCCTTCTTGTGAAGTGCTTAGGGATTGTTTGGTAGTAATTTTCATGGTGTTGCTTCAATTTATGGAATAGAATTAATTACACTTTCACTTTGCAAGGCTCCAATAGCACAACAATGTTGTTCCATTGTGCTAGTCATCATGGGAACAACTTATTAACATATGTTTTCTCTCTTTCTCTATCCCTCCACAAAAATTCCAAAGCACCGGTACATGCGTATGCAACATACACACAAGCACTTGTGTGGTTGTGCCTGCACATTTTTGTTCAGTATATAATTAGGGGTTTCCTACACCATAGAATCTAACTCCAAACATATCCTTTTCCTTAGGGGAGAGAGGTACTATAGAGGATGGCTAGCTATATAGTGCAATTACTCATAATCATTAAGAAAATCTAGCATTTTCTGACCCCTAGAATCTGAGAAATTTACCACAATAATAATCAAATTTGACTCTCCAATAATGAGGCAGCTAAGTACTAGTGCTCATACATTTTTTTGTCCTTACTAGTTCCTATACGCTTTTTCATGGAAGTTCTTGTTATTAGTAATCTCATTATCATCAAAGTTCATTGGATTAATTTATATTCAATACTAATCCAATCCCTTTATTGTATTCAACTTTGATATGCTAGTGTATTGATTGTTTGTAGCGCATTATTTTGCTAGAGATGACCTAATATCATGTGACACAGAATTTTCATCATGCATTTGGGGTTTGCATGTCAATGATTTGGAGGACAATAAGAATATTCCATGAAATAATTTGGTAATTAACAGTGGAAGACTGTGGCTCCTAATAACAGAAATGTTATCCACACGTGTAGCACAATTGACAGTTCAATAGCAAAGACAAAATAAGGGGAGCTAATGGGGTGAAACATTGACATTAGAGTCAGTGGCGGAGACAAGCTCTTTGAGGACTACATGCAAAAGTCTTGTGAAATAAAAGTTAAATAGTAAATTTGTGCAAATACAAAAGTTATTCATTTAAAAAAAAAAAAAAAAAACACGAAAGGCGTATTTGATGAAGAATAGAAATGTTAATGGAGTGGGGATGGTTGGATAAGGGGTACTCTGCCCCTATCCCAAATCCTTCTTTGGGGCAAGAAAAACTCGCACATGGCAGGAATAAGACACGTAGCACTCGATGTCAATGGCGAAGCCTAGAATTTATTTTTGGGGGGCTATTTCTAAAAATTTGTGTATGTATGAAATCTAAAATAGTAATGTATAATACTTTATAACTCAATATGTGCTATAAACAACAGCTAAATACAAGTTTTTTTTTTTTGGAAGTACTAAATACATGTAAATATAGTAGTATATACGGTATATTTTAATCAAACTAATCAAGTACACTAATAATTATAATGCCATATGGTATATAATATATTGATTATTATAATAACAAATAATATATTGTACGGAAAATAAAAAAGAAAGCAAATGAAAAGTAAAGTAAAGAAAGCAAATGAAAAGTAAAGTAACACAGGAATACTGTACATGGATGAGGGGCCTACGGAAGCTTCAAGCTTGTCTTTCACTCTTTCTTGTCTAGTTTAGTCACACAGAACTTTTACTTTTATATTGTAAACACAAAACTGCAGCAGCAGTGGGAAAATGAAAGAACTGAAAAGAAAAAAAAAAAGATTTTGGATTGTATTATATTTTATAATATTTTTACAAAATGTTGATGCGACCAACCTCTTATTGATTTTCATTTAGGCCCACCATTAATATCACTTTTTTTTTTACTAATAACCAATCACCACATTATTAATTTGTAATATTTTTTGTAAAATAGTTTGTATCTCTAGCATTATTCTTCTATTTAAATGAAAGTTATGTTTATTTTTAAATTTTCTTAAATATATTTGTATATTATCGGGTATAGGGGCTAAAATGATAAGGTTCTTTTATTTATTTTTTAATTATTTAGGATAATTCCATAAAAAAAGTCATTAATTTTTTTCAAAAATTTTGGGGGGGCCAAGGCCCCCCCTTGGTCCTTGTGATGGTTTGCCACTGGTCGATGTTGGGATGAGTTGGAGGTATTTTTCCATTCTTAATGCTTTTGAGTTTTGACATTAATTATGTAGAGATAAAAGAAACAGGGAAGGGACAATCATGAAAGCGATATGAAGTAGCATAATGTAAGGTTTGATGTAGAACAAACAGCACATCCCTTCTTTGAACAAAAAAAAATCATCAAAAGTCAATAGGTAGGACAGGAAGATTGAAATGTAGAAAAGTATTAGTTGAAATCATTAGAAAATACAATGGAATCATGTGAAATTTAGTGATCTAAAGAGAATCATCGTTAGAATTAAAACTCACGACCTTATAGCCATGACTTATGCCACTTTTCGAAAAAATTATTTCATTTACGTTCTATTTGTTTCAATGGAAAACTTTATGTGAAAATAGTTTTCCTATTTTTCATGTGTTTGTTAATATAAAAAAAATGGGTTAAAGGAAAATTATTTCTTAACTTCCCATATTTAACTTAGCAAGAGATAGAGTTGTTTTCTACAATTTTTTTTTTTTTGAAAAAACAACTCTATCTCACGTAAAACTAAATAAGGAAAATAATTCTATCTCATGTGAAGCTGAATAAGGGAATTCAAGAGATAGTTTTCTAACTTATTTTAAGGTTGCTACAAAATATAGAAAAATGAGATAGTTTTCTATAAAATACTTTTTTGGAAAATGATTCATATTCCAAAAAATTTTAATGTTGAAAAAAGAGCTAGGCTTCCTTTCAGTAAAAAATTTTATTTATGATAATTTTTATTATTGTTAAAATTTTCAATTAAAAAATAAAAATAAGATTACGTTTATTCTCGATGTTTCCTAGAGTCAATAGAATTTGATTTTATAATTTTTTTTTTCAATTTTGCATTGTTTGTCAATTGGGTTTTCCAGGGTTTCTGATGATGAAGACTAACTTGAGATCCCTTGGTTGATTTTAAGCAAAATTAATTAACTTAGCAAATCAACCAATTATATAATTAATTTATTACCAATTAATTAGCATGAGCATGTAAGCTATCAAATATAAAAGCAATATGCAATAAAGTACTGTAAACAAATATATTAGTGACAAAAATGATCTAGACTTTACCTAATTAAAAGCTTGCTTACATGACCCTAAGATTAGTTCCATGGTGCTTTAAACACTTCTATCTTGAAATCCTTTCACAAACCACATTTGTAACTCTAAGGACAACCTTAAAGTTTGATAGTTCTCCTCCCAATTTGATTGGGTTGGGTGTGGATTAGGCACAATTCCGACCTGGACTAATTGGTGGACACACCTAGTCAAGAGGTGTTCTTCGACTAATCAATATATTGAGACATAATCGAAGTGAAATTGAAATTACAAAATCTGCATTCTTTTGAGCTAGATCTTGGACACTTGATCTTGATGTTATGATCAAACATTACAACTTAAACAAGATCACAAGTCATAGAATTTGTCAACCCCTAAAACCTAACATAAGGATCTCTTGGGCATCCTAAGATTTCTTTACTATTTATATTGCGGTGTAGCCTCTAGACAATTTTGAATTTGACTAATATCATTTTCATTGAGGTTTTGTCACTTTCCCCCTTTTTGGGGGTGGATATCATGAATTCTCTTTGTGGATTCAAGTGATTTCTTTTTCTTTTTTTTTTAGACGTGTTCTATTTCTTGTGATTTTTCATATATCAAGTTTAGAGTGCAATTCATCTTATAGAGACCTATAAGTAGAAGTTAGATACATCTTTCGCTTTGCCAGCTTGGTTTTTAACTCTATATATGTGCAAGCTTGTTAAAAATGACCTATATGTACTCCCCAGATTGAATCAATTTTTTATTTTTATTTTTTGTCTTCATCCAAAGAATTTTTTTTTTTTTTTTTTTTTTTTTTTTTTTTTTAACCTCAGGACATGTATCCAAACACCATAAAACCTCATATTTTCCAATGACAAGACTATACAAAACGGCAAAAATTGTCCCTTATAGTCATATGATGATTAAGGGATGTTGGGTTTAAAAATAGATTGATTCCGGTTAATTAATTCAATTACCCAAGTTGATTAATTAGGTCAAATTATATGGAGTCTCATATTTTCCAATGAATATTACTATACAAAATGGTAGAAATTGTCCTTATAGTCATATGATGATTAAGGGATGTTGAGTTAAAATAGATTGACCCTGGTTAATTAATTCAATTACCCCAAGTTGAATTAATTAGGTTAAATTACATGCAAATCGTGGAGGTACTAACAAATCACTATATAAACTAAATGCAGTGGAAATTAAATTGACATGGTGATTTGTTGATAAATGGGAAAAAACCTTTTGCAAGGCAAAAACTCCACCGGATGAATTTAAGGTCACCACTCCCAAGAATCCACTAATCAATAATCAAGCGATACAAGTATGAGAAATCTTACCACTACCCTGACCTATCCCAAAATATTAACCTACAATTGAACCTTCACTTTAATACCCAATTGGACTTGATTTTGTAGTAGTCTTCTTTCCATTGATGCACAAATCTCCAATATGTGACTAACTCTTTTGCACGGATCCTAGTACATGACTAACTCAGCAACTTGAATGATTGTTATTGGTTACAAAGTTTTTCACTTCATCAACAATGATGATCAGGAAGCACTTGGTTACAAAACTCTATGTCGTACAAACGCAACAGCTTCTCATAAGGAAAATTAAACTCTTGGTTTTTGTATCCATGTAAGATGGCTCTTAAAATTGTTAGGACATATGTGAATCATGTTAAGTAATATGTCATTAGAATTGGCTAATCTTTTGACAAAATGCACTTTACTTGTACTTGGATAGATCTAGGATGTGTTTAATACTTCAAGGAACAAGAGTTCAAGTCCAAGTGTTAAAGTCATGCAAATCTGTCCAAGAAACAAGTGAAGAAGTGCTGGATTTTAAAACTTGACAACTAGCATCTATCGAGATTTAAAAGGGATCTTTAGCCCGATACTCGACAGTTGCTCGATAGATACCCTATCTATCAAGATTTACGAAAATCGATTTTTCAGATCTGATTTCACATCAATCCGTGTATATTTGTTTAGATTTTCTTTTCTCACAATCCTAAATATATATAAGGAATATTTTAATTGCCATCACAGAAGATGCTACTTGATGCAAAAAATTTTCACAAGCATATTGTGACCGACTACACATGCTTTAGTTGATCTTTCTCTTGAAGAAGCTGCTGCGTTTGTAGCCGTAGGGTTTTGTAACAAGAGAGCTTCGTGATCTTCATTGTGTTAATGAACTGAAGAAATTTGTAGCCAACATCTTTCTCAAGTTGGTGGTTAGTCACGTACTTAGATCCATGCATAGATTGGTTAGTCTCGTATTAGGAGCCATGCATTGAAAATGAGAGATTGTCACTACAGAATAAGTCCAATTGGTATTGGGGTAACGGTTCAACTGTAGGTTGGTATAAGGTACTAGGATTCTTTTACTTGTAACCGCTTGTTGTGATAATAGTGGATTTTCGGGAGTGGACCTTAAATTCACCCGGTGGGGTTTTGCCTTGGTGGTTTTCTCCATTCGTAAACAAATCACCATGTCAACTTTATTTTCCGCTACATATTAACATAGTTGATGATTTGTTTGTGCTACCACGTGTATTGCATGTTAATTGAATTAATTAATTAACCTGACTAATTAATTGGTTAATTCATCACAAGGGGTCAATACATTCTTGGCTTATCAGAAATTAAATCTTATATATCTCTAGGGTTGTGAGAAAAGAAACCCTAAACAAATAACACAACATCAGCTGAATTTCAGATTTGGAAATCATGAAATCGTAAATCTCAATCGATTGAGCTTGTGTTGAGATATGTGTCGAGCTTCCCATTTAGTCTCGATAGTAACTATCTATCGAGTTATGTGTTGAGCTTTAATAGAACAGCTTTTTTCACTAGTTTTTTAGATCAATCTTCATGTCTTTAATACTAACACTTAATATGTTTGAACAACATATTTCTTAATGTATTAAACCCAGCTTAGATCTACCCAAATACAAGTAAAGTTCGTTTTGTCAAAGGATTAACAATTACATATCAAATATAACCCTTATAACAAGGGAAAATGATTGTGAACGCTTTAATTAATATCCACATCAAAGGACTGCAGGTGCGTATTAGATGGTAAAAAAAAACTCGTTGAAGTTCAATTCTACTATTTAAATTCTTATTGGTTTTCTTGACATTCATCCTTCCAGCAGATTTATGTTTGTCCTGACCTTTCCGCGGTAATTTGATTTGATTAGTTGAGCTGATAACATATCATTAATTCTTTACTAACAGCAACATCACTTGCTGAGTCCTAAAGGTCTTATTCATTGAGTTGAATCTTTGTGGTTTTCTCTAACACTAATTAGAAGAGTTGAAATAATTGCTATAAACTTTGTATTTGTGTTTGATCAGTTAGGTTAGTATCATATATGTTAGTTCTCTAGTTCAAGTTATGCAGTACTTACATTCTCAAAAAAAAAAAAAAAAAGTTATGCAGTACTTATATCAACTTTATATGTGACTAACCGAAACTTGATAATTAAACACAAATAAATGGAGTTTATAGAAATCATTTCCCTATAAAAGCCCATTGTCAAGTAATGTTGTGTTCTCTGTGACAAGTCAATAGAAAATAATTCAATTCTCTAAGAATATAATACTTTTATCTCTCAAAATATTGTATAATTACCCCAAGTTAATGCAAGACTTACTCATATATAAACCTGGTGTTAAAATAAGTTTTTGGTGAACAATTGCCATTGAATTCAATCTATTAATTGTTAGGGAGAGGTAACAACTTGTTACATCATGATTACTTTTTATACCACTTGTTAGGAATATAACATTTTGTAAAAAAAATTAAGTTTAGACCTTAATATAGCATATACGGATGACACTAACTCAAAATTTAAATTTAGGTTTTGACCCAATTATGTTATATTACTTTTTTCAAAGTCTTATTTATTTTCCTAAAAAGTAATTCTTTATTTATCATTCATGTGGAATTTTCACTCATATGTGTATACCCAACACAATCTATTAAGATTCTTGTTCAAACTTGTAAATAAGCTTCTTTTTTGGGTAACAATCTAAATAAACTATGCTTCATGCTTTTTGTAACTTCAATTTCTTAAGCACCAACTTACAATGTAATAAAAAGTCGCCCAAATGCTCTATTTTACAAATAACTATAGTTAATGAAGGGAATATATATATATATATATATATATATCGATAGAATGTGGATTCAAATCCTAATTTTCTTAATAAAAGAGAGTATATGTTCTGTTACTAAATTACAAGGCTCTTGACTAATGTAAATCATTGAAATTCCAAATATACAACAGGCATAATGGTTTTATATGCAACATATATAATTCAACTAACTTTTTGAACAAGTATGGCTTGTTTGAAATAATAATGAAGTTTGAAAAAGTAAGGGTTGAATGGCTCAGCTTAGATATATGCAATCAAATCAATTTGAAGTTTTGAGCAAAAATAT
This sequence comes from Quercus aquifolioides, assembly GCA_019022515.1. Lineage (NCBI taxonomy): Eukaryota > Viridiplantae > Streptophyta > Magnoliopsida > Fagales > Fagaceae > Quercus > Quercus aquifolioides. Next base: position 122,761 of record JAFHAW010000113.1, read on the forward strand.
TGCATGTGGGGGAGAAATTATGGTTTTTTATTTATTTATTACAAATTTGACACATGATTTTCAATTCCGTCCATGCATTTTTAATTGAATTATTATAATTTTGGGTATTAGGTAGATCTGAACAAAATTAATCACATCACACACATGATTTTTGTTACATTACTCAGATTTTTTTTTTTTTTTTTTTTTATATATATAAAAGGGGAAAGTATTATTTATATTTACATTACCCAGATTGTTTAAAATGATTTTATACACTCATTTAACTCTAAAAAAAAAAAAAAGAAGGGAAAAAGACAAGATGGTGACCTATAAAATTGAGTCTGAAGTTGTCTAAACTAAACGCTAAAGTGAAGCATCATTATAGGTGAACTACATAATACAAGAAAGGAATCAGTTATGCGCCTTATATAGAAACAAATTTACAAAAACAAGTGGGTTTCAATTAGTTTAACTGATAAAGTCTTTGATGGTTGAATAAGAGATTTGAGATTCAATCATCGCCTACATCAAAAACCGATTGTGAACAAATAAATTGTACATTGATTTAATCGTCAAATCGTAAATACACCCAAGGGTGACATTTGCAAAAGAGTTCGAATTTGGTAAGAATGTGGTGTAAAACCCATATTTTTACACCATTCAATAAGAGATTTGCACATTAGCATTTTACTTAAAATTAAATACAACCTGCTACACCTAATAACATCTCAATAAACTCCCAATTTGATTGGATTTATATATGGGTATTAAAGTTGATTGAGTGTGATTGTACTTATTATTAAATATGTGATAAGATGATATAACATGTTGAAATTGGAGTCAATCTCATATCGGAGGCTGTATCGGTTTGACCAGTGGAATCATATATTCGTACTGGTCAATATCGGTATATCGTTTCGGGTTTAACTATATATATATTTATATAATATATATATTATATATATA